>CACTHL010000618.1:0-167500 GCA_902712375.1 Dioscorea dumetorum
GCAACTTTCCTAGAAATTTGTGACACCTTCAAGGCGAACAATGTGTCCGAGGATGCGGTTCGCCTTCGATTGTTCCCGTTCTCGTGCGAGGAAGGGCCAAGCAATGGCTAAGTTCCTTGCCGGCGGGTTCTATTACAAGGCGGGGAACAGTTGGCCGAGAAATTTTTGACCGGGTATATTTTCCACCATCCAAGATCACCAAGCTTAGAAGTGACATTTCCTCATTCCGGCAATCGAATCCGAGACTTTGTATGATACTTGGGAACGGAACAAGGCATTGTTGAGGAAGTGCCCGCAACATGGAATAGTGGAATGGATACAAATCCAAATATTATACAATGGATTGAATGTGGCCACCAAGCGGATGTTGGACGCCGCAACAGGAGGCTCCTTGTGCAGAAGAGACCCGATGAGGCACGGAATCGATTGAAAACATGGCCTCCAATGGATATCGGTTGAGCTCTCGAAAGGAACAAGCCCGTAAAATCAGCCGCGCTTTATGAGGTTGATGTTCTCACCACCTTAGAGGCACAGGTCGAAGCTATTTCTAAGAGACTGGACACAATGCAAATTCAGTCTTCGCAACAAGGTAGCAGTCATGACAGTTGGGCAAGCCAAGCAGGGCCCAGTTACTCTTCAGAGGGGGTTCAGGTGACCGAACAAGTAGATTTCATCGGTCAAAATCAGCGGTATGCGAACAACCCTTACAGCAACACATATAATCCTGGGTGGAGGAATCACCCAAACTTTTCTTGGAAAGATCGGGAATCGGGCGGCAGCGGCGCCCCTCGAGCAACAACGGCCGAAGCAACAAACCCAGCCTCAATTCCCGAGGCCTTCACCACTGAACAAAAAAGGATCTTCTATCGAAGCTCTCCTTGTCCAATACATCCAAGCCAATGATGCCCGAATCACGGGGCATGAAGAGATGATGAGGAATCAACAAGCCTCCATACGGAACCTTGAACGTCGGGTTGCCCAGATTGCCAAGACGCTTGCTGAACGACCCCAGGGCGCTCTACAGCGTAACACGGAAATCAATCCCCGGGAGTCCCTCAAGGCAGTCACTTTGAGAAGTGGCAGGGAACTTGAATCTCCACCTCCACAAGCACATCAAGAGTCTCGACGTGAATTAGAGGTGGAAGTCCAGGAGAAAGATTCAGGGTCAAGCTCAGGGATGAAGGCTAAGGGCAAAGAGAAAGACTTGGTAGCAGAATATAAGCCTACTTTGCCTTATCCAAAACCCAGAACCCCGAAATTTAATATGCCAAGTTCCTCAAGGAATTGTTGACCAATAAGAGGAAATTGGAAGCATTGTCGATGGTCACTTTGAGTGAAGAATGTTCTGCCATCATCTCAAATAAAATTCCCAAAAAGGAAAAAGATCCGGGAGGTTTCATCATTCCGTGCACAATTGGAGGAATGATGGATAAAAAAGCGTTGGCTGACTTAGGAGCAAGGATCAATCTCATGCCCTTGAAGATTTTTTAGAAGCCAGGGTTAGGGGAACTCAAGCCAACTCAAATGACGCTCCAGCTTGCTGATCGCTCCACCCGCCAACCTTTGGGAATTGTTGAGGACATTTTGGTGAAGGTAGATAAGTTCATATTCCCGGTAGATTTTGCTGTCCTGGATTTGGATGATCAAGCTGAGGTTCCTCTGATTTTTGCATGACCATTCTTAGCCACTTCGCAAGCGATCATTGATGTAAAGGATGGTCGACTGACTTTGAGAGTGGGAGATGAGGAAGTTGTATTCAAGTTGAAGGAAGCTATGAGATACCCCATGGCCTTTGATGATTCTTGTTATTTTGTTGATGCTATTGAGGATGTTATTTGTCATTGTGTGCAGGAAATTTGGTAAAAGAATCATCTTACTGAATTGCTAGGGGCGGGTCCTCCAGATGAAGAACAAACAGACCAGGTGGAAGACGTCGCTGCTATACCATCGAGCACTGGTCAACCAGCAATGAAGGCCAAGAGAAGGAAAAGCAAGGTATCAAAGGCCTAGACATGGTGGCAGAAGGTAGAGGAGAGGAAGAAACAACAAGCCTCTACCCCGAAACACTTTTATAAGGTTTTAGCATTAACAATGTGTGTTTTGTGTTCTTTTGTGCAAACAGGGCTTTGGAGACATGACGTACAGGAAGAAGCAAAGATAGGGTGTGATGACACGTTTCAAGTCCACAATCAGAAGCTGTGTTCATATGCATGGGGGTGTTGCCAACTTTCGGAGGAGTACAAGTCATTACACAAACCGAAAGGGCACAAAGGCAGAGTACGCCCATGTCCCAGCTTCCGTACGAGAGCAGAAGAAGGTTCTTGAGGATTTCAAAGCATAGAAAGCCACACACCCTACCACACGAGCGTGTGCCCGACCATGTGGGCTCCAAGGAAGACTTCGGGGGGGGTAGGGGGGGGAATCACTTGCAGCATTTACTATAGCAAAGAATCGTAGTGCATCTTGTAGCAAAAGTACTCTACACGCCCGTGTGGAATTTCCACACGGGCGTGTGGATGCCTGCGTAAAACCCCGAATTCAAATTATAAAAGCCGCCTTGTGATAATTTTTAGGGATCGTTTCGGCCACTTTCGAGAGACAAGGCGGCTAGGGCTTGGAGGGAGGTCTTTGCGGCTTTGGGAAGTTTTCCTCACCAACTTGGATCGATTCCTCCTCCGTCATAGCATCAAGGAAGCCATCGGCGACCTAGCTTCGGCGTGGATTCAATCCCGGACGTGGAAACTACCCATGAAGACCGTCATCACGGATTTAGGGGGGTTATTCTTTATGTCTTTGGAACGTTATTCTCAATTTATTATTTGTTTTGTGACTCGCTCCATGGAGAGCTAATCCCCTAGAGGGTATTCGGACATGTAAACCCTAGGATTTATTAGATTTACATTGTGTTTCTATTCGAATTTATCAGTTTGAGTTTTACTCTTGAGTTCTTAATACTTGTTTGTGCTTTTGATTTCATTATTAATTGCCTTGCATGTTTTATTCAATCTAATGAAGAGAGAGATCACCGCTAGGTTTAGAATTACCGAGAGTAAAGAGGGTTGAGAGGGTGAGCCGTGAGATAGCGGAGTGTCCCCTTTCCCTTCCGATAGATATCTCCTATCTCCATATTCCCTAAGTGTCAAGCAACCATATGTGGTGTGAGGCATCGAGAGAATTCTCCGCCGGGACCTCGTAGGGGGTTAGGGATCTTTCACCTGGAGGCAGGGTTAGATCTACTTTTACGAATTGGTTATATCTTTGATACACCCTACTTTTTAACCAAAGAGGGGCTATTACTAGTACACCCTACTTCTGTTACCTTTTATTGTGCCAATTTTCCTTCTTCATTATGTCGAGCTACGCCTTCCAAGGCCGCGGGGCAACCGGTGAACCTTGGAGGAATACTTGTATTGGATGATGTATTCTTAGTTCAATGAATGCATGGTTTGTCATTTGGTTTCATGCTATGTGTACTTAATTGTAGTGAATTGCATGAGAATTCTACATTTCATCTTATCGATTGTGCTTGGATGCCTAAGGTGTGCTCTCGCATTAGATCCACATAGTATGATGGGGGATCCATTATACTGGTACACCGGAGGTTCCGGGTGCCGGTAGCCTCCCGAAGGTTGTAGAGTTTATCTTAGCACAATTGCTTATAGATAACTCTAGCCAAGGCTCCTTAGGCCCAATGACATCGTGTGAGTATCCTTGGGATAAAGAAATTTGTATTAGATTAGGGCCACACTACGGAGGTTCCGGGGTAGTCGACTTCCGAGTCTAGACGGACCAAAGTATTACAATCCATGCATGCATTAACCGTTATCGCATCATCCTTACTTGTCTTTTTCCAGGGGGAATCCTTGCCCGGGGTCTTATCTTCTCCATTTGATTTCTTCTCGGTGTGTTCAACCTGTTAGTGGCTAAAGCTTTTATTGTTGGTTTTAATTTCATTTCTTTGCAACAACCTCTGTTTTGATTCGACTAAACAACTGTTCGAAGAGGAAGCAATAGTGGATCTCGGGACCCTAGGGAATACGACCCTATTGTCCTCGCGCAAGGGGTATTACTTGACAACCCGTGCACTTGCGGCCGGAGAGCCATCTCGCCCGCCTTTTAGCAACGCGCGCCGACCATCAAGTTTTTGGCGCCGTTGCCGGGGACCTCCGAGAACATTAGGAAAACTTTTAGATGCCGGCTTAGTCAATTTCTTTTTCCTTCGTTTCTTTACTATTTTGTTGCATTCGATTTTCAGTTTTGTTTTCTCTTTCTTGGTTTCTTATTTGTTTCCTTAGTGGAATTTGGGCTTGCATTAGATATTTCTTTACTTACCTTCCCCACTTACTAGTGTTCACCTCTTTACAGCTTGGGGGATTTTATGACCCGTGGTAACCCCACCGTTCATATCGAGGTTGACGAAGAGATCGAGAGGACCATGTGCCCGAGGTTAAGGGAAGTTTTTAATTTTGTTAAAGCAACTATACATCAATCTTCCACTTGTTGAGGCATTCGCACATATGCCTAAGTATGAAAAGTCCATGAGTTTTCATTGACTAATTGGCAAAGTGTATTTGTTTCTGACGTCTACTCCCTGTGGATTCGACTACCCACCCTTTTGGTATTTATTACTTCGACACCCGTGCACTTGCGGAACACACACGCAAGGGTGTGTCAAGTTTTTGGCGCCGTTGCCGGGGAGTTAGGCGTTTTAGGAACATCTTTACTTTGTTACCTTAGTTATTCCTCGACTTTCTATTATCTATTCTCTTATTCTTCCACCACTCTGAAATATTTATTCTTTCTTGATTTTATAGGAAACATGATCAATAAAACAGAATTGTTTGAGAAGATCACTGGAATGGTGAAAGACATTGAGCAGAAGATGTATTGGTTCTTCGAGTAATCACCCTAACATTGTTTGCTGCAAAATCAATGTGAAATAAATTACAGAATGGGGGAGTGATCCAAGTGTTCGATCTCGCCAAGTTTGTGAGTGGGAATTGTTTAATTAAAGAGCTATGATCATGCTTGTTTGAATGCCCAATAATGCATGCTTTGAAATGAGAAATTTTTGATTTCAATGGATTCTTGAAGTGTTTCTTGAAAACTGAAATTATGATGCTATATGATCTTCTTAATTCTTGATTTCATTTTAATGGACTCATGAGATGATTTCCTTGAGGCCTAGAAACCATGATAGTTTATGATCTTGTTAAATTCTTGATTATTTATATTTCATGAGGATTGGAAAATCCTATGGTTTGAACTACATGTTTTCAATATTTGTGAATTTGAGAATTCGATGTCCTTGTTATTTTAACCGAATAAGGGTCTATGTAAACCAGATTGAGATTCTTCACGACGTTATCGTATTTGAAATGAGTTTTCAAAGAATACTCTTGTGTTGATATTCTTGATGAAAATGACATTATTGTCGATGCTTTCGCACAAGGATTTACTCTTGGATTAAAAATTATATTTTATGAGAATTTGTGATCTTATGATGAGATATATGATTTTATAATGATACGTTTATGATGAGCCTACGGGAAAACTATTTGTGATCTCTTGATGAGATGTATGATGTTTTATTGATGTGTTCATTATGAGCCTACGGGCGGGATGGATATCCCAAATGTTTCGATGGTGACATTGGGGGGATCCCCGTCTTCTGCAGAAGCGAGTCTCGACGGACCGACCTAGTTGGGTTGGCGTGGAGTTCTCGGCTGACTAGCCCTTACAGGAGGCGCGTAGAGAACCTGAAGGTACTGTGTTGGGTTCCCGGAGTCACCACACGGGATTCCCAACGGCCAACGCCAAGATACTCGCATCTTGGTGGCTCCCAACCTAGCCACGACCATGGTTAGTGATGGAGGGTTTTCATAGGCTGTTGACGATACTATCGATAGAGGATTTTCCGCATGTGTTGCACTATAAATCCTTATTTTGATGGGTTTGATCTTTTAACGAGTATTCTTAACTTGAAATTTCAGTATTGAATCTCTTTACAAATGATTTTCAAAGTTTTGTTGATGCCTTTCTTTGAGAAAGTTGGAAAGCTTGTTATATTGAAATGTGTATTTAAAGCATTTTGTAAGTTGTGGTTGTTAAGGATTTACATATGTTTTCGGCATATCATTCTTTACACTTGTATGAGTTATAGCTCCATGTTCAACCCCTCACTAAGTAACTTAGTTACTCACCCATACTTCTTCTCTTCTTTACAGGTGTTAGCACGGCAGCAGGGCGTGAGACTTGATAGTGCTTGGCATCTATTCTTGCATTTACCTTTGAGTAGGGTATGATTCATAAACATTGTCGTCATGCATAAGATGAATCCACTAGGACCTATGTTTTCGTATTTCCATTTGACCTTGTATAATCTTGATTGGTTCAGTCAGGACCTTAGGTTGTATAAGGTTTACACCCAATGTTTGGGAGAGACTATGATTGTGTCCATAATCATTGATTTTGTGATTCTCAGGGATATATACCTGGTGTGAGTATATTGATCTTGTACAGGGTTGTGGTTGAATACTGATAAGTGCTTGATTATATATATTTTATAATATCTGTTTATATGCATTAACAAGGTGTGTTTTGTGTTCTTTTGTGCAAACAGGGCTTTGGAGACATGACGTACAGGAAGAAGCAAAAATAGGGTGTGATGACACGTTTGAAGTCCACAATCAGAAGCTGTGTTCATATGCATGGGGGTGTTGCCAACTTTCGGAGGAGTACAAGTCATTACACAAACCGAAAGGGCACAAAGGCAGTAGTACGCCCATGTCCCAGCTTCCGTACAGAGCAGAAGAAGGTTCTTGAGGATTTCAAAGCATAGAAAGCCACACACCCTACCACACGAGCGTGTGCCCGACCGTGTGGACTCCAAGGAAGACTTCGGGGGGGGAGGGATCACTGTAGCATTTACTGTAGCATTTGCGGCTTTGGGAAGCTTTCCTCACCAACTTGGATCGATTCCTCCTCCGTCATAGCATCAAGGAAACCATCGGCGACCTGGCTTCGGAGTGGATTCAATCCAGACGTGGAAACTACCCATCAAGACCATCATGACGGATTTAAGGGGGTTATTCTTTATGTCTTTGGAACTTTATTCTCAAATTATTATTTGTTTTGTGACTCGCTCCATGGAGAGCTAAACCCCTAGAGGGTATTCGGACATGTAAACCCTAGGATTCTTATTTTCATTAGATTTACATTGTGTTTCTATTCGAATTTATCAGTTTGAGTTTTACTCTTGAGTTCTTAATGCTTGTTTGTGCTTTTGATTTCATTATTAATTGCCTTGCATGTTTTATTCAATCTAGGGAAGAGAGAGATCACCGCTAGGTTTAGAATTACCAAGACTAAAGAGGGTCGAGAGGGTGAGCCGTGAGATAGCGGAGTGTTCCCTTTCCATTCCGACAGATATTTCCTATCTCCATATTCCCTAAGTGTCAAGCAACCATATGTGGTGTGAGGCGTCGAGAGAATTCTCCGCCGAGACCTCGTAGGGGGTTAGGGATCTTTCACCCGGAGGCAAGGTTAGATCTACTTTTTGGAATTGGTTATATCTTTGGGATCCCTAGAGTTTTAAGCAGTCATATGTGGTGTGAGGCGTCGAGAGAATTCTCCGCCGGGACCTCGTAGGGGACTAGTTATCGGCTACCTGGAGGCGGGGCCGTTATACCTTAGCATACCCACGACTCATTGTTTTCGTTTAGAAACACTTGTAATCTACATCCAACACCCGAATCCTAGGGGGAGCATTGTCCGGATACCTCACTTTTATTGATTGAGAACTCTTTTCCTTTTTATTCCCTGCGCACTTGTAGTGACACTCTTAGTTTTGGCCATTAGATCATCACACACTACACTCATTAGGCTAAATAACAAAAGAGGGGCTATTACTAATACTTCGTTCCCGTGGTTCGACAAAGGGTTGACACACATCACCCCGTTGTGTTGTTGCGGAGACGCATCAAGTTTTTGGCGCCGTTTCCGGGGAACAGGATATTAGGAACGCTAGTATTTTGCTACTTTAGCCATTCATTTATTTTTTACTGTTTTTCTATTCCATCCTCTCTACTTTCATTGTTCTCATTTTCTTTTGTTTATTTGATTGCAGTTCCGACTTATGACCGGAGGGAACCCATCGACATTAGTTGAAGGAGACCCCGAAATTGATAGAAGACTTCATAAGAGAAGAAGGGAGCTTGAAGTAGTGCAAGAGCAGCAAGTTGAAGTAGAAACCGAAGGATCTGCGACCATGGCGCACCAAGAAGATGAACCTAGGACTCTTGCTGATTTTGCTAGACCTTCAGCCCGAGGAACACGGTCGAGCATTGTTAGACCTTCATCCAGATGGTTCAACAGTCCGCGTAGTTTAATGTGCTGCCTGATGAAGACCCCAATGCCCATGTTGAAAACTTCTTGGAGGTTTGTGATATGCTCAAGATCAACGGGGTCTCAGATGATGCGATTCGATTGAGGACCTTCCCATTCTCATTGAAGGGACGAGCCAAACAATGGCTCCAATCATTGCCAAGAGATCCATCACCACTTGGGACGAGATGGTGGAAGCATTTCTTACACGATATTTCCCTCCCGGGGAATCAGCGAAGCTCCGCAATGAGATCTCTTCCTTTTTTCAGAATGAGTTGGAGTCTCTATTCGAGACATGGGAAAGGTTCAAGAACCTTCTACGGCGATGTCCCCAACACGGATTCCCGGATTGGATGATTATACACACGTTCTATAATGGACTGAATCCAAGCACTAGGCAACTCCTAGATGCGGCCGCAGGTGGGACTATGGGTAACAAGACCCCAGAAGATGCAAGGCAGCTCATTGAGGACATGGCTCTCAACAGCTGCCAATGGAGCTCGAGGGAGAAGAAGAAGGTTGCAGGAATACATGATGTTGATGCCGTTACATCACTAGCAGCCCAAGTTGAAGCACTAAGGAAGAAGCTAGACACCCTTACAACTTCAAGAGTAGCTGCCATTAGCACTTGCGATAGTTGTGGAGGTGGGCATAGCTCTACAGATTGCCCTATCTCAGTGGGGGTGTCGGCACCAATGGAGCAAGTGGATTTTGTTGGAAATCCAGTGAGGGGACAAGGGAACCCTTATTCAAATACCTACAATCATGGATGGAGGAACCATCCGAACTTCTCATGGAGCAATCAAGGCCAGCAGAAGCAAGCAGCTCCTCCGGGTTTACCACAACAACCCTCTATTCCAGAGAGAGTTTCTGAACTTGAAAAGGTACTTTCTAATTTTATTCAATCTACTGACACCATGTTTCAAAACGTGGAGGCGACGCTGCGCAACCACACTGCGTCATTGCACAACTTGGAGACGCAAGTGGGTCAAATAGCAAAATCCTTGGCCGATAGACCTCAAGGAAGCCTGCCGAGCAATACAGAGACAAACCCAAGAGAGCACGTGAAGGCGATCACATTGAGAAGCGGGCGAGAGGTGGAGAATAGAGTGCAAGAAAAGAAGACTGCACAAGAACCAGAGCAAGTGCAGCCTAAGGCCCAGGAAAAAGAGAAGGAAGCTGCGGAAACACCTCCTGCTTACGTACCTCGAGTACCATACCCTTCACGGCTGAAGAAGGACCAAACGGATGAGCAGAACAAGAAATTTCTGGAGTTGTTCAAACAGCTGCACATCAACATCCCTTTTGTCGAGGCATTGTCACAAATGCCCTGGTACGCAAAATTTTTAAAAGATCTTTTGACTAACAAAAGAAAAATTGAAGAAAGTGCAGCTGTGATATTGGACGGGAGTTGTTCAGCAATACTTCAAAAGAACCTCCCAAGCAAGAAGAAAGATCCTGGGAGTTTCATCATCCCATGTGTCATCGGGGGCTTAGGACAAGAGAAAGCTTTAGCTGATTCAGGAGCAAGCATCAACGTGATGCCGTACAAATTGGGGCTAGGAGAGCCACGACCAACTCAAATGACGTTGCAGCTAGCTGATCGCTCAATTCGACATCCTAGAGGTATCATTGAAGATGTTTTGATTAAGATTGACAAATATATTTTTCCTGCAGATTTTGTAGTACTTGATGTCGATGAGGATGTGGAAGTGCCGTTGATTTTGGGGAGGCCATTCCTTCGAACCTTCAAGGCACTGATAGACATGGAGGGAGGCGAATTGACTCTGCGCATCGGAGACGAAAAAATCACTTATCGCCTCACAGATGCTATGAAGCACCCTCACGAATTTGATGACACATGTTATTTTGTTGATGCTAATGATGAGCTTGTCAATGAGTATATGCAGGAGATGTTTTACCCTGACCCCTATGAGGGGTGGTCTGAGTTGGAAAAGGATGAATCAAATCTGCAGGAGGTTCGAGTGATCGAGGATCAACCACAACTGGGAATTCTGAAGAGGATTTTCCGTAGACTGACTAGATCAAAGCGTCACCGCAAAAAGCACCAAAAGGGTGTAAAAGATAGAAATAATTTAATTAATTGTAAATACAAAAAACATTCTAACAATCCAAATTAATTCATACAATAATCCAAGTTTTAATAAGTATTAAATAAAAATACATGTCTTGATAATACAAAATTCAATAATAAGCCAAAAATAATTCCTAAGAACCCATGTCTTAATGATATAAAATCATATGTAAAACTTCAATGCAATCTTCAAAAATTTGGGCTTGGACAATTGGGCTTAACATTATGTATATCAAAATTTTAAAAGTATAAAGGCCCGGTTGTCCGAATTTTCTAGGCCCAGATTTAAATCGGACAACTAGATTATGTTGGCACCTGGTCCATATGAATAAAACTTTTATCCAAACTCGGTTTATTCTGGGGTAGACAAAATCGGGCCGGTGGGCCCGGACAGTTTATTGCCAGCTCCATTGAGGTGCACTACCACTTCCCAAAAGAAAAGGTCTTACAAGGAGAGATTCACATGAAGCTAATGCTAATAGAAGAACAAATTGTCTACATCTCCAAAATATTTGGTATTAAAAAGTTAGAAGATACATGTGTGCAACTCAGAGTGCTTAGTAGATGAGCAATTCAAACTAAGTCGGTGCTGAAAGGGAGCGATGAATGGTTAGTACCCCCTTTGAAGCTTCTCAAAGACCCCACCGACATACAAAGCCCTACCGACTTAAACAAGCTTGAACTCTAGATGCTTTCATTAACCATCTTATGCTAGTATAAACAAGGGTTAAGGCCTTAGTGAAGCAATCAAGCAAAACAAATGTCTTCCTCAAAGTGAGTGAGTGGCTGTAGGTAGTGCAATAAATTGGAGGTTTAGGAATTAGATAACAAACCCTAAACCCTCAATGAAGATAGTTTTTCATATATTCTTTCTCCATTCAACAGAGAACATATTTTGGTAATTGTTGATTATAATTGAGCGTCACTGCCAATCCCCACACCAACCCACCGTGAACGCAAAATGTGAATTCATTTGATGTTATCTTTTATTCATATCCGAAGTTATATTTATTGTTTTTAATTTGCAATCGTAATGCAGTCTACCAAACAAACCGTAACAATGTTGTAAAGGAGTCAACAGTGGGATCTTGTCTTCTTATCTAAACATTTGTATCTTAGATTTTTTTTCATTAATTATCAATCATCACCCGGTTCGACTGTTGAGCTTTGTTGGTGTGCTTGGGTAAGTCCTGCCGATGTAGTTGATGATGTCACGGGGGGCTTGAAGCTTCGTAATTCTGATTGTCCAGAATCAAGTGATAAATATGGCAATACTAGACCTCACATGAATGGATAATTTACTCGGTCGTTTGATGGAGAAGTTGTATACTGAAGTTTAAAGGCCGGTGGTGAGTACCGAATACAGCAGCTGCAACATACGGCGCCACGGGGTCTAATGTGGCTAACACGGTGACCTAGCACACACCTTAATTTGGCATTCGATTCGTATATGGGTGGGAAAGACATTTTGACTAAATATTTGCTGTTTGTTTAACCACTCTATAAAATGAAGTCGTTCCAATTTGTAGGCTGTTATCCCGTCATCCTTGCCGATTGCTTCTCCCGGAGGGGATGATCCATGATATATACTCCGGAATGGTAATTGGAGGTGTATTCGTTAATACAGGGACCCACCACCCTAACTTCTCCATAACTGCAGTTAGAGGGAAGGTTTGGTAAGGGTATATAAGGCTAGAGGGACTCGGTCCCCGCAGCGATGTGGGACTATGGACCTCGTGTTAACCACTTGCGTCCCTAACATGCCCCCTAGGCCCACGGCGGATGTGGGACCCAAGGTCCTAGCCACAGACACGGCCCTAGATACCTAAGCTATGATACCATGTTAATACAGGGGACCCACCACCCTAACTTCTCCATAAATGCAGTTAGAGGGAAGGTTTGGTAAGGGTATATAAGTCTAGAGGGACTCGGCCCCCGCAGCGATGTGGGACTATGGACCTGTGTTAACCACTTGCGTCCCTAACATGCCCCCTAGGCCCACAGCGGATGTGGGACCCAAGGTCCTAGCCACAGCACAGCCCTAGATACCTAAGCTATGATACCATGTTAATACAGGGACCCACCACCCTAACTTCTCCATAACTGCAGTTAGAGGGAAGGTTTGGTAAGGGTATATAAGGCTAGAGGGACTCAGTCCCGCAGGCGATGTGGGACTATGGACCTGTGTTAACCACTGCGTCCCTAACAATAACAAGTTCAGCATGCCAATAGCGTTTGTCGCCCGTTCATACCTTTCTTCACCGAAAATGTCTGTAGGAACAGGGAGAAGCATATCAAGATGCTTATCCATTAAGAGAGTATCACAATTTCTCCCGAAATTAGGCATTACAAAGAGGCCAAATACAAGTGAGATCAAAGCAGCAAAAAACCTTTACAGTGAAGGCTCCAAAAACAATGGCATGCACAAAAAACAATAAAAACTATTCAATAATTTCATATTATTATTGTGTGATGCAAACAACACCAAGAAGAAGAGAGAAATTTCTAATCTGTGGAAGAAGTATACTTGCTTTAATTAATAACAATCTACTACATCATTTTTGGAATTCCTGTGCAAATATTCAAAACAAAGCAATGATAAGTAATATAATGTAAAACTCCAGACCTAGATTCTCTTGCAAGCTCCCAAGGAAATCAGCAAGTTGCATCAAGGTAAAGCATATTTAATTAAAGAGCATCCAGAGTTCAATCAGCTAATTTTGTAGTCCTTGTCCTGGCACATCTTCCCTCTCACCTCCCAAGTACTACACCATGTCCACGTTGGTGTATCCGTATGCCTTTTTTATGGTCACATTTGTGTTTTCTGAACTTAATCCACATTATTTTAAGACTTTGGTTTACACTTAACCTAATAAATTGAAGGGCTCGGATGCAAAATTAACTGTAGACTTGCTTCAGATATAATCAGAACAATTAAAAGATTAGGCATAGTACCCTCATTGCCCCTTAAATTCAACTTCCCACACTAGCCCAGGATCTGGCCTTCTATGAAAGAAAATGATAATTATTAACAATTTAACTACAATGAGTTGAAGGCAGAAGAAAAATCTGAGTAATTAGTACATCAAATGGCCTTCTGGTTTACTTCAAACTAAAGAAAATATGTATCAAGAAGAAAAAAATCTCTGGAAATAAATGTCAACTAACCATTCAAAGACTCAAAGTAATGTTGGAAAAATAAAGAATAGAAGTAAGGGGGGGAGAAAGGAAAGCAAACTGATCCAAGAAAATGTAATGTCACCTTTGCAATATGCCAAAATGCAAGTCAAAGAATGGAAGCTGTGATAGGATGCAGTAGCACCGGGGTGTCGTTTTTATGTATCGGCTCAAAGGAAAACAGGTTCCTTGCTCTTCTGAAAGCATAGAAATTAATCCTGAAGGTTTCTGTACCATCTCTTCAATATAAACACAACATCCATATAAAGATCAATCATCAGCCACCTGAGGAATAATAATGTCTGATAAGAATCTATGGACTGTAAGGGTGTTAAGGCCGCACATTCAGAAAAAAAAAGATCGAATTGAAGCCAAATCATACTCTTCACATCAGAAAAGAGACGAGAAATAAATCATCATCAATTCATGTTATTGTATCTCACAATACGAATCCTCGGCAGAAGCAAAAATGAAGTAGATGTACTACTACAAGTTCAAATTATTTAGCATCCCAAAGTAATGGAATTCTTAGAGACATCATACATAACTGCCCCATTCTACTAGGATAAGCATTGACAGCTCAAGATGACTACCATACATGATAGGGGTGTTATGAGAGCTTCCATGTTCCAATGGAGGGAGGTGTACGAACCAGTCCATAATGATTCCCATGTTTAAATCAAAATGAAATGAAATGGTTTGAAGTTAAAAGGAGAAGGACTAGTGTAGTGTCAAACCTTCCAGTCCGTCCTGGTACCAATTTTTAAATCAAGCTGAGGGGCTGTTTGGTTAGCTGTAAGTAGCTGTAAGTAGCTGTAAGTAGCTGTGATGTAAGTGATTTTACATGTAAGTGGCTGTTTGGTTTGATGTAAAAGCTCCACTTCCATGTAAGTGGACTTACATCTCACTCACTTTTACAGTATTTCAACTTACATCAAAAATTGCTGTAAGTTGAAATACAGTAAAGTAAGTGGTATCCACTCACCACTATTTTATCTTAAATATAATTATAAAAATATTTAATAAATTAAATTATCATTAAAATTAACTATAAAAATATTTTTAAGTAATAAAATTTTAAAAAATATTAAATTTAAAATATTTAATATTTTAAAAAATATTTTTATCATTAAAATACTTTTAAATAAATAATTAATTAATTATTATGAAAAGTATTAAATAATTAGAACTAATACTAACATGATTAGTAGTATTAACATGATTACAAAAATAATTATTTATGTTTTATTTAATTTAATATTGTATTTTAAAATATCAATTCTTATTTAATTTATATAGAAAAATTATTTTAATAGCACATACTTAAATTCCATTGCATTTTTTAAATTTAATAAATCACCACTGAATTAATTAAAATTTTAAATTAATATTAATCCGTTAATATAATCAATAGTTTTTATGGATAAAATTTAAGCATATTATATAATTAAAAATTAGTGTTAACAATAATAATATTAAATAATTAGTGTTAACAATATGTGATAGAGGTAATCTTACCATTTCACTTACATGGTAATCGTACTCCTTAACTTACATCAAACCAAACACAGAAAAAGTAAATACAGCATTTCAAATTACAACAAACCAAACAGCTATGATGTAAGTTAAAATACAGTATTTTCACTTACACTGTAATTTAACTTACATGTAAATTTACTTACAGACAACCAAACAGCCCCTGAATGAAATAGTTTGAAGTTAATGTGAAGAAGACTAGTATACTGTCAAGCCTCATGATTTATGACATAGAAAACGACAGTAGTCAAATGAAATACTGCATCAGTGCAGGAGCACATCACCACATCCAGATAATTAACAAAAAATTCCATGCCACCAAAAACCTTAGTATCTACCGATAGTGGTAACTTGAGAAGACCGACACCCTTCATGAGATCAAATGACAAAACTAAATAGCAAACAGCAAAATAGAGACATAACAATCGTAATATTTGGCAATAAAGAACAAAATGCACAACAAATAGTATCAACAGAGATACTAAATTACCTGTAGGCGGAACACAAAAAACAATTCACTATGCTTGACTTGCTCCTACAGAAAGGGCATTGCTTATGAGACCATATTCACGATAGCACAACATAAAATAGAAGCAAAACCATCTTAAGGCAATTAAAAACAATCAGAGGTCGAATACAGTATCTAGGATACAGATCAAGTAAAACATAGATACATTTTTCCTAGTTTTACCATGTAATCGGGCATTAAAAAGAAAAAAGAAATTAATTCAAAGCTTACTTACATGGTCGAGAAGAATTTCATTCAACTCACTCAGTGAAGGAGTTCTTTCTATTGCATGAACCTAGAAATAAGAGCAGTCATTTTCAATAACATAACTGCAACATTGCCTTGAAATCTAGAAAATTTAGTGAGCAGAAGAGATAACCACGAAAGAAGAAAGGGTCACTGATAAGTAAGAATAATGAACAGTAAAAATAATGAACAGTAGAAAAGGGGTTACCGAAAAAAGTTGGAGAATATCTTACAGACTAGCAAAAAGCAAATGCTAGAGAACTCCAAATAAGCAGGACGTATAAGACACTGACGCACAAATTTCTCATGAACAGATATGCACCGATGGAAAATGCACATTGTAAATACTTTTATGCTACTTGCCATTAGATGATCCCAGACTGCACATATTAAAAGAGTAATGCACATATTAAAAGAGTAAAGCTATGTTCCTTTTATTAAATCAAATCCAGGAAATCCCATCAGATGATAGGGTGTGCCCCTTTATATAGAGGAGAACTAAATATACAATTTTCTTTTTAATGAAATCATTTAGCTTGTCAAAACAAGATAAATATGAACCAAAATGTTGGCTTCGCAAAGAAATTTCCAAGTTAGAATGGACAAAGGGATGATCATTATAAATTGTGATCAAAATTAGCATCACAAAATAAAGTACCAAACCTCCAGGCCACCGGGAAGGCGCCAGTGGCAAGATCCACATAGTTTGAAGAGGAATTCATTGTACCGGTACACCGGAGGTTCCGGGTGCCGGTAGCCTCCCGTAGGTTGTAGAGTTTATCTTAGCGAAATTGCTTATAGATAACTCCAACCAAGGCTCCTTAATCCCAATGACATCATGTGAGTATCCTTTGGATAAAGAAACTTGTACTGGATTAGGGCTATACTACGGAGGTTCCGGGGTAGTCGACTTCCGAGCCTAGACGGACCAAAATATTATACTCCATGTATGCATTACCTGTTTCTACAACGTCCTTGCTTGTATTTCTCCCGGGGGAATCCTTGCCTGGGGCCTTATCGTTGATACTTGTTTTCCCTCTACATGCTTATTGTTTGTTGGTGGCTTGATCACTTTTATTGCTTTGTTTTCATACTTAGTTTTATTATAACAAAACCCATGTTTTGACTTGACTAAACAGCTAATCTAAGAAGAAGTAATAGTAGATCTCGGGACCCTAGGGAATACTACCCTCTTGTGCTCGCACAAGAGGTATTACTTGACGACCCGTGCACTTGCGGCCGGGGAGCCGTGTGCAAAATTTGAAAAGGCATGTCATATAGAAAGTAATATATTGGCAAAATGTGGAAGTAAGCCAAATATACTTACTGATGAAAATTTGGTTAAACATGAACTTGCTGATGAAAATTAAGCATGCTTCTAGATTTCTTTTGATCCTCATTACTTCTCTCCAATACATGCTTCTCAAGAGCTCGAACATCAGTCCTTGGATGAAGTCCAACAACAACTATGCTCTCAAAAAGCTTTGATGGTTCTTTCACCATCCTTTAGTCAGTTTTCATCAATTGTACTAGATGAGAAGAAAAATAAAATTGGAATGAAAGGAGAACAAACTGACATGATAAATTTCACTAACAAGTTCCAAAAGAGATGCAAAAGGCTGATTATTCATCTGAGCTTGCTGTTGTGAACCAAAACCATTGCCATCCATGTAGTCATCGGGTCCCAAAAAGCTGGATGGGTGAAGGCCATGCATAGCGTTCTCTTTCATTTCTTTCACCTATTGAGAAAATGGTTGAAGTAAATGAAATTATCATTAGGAAAAAAACCTTTAGCAATTTCAACATGAATCCCTAGCTTGTTAAGCCAGCCTACGGATTTGTAGGAATTTAAACAGTAGAGAGAATTCCCCTTATGTCGATGACTATAGAATTCCCCCTACAAGATCAATATTGGCCGACCAGAGTAAATTAATTGCATAAGGAAAACGAAGGAAAATGTTGGTACATGGTGAGACTTTACATGAGGCAAAAGCAGAATGATACTTACACAAAATCGATCAAAACTGAACCAAGGTGAAACTTGATTGCACCATGGTAATCCTGAAAGTAAAGAAGGACCAAATTTGAAACTCTCAGCATAAGGACCAGAGCACAAACGGCCTTGTCCTTGGAAATGGAGTTTGCAAGAAAGCACATCAACTTATGCAAGTACACACGTATGACATATCCTCAACCATATTCTGTATCAAAAGAGGTAAAACAAATTAGAGGATCAAGGGATGAATGAATGAAGTTGAATCAAATGATAAAGAACAACATTTAGTCTAATTAAAAATAGCTCCATCAAAATCTAAACAAAAAGCAAGTGCGGTAAAATATTGTCTTTAGTAAGGGGATGAGCAAGAAAGCACATCAATTGATGCAAGTACCCATGTATGACATATCCATAACCTCATTCTGCATAAAAAAAAAGGTAAAACAAAGTTGGAGGATCAAGGGATGGATGAATGAAGTAGAATTAGATGATAAAAAACAACATTTAATCTAATAAAAAAATATAACTCCATCAAAATTTGAACAAAAAGAAAGTGCTGAAAAATATTATTTTTAGAAAAAAGGGGGTGAGCAAGAAAGCACATCAACTTATGTAAGTAACCGTGTATGATATATCCTCAGCCTCGTTCTGCATCAAAAAAGGTATAATAAAGTTAGAGGATCACGAGATGGATGAATGAAGTTTCTAATAAAGTTAGATGATAAAAACAACATTTAATCTAATAAAAAAAATATAACTCCATCAAAATTTGAGCAAAAAGCAAGTGCAGAAAAAATATTATCTTTAGTAAGAGGGTGAGCAAGAAAGCACATCAACTTATGTAAGTACCCGTGTATGATATATCCTCAGCCTCATTCTGCATCAAAAAAGGTATAATAAAGTTAGAGGATCACGAGATGGATGAATGAAGTAGAATTAGATGATAAAAAACAACATTTAATCTAATAAAAAAATATAACTCCATCAAAATCTGAACAAAAAGCAAGTGCGGGAAAATATTATCTTTAGTAAGGGGTGAGCAAGAAAGCACATCAACTTATGTAAATAACCGTGTATGATATATCCTCAACCTCGTTCTGCATCAAAATAGGTATAATAAAGTTAGAGGATCACGAGATGGATAATGTAGTAGAATTAGATGATAAAAACAACATTTAATCTAATAAAAAATAGCTCCATCAAAATCTGAACAAAAGCATGTCCAGGAAAATATTGTCTTTAGCAAAGGGGTGAGCAAGAAAACACATCAACTTATGCAAGTACCCAATGTATGATATATCCCCAACTTCATTCTGCATCAAAAAAGATAAAATAAAGTTAGAGGATCAAGGAATGGATGAATGAAGTAGAATTAGATGACAAATAACAACATTTAATCCAATAAAAAATAGCTCTATCAAAATCTGAACAAAAAGCAAGTGCACGAAAATATTGTCTTTAGTAAGGGGGTGAGCAAGAAAACGCATCAACTTATGCAAGTACCCATGTATGACATATCCTCAACCTTGTTTTGCATCAAGAAAGGTAAAATAAAGTTAGAGGATCAAGGGATGGATGAATGAAGTAGAATTCTATGATAAAAAACAACATTTAATCTAATAAAAAATAGCTCCATGAAAATATGAACAACAAGCATGTGCAGGAAAATATTCACATGACAATACAAGAACAAAGGCGCAATAACAGAATAAGTAAAGAAGAATGTCCAGAGAAAGACAATAGTCAAAACTGTTGATATGAACACACACGCGCGTGCACACACACAAAAATTACGATAAACATAACAAGATCATAGTAAAACATGCAAGTTTTTGCCATGGCTATAAACTTTCATAGTTAACAGTTAGACCAGGTACGTAGCAGTTTGAAGGATCCGGTGAGTAAAAATTGGAAAACATAATTTTACCGAGTCACGTTTAAGGCACAAATAGATTTTTGCCAAGTTCCCTGAGGAAGAAGTGCCCTCCTTGACGGGATGACGATCTTAAATTAATATAAGATGTGTGACTCCATGCAAGTCTTATAACATTAACAAATCACAACACATCTGGATTTGTCCTGGTACACATAATATGAAATAATCAGTCATGATAGAAATCACAAAAGAAGTGAATTCATGTTAACAACATAAAAATAATAAAAAGATCTGAAACAAAACGAATCCACAAGCATATTATTTCGTGGAATCGACCCTTTGAAAGAAACATCAAAATGGAGAATGAATTCATTAGCATCAAGAAAGCTTGGAATCCACGTCATCCTTATATGAGTGTTAGATTATTTCTGCACCACCAAAAAGAAAAGTGAGAAAAAAAGGTTTGAAATATGAAAATGCACCTAAAACAAGAGATATTGAAATTACTTCTCATAAAAGGTCAGAGATTAAAATATGAAAATGCAACCACCTTTTTTACTATAATATACTCCTAAAATCGTCAAATTTCAAAGAATTCAAAGTGTTATAAAATATAAACCGGACACACTTAATATGCAAACTTATAAAAGTTGTATGAACATCCATTAGAGTGAATATGTTTCCAATTGAACTTAAAGCAGTTGAGGCAATGTAAAGAACCACCACAATTGATACTTGTCAGAATTACATCAAGCACTCATCAAAACCACTATATTTCAATTAAGAACTTAGAAACCATAAATTGGAGAAAAGGACACTTCAATGGAAGAAGTAAGGAGACTCTACCAAAGTATGTAGATTAAATTTAGGAACCATAAATTAAGGAAAAGGACACTATACCTTAAGAAGTAACAAGACTTTATCCAAGTCCAAGATAATAAAGCATGATAAGAAACCAACCACATCAAATAGTGGGTAAGCCTCTTTCCTCAACATGGAAAAATTTGCCCTTGACAATTCAGCATGTTCTCTATCAATTGGTGAATTAGAAACAAAAAGACGTTTCTCAAAAAAAAAAAAAATGTAGAAACATATACCTAGGAGCCATTATTCACAAAATAGAAAGTGAAATAGCAACCTTGTGAAGACTCAAGGCATCATGTCCATCTTGTTCCTCATGAAACATTAAGTGCAACCTTGATGAAGGCACATCTGGACCAAGAATACTACGGTGATCCTGAAAAATTTTAAAAGTAATGCATATTAGCTGCACGAAAAAAATACTCCAATATTAGAACACCTAAAAACTAAATCCCGCAGTATGCCCGTGTCGGATTATAAATATATAAAGAAATAGATTACCATATTGTCTTTGTAATGCTTCGGATGATTCACTCTTCGGAATACACATTATAAGCTTAAACAATATAGAATGACAAGATCCATTTGGTAGCTGCTTTGGTAAGAAAAAAATCAAAGCATTTTATGTTGTCGGAATCCGGATTTCCCGAGCATAAAAATCTTTCATCTTGCAGCTTAGCCATGTATGTGAGTGCTTCTTTAAAGAAGTTCGGATGGAAACCAAGTATTCTTAAACATGTTACAATGTGTAAAAAAAAAAGATAAAAAGAAAAATTGACATTTACTTGGGTGACAATGAAGGCCATTTTCAAAGAAGAATCACGTGAAGTCGGTACTAAGAGATGCGTCACGCAACCAGCCCTATTTTCCTATTATAAGAATTGATTTTATTAAAAAGATTTATTTCAAAGAAAACCAAAATTTTCCACTTGAAAAAAAATTGAGAACGATTGTCAACAAACGACATTCTTCTAGATATGGAGATCGAAACATCAAAGGAACATCTCAATCAAAACGCTTAATGTTTCGGAAATTCCATCTGCTAGATCAAACAACAACAATAATGACAAGAACAATTACAATAACAATAACAAGAGTGACAACAAGAACGAGGAACAAGAACAAGAACAACAAGAACAACAAAAACAAGAAGAAGAACCAAATAAACAGACATAGAGAAATGGCATATCATAAAAATATAAATGGCGCGTTCCTAGCTTCAAAAACTTCGTCCCACGACAGGTAAAAAAAACAAAAACATCCAAACAATGTCCAATGCAAAGAAAATGTTTCAGCGACAAAACTTTTGATTGGAAGCAGCTCCAAATGGTATTATTAGAACCATGCAGTACAAGCCATTCAAATTGACATCAGGAGATTTAAATTGGACAACCTCTAGCAATTCAAGCATCAGAAAAGAGAAAATAATAACAATAACAACAATAGGAACAACAACAATAACAACAATGATAACAATAACAATAGTAACAACCATAACAACAAGAACAAGAACAATAACAACAACAATAACAAGAACAAGAACAATAACAAGAACAAGAATAACAACAACAGCAGCAAGAACAAGAATAGGAACAAGAACAACAACAACAACAACAACAATAGCAAGAACAAGAACAACAACAACAACAACAATAACAAGAACAAGAACAACAACAACAACAACAACAACAACAACAACAACAACAACAACAACAAGAACAAGAACCGAATAAACATGCATATAGAAAGGGCATATCATAAAAAATATAAATTTCTAGCTTCAAAAATCCTGTCCCACGACAGAAAAACAAAACAAAAGCATCCAAACAATGTCCAATGCAAAGAAGATGTTTCAGCGACAAAACTTCTGATTGGATGCCGCTCCATTTGGTATTACTAGAACCGTGCAGTATAAACCATTCAAATTGACATCGGGAGGTTTAAATTGGACAACCTCAAGCAATTCAAGCACCAGAAAAGAGAAAGTAATAACAAGAACAACAACAACAACATAAACAACAACAAGAAGAACAGCGAAAATCACAACAAGAACAAGAACAAGAGCAAGAGCAAGAGCAATAACAACAACAATAACAATAATAATAACAATAACTAGGCAATGAAAAAAGAAAAAGATAAACTCACTGCCCTTGCAACAATCGACGGCATCATAGTTGTTGAATTATCCGTGCTACAACAAGGTACAAGTGATGCACATAGCACTCAATGAAATACCTAAAAAGTAGACACTGTCTAGTCAGTTTTCAACAATTGTACTAGATGAGAAAGAAAATAAAATTGGAACCAAAGGAGAACAAACTGACATGATAAATTTCACTAACAAGTTCGAAAAGAGGTGCAAAAGGCTGATTATTCATCTGAGCTTGCTGCTGTGAACCAAAACCATTGCCATCCATGTAGTCATCGGGTTCCAAAAGGATGGATGGGTGAAGGCCATGCATAACATTCTCGTTCATTTCTTTCACCTATTGAGAAAATGGTTGAAGTAAATGAAATTATCATTAGGAAAAGAACCTTAAGCAATTTCAACATGAATCCCTAGCTTGTTAAGCCAGCCTACGGATTTGTAGGAATTTAAACAGTAGAGAGAATTCCCCTTTTGTCGATAACCATAGAATTCCCCCTACAAGATCAATATTGGCCGACCAAAGTAAATTAATTGCATAAGGAATACGACGGAAAAGGTTGGTGCATGGTGAGACGTTACATGAGGCAAAAGCAGAATGATATTTACACAAAATTGATCAAAACTGAACCAAGGCAAAATTTGATTGCACCATGGTAATCTGAAAGTAAAGAAGGACCAAATTTCAAAATGTCCAATTGATGACCTTTCCAAAAAGTTGAAGAGACATACTACTGCATTTTATTATAGAAAATTCAAGCCAAGATAACACAATAATAAAATATTTTACCACGGGCCATTTGATTCCTATTGACGCTGACATGCTATACGAAAGAACGTCAGCATAAGGACTTGATCACAAACAGCTTTGTCCTCCGAAACGGGGTGGGCAAGAAAGCACATCAACTTAAGCAAGTACAAACGTATGACATATCCTCAACCTCATTCTCGCATCAAAAAAGGTAAAATAAATTAGAAGATCGCGGGATGGATGAATAAAGTTGAATCAAATGAAAAAGAACAACATTTAGTCTAATAAAAAACTAGGTCCATCAAAATCTGAACAAAAAGTAAGTGCGGTAAAATATTGTCTTTAGTAAGGGGGTGAGCAAGAAAGCACACATCAACTTATTGAAGTACCCATGTTCGACATATCCCCAACCACATTACGCATCAAAAAAAGGTAAAAAAAGTTAGAGGATCAAGGGATGGATGAATGAAGTAGAATTCGATGATAAAGAACAACATTTAAACTAATAAAAAACTAGCTCCATCAAAATCGGGAACAAAAAGCAAGTGTAGGGAAATAGTCTTTAGAAAGGGGGTGAGCAAGAAAGCGCATCAACTTATGCAAGTACCAATGTATGATATATCCTCAACCTCGTTTTCGCAAAAAAAAAGCCAAAATAAAGATAGAGGAGCAAGAGATGGATGAATGAAGTAGAATTAGATCATAAAGAACAAGAGTTAATCTAATAAAAAAATATAACTCCATCAAAATCCGAACAAAAAGCAAGTGCGAGGCAAATATTATTTTTAGTAATGGGTGAGCATGAAAGCACATCAACTTTGCAAGTACCCGTGTAAGATATATCCTCGGCCACATTACGCATCAAAAAAGGTATAACAAAGTTAGAGGATCACGAGAAAGTTGAATGAAGTAGAATTACATGATAAAAAGCAACATTTAATATAATTAAAAATAGCACCATCAAAATCTGAATAAAAAGCATCTATTTGGAAAATATTGTCTTCGGTAAGGGGTGAGCAAGAAAGCACATCAATTTATGCAAGTACCTATGTATGATATATTCTCAACCTAATTTCGCATCAAAAAAGATAAAATAAATTAGAGGATTTAGGGATGGATGAATGAAGTAGAATCAAATCATAAAGAACAACATTTAATCCAATAAAAAATAGCTCCATCAAAATCGGAACAAAAAGCAAGTGCGGGGAAAATATTGTACGTAGTAAGTGGGTAAGCAAGAAAGAGCATCAACTTATGGAAGTACCAATGTTGATATATCCTCTTCCACATCTTTGCACCAAAAAAGGTAAAATAAAGTTATAAGATCAAGGGATGGATGAATGAAGTAGAATTAAATGATAAAGAACAAGAGTTAATCTACTAAAAAAATTTAGATCCATCAAAATCTGAAAAAAAAAGCAAGTGTAGGAAAATATTATCTTTAGTAAGCGGGTGAGCAAGAAATCACATCAATTTATGCAAGTACTCAAGTATGATATATCCTTAACCTCATGCTGCACCAAAAAAGGTAAAATAAAGTTAGAAGATCAAGGGATGGATGAATGAAATAGAATTAGATGATAAAGAACAAGAGTTAATTTAATAAAAAAAATATAGATCCATTAAAATCTGAACAAAAAGCAAGTGTAGGAAAATATTATCTTTAGTAAGCGGGTGAGGAAGAAAGCACATCAACTTATGCAAGTACCTAATTATGATATATCATCAAGCTCATGCTGCACCAAAAAATGTAAAATAAAGTTAGAAATTAAAGGGATGGATGAATGAAGTAGAATTAGTTGATAAAGAACAAGAGTTAATCTAATAAAAAAATATAGCTCAATCAAAATCTGAACAAAAAGCGAGTGTAGGAAAATATTATCTTTAGTAAGCGGGTGAGCAAGAAAGCACATCAACTTATGCGAGTACCCATGTATGACATATCCTCAACCTCATTCTGCATCAAAAAAGGTAAAATAAAGTTAGAGGATCAAGTGATGGATGAATGAAGTAGGATTAGATGACAAAGAACAACATTTAATCTAATAAAAAACTAGGTCCATCAAAATTTGAACAAAAAGGAAGTGCAGTGAAATATTGTCTTTAGTAAGGGGATGAGCAAGAAAGCACATCAACATATGGAAGTACCCATGTATGACATATCCCAAACCTCATTCTGCATCAAAAAAGGTAAAATAACGTTAGAGGATCTTCTAAACTACTATAAATAGAAGCTTACATCTTGAAGCTTTGGAGGCAAGCGATAAGTAATTGCGACTATTCACATGGATTTGCGTATGCTCTTTGAGGAAAAGGGCAATATATGTTAGACAAACCTAAATATCTCCCACACCCTGCCAAAAGTCAAAGAAAAAGGAATAAGAAACTTAAATGGTAATTAGAACAAGCAAGAAACATAGATAGTTAATGCATGAAATATTGATAAGGACTGATAAAAAATAAAAAAATAAAAACATAAACCCGTTGAAGATTGCACGATATACGGGGCCACAACTAAATAATATTCAAATTTAAAGATTAACATTTTGTATAGTAAATAGATCTAGATGTAAAAGGAAAAATCCAAGTAAACCGACTTCTTTGTTCCAGTTCACTTTGCCAAAAAATATCAACTCACTAGCAAATAGCACTTTGCAAGGCCTAAAGATAAACCTCTTTTTTTATCAATGCTCCGATTGTATTGACTTTGCACAACCTAATTAATCGGGAGTCGGCCCTACACTTAACAGCTAACCTTCAAATATGGAGGTACACTTTCAAAACCAAGAAGCTTCAACAATGGATAAATATCTGGAAAGCACTTCTTCCTTTCAATAGGATCTCCGTTTTCTACAACAACCTATGAATCAAATCTCCATGTGCAAATTAGTCCTCAAAATGTAACAAAATCAACCATGAAGTCATATAAAAAAATAGAACACACCATTAGTTGCAACACCAAATTATACAAAGCGAGCGGACACATGAAACTTGCAATCATGGAAATTCAGAACTTACCATCAAAAGAAGTGTGGGATTTTTGAAAATGATGCAAATGTAAGTCAAGTTAAAACAAAAGCAAGTCAAGCCAAGATGAGTTTGATGTGAAAGGAATTAAAGAACTAGGCGCTTTACGGGAACTAGAAGGAACCAACGCTTATGCGGCAAATATAAGCGAGAGATGATTCGAGAATGTGAGCAAGAAAAGAGCCAAGGGAAAGATGAAAAAGTATTCCACTAAATTTCTAAGCTATAAAAACAGTGTGGTTTTGGCCATAAATATTACGAAAAATGAAAATATTGTTTGTGGAGTGTAATACGGTTATGTAATCAGGTGATTCGATGAGTTAAGAAATAATTGAATCTTAATTCAACAGACCACCGTTATGTAACCATCAAATTCACTCTTTGCATCTACTCATAAACAAGGTTAAGAAACAAAACACCAAGAGCTTCAACTGTAGGGCAAGCAGGCTTGGAGATTTTCCATTGCCAATCAAGAGGATATTGTGAAGAGAAAATATTCTAATTGACTCATGAAAGGAAAGCAAGTTCAGCACATTTTCTAAGTTCGAGATAAATATCGGCTAATTATCACAAACATTTTTGATTTTAATGGTGTCACATAGTGTGGCAGGTGACATACGTAAAGTACATAACTGGATAAAATATGCATGGAATATATTACTAGCAAACCTGGTAGAACTCCTCGCAGGTGATTGCAACATAATTCTCTGCGATATCCACTATTTTTTCCTAATGAAGTCCTTAGCACTATCAATTGCAAGCTTTTCATTTCTTATTAGAGAGAAAGATTGAACTCGCATATAAAATTCATTTATCACATCAAAAAAATCAATTAAAAAATTATATAAGGGGTAGCTACAAGCAAGAAACTTAACATGGAAGCATAATGCAAGACATCAGGAAAAAGAAAGAAAGAGTTGTATTCCAGCATGAAAAAAGTATGAGCACAAACCTTTTGAAGAAGATTGAAGTAGGCAATAAGTGCTTGTGCATCCCCCTCCTGAAAAATCAAGCAACGAGATTCCAGAAGCACGGTGTGACAGCTTGAATCTCTCCTCATAGATAGATAAACACTCAACCAAGGTACTCCAGCCTACGGTGCGGCACATTTCAGTCTAAAGTAACTCAAAAACTTTTGAAGCACCTTTCTCGTTAGAAGCATGAAAGAACTAATACAATCTCAAAGCAAGCCGACAACAAAAATCATATCTAAAGCATTATTAAGGCTTTCACTTACCAAAGTACCATGCATCCTCAAGAAAGTCACAAGAGTTTGTATAATAGTACAATTCTCTCATCAATGTGAACAAAAAGCATGAGCAGAAAAATATTGTCTTTAGTAAGTGGGTGACCAAGAAAGCACGTTAACTCATGCAAGTACCCATGTATGACATATCCCCAACCTCATTCTGCATCAAAAAAGGTAAAATAAAGTCAGAGGATCACGAGATGGATGAATGAAGCAGAATTCTATGATAAAAATAACATTTAATCTAATAAAAAATAGCTCTATTAAAATCTGAACAAAAAGCAAGTGCAGGAAAATATTATCTTTAGTAAGGGGTTGAGCAAGAAAGCACACCAACTTAAACAAGTACGCGTGTAAGATATATCCTCAGCAACAATCTGCATCAAAAAAGGTATAATAAAGTTAGAGGATCACGAGAGGGCTGAATGAAGTAGAATTAGATGAAAAAAACAACATTTAATATATTAAAAAATAGCTTCATCAAAATCGGGAAAAAAAAAAAGCATATGCGGGGAAAATATTGTCTTTAGTAAGGGGGTGAGCAAGAAAACACATCAATTTATGCAAGTACCCATGTATGATATATTATCAACCTCATTTCGATTCAAAAAAGATAAAATAAATTAGAGGATTAAGGGATGGATGAATGAAGTAGAATCGGATCATAACGAATAACATTTAATATAATAAAAAATAGCTCCATCAAAATCCGAACAAAAAACAAGTCCGGGAAAAATTATTGTCGGTAGTAAGAGGGTGAGCAAGAAAGCGCATCAACTTATGCAAGTACCAATGTATGATATATCCGCAACCACATGCTGCACCAAAAAAGTTAAAAAAAAGTTAGAAGATCAAGGGATGGATGAATGAAGTAGAATTAGATGATAAAGAACAATAGTTAATCTAATAAAAAAATTTAGCTCCATCAAAATCTGAACAAAAACCAAGTGTAGGAAAATATAATCTTAAGTAAGTAGGTGAGTAAGAAAGCACATCAACTTATGCAAGTACCCAAGTATGATATATCCTTAAACTCATGCTGCACCAAAAAAAGTAAAATAACGTTAGAATATAAAGGGATGGATGAATTAAGTAGAATTAGTTGATAAAAAACAAGAGTTAATATAATAAAAAAATATAGCTCAATCAAAATCTGAACAAAAAGCCAGTGTAGGAAAATATTATCTTTAGTAAGCGGGTGAGCAAGAAATCACATCAACTTATGCGAGTACCCATGTATGACATATCCTCAACCTCATTCTACATCAAAAAAAGTAAAATAAAGTTAGAGGATCAAGGGAAGGATGACTGAAGTAGGATTAGATGATAAGGAACAACATTTAGTCGAATAAAAATCTAGCTCCATCAAAATCTGAACAAAAAGGAAGTGCAGTGAAATATTGGCTTTAGTAAGGGGATGAGCAAGCCGGCACATCTACATATGGAAGTACCCATGTATGACATATCCCAAACCTCATTACGCATCAAAAAATGTAAAATAACGATACAAGATCACCGGATGGATGAATGAAATACAATTAGATGATAAAAAAAAAACATTTAATCTAATAAAAAATAGCTCCATCCAAATCGGGACAAAAAGCATGTGCGGGGAAAATATTGTCTTTAGTAAGGGGGGTGAGCAAGAAAGCACATCAACTTATGCAAGTACTCATGTCGACATATCCTTAAGCTCATTACGTAACAAAAATGGTAAAATAAAGTTAGAGGATCACGAGACGGATGAAGATGATAAAAAACCACATTTAATCTTATAAAAAATAGCTCCATCAAAATCTAAAAAAAAACGATGTGCGGGGAAAATATTGTCTTTAATAAGGGGGTGAGCAAGAAAGCACATCAACTTATGTAAGTACCCACGTATGATATATCCTCAACGTCATTCCGCATCGGAAAAGGTAAAATAAAGTTAGAGGATCAAGGGATGGATGAATGAAGTAGGATTAGATGATAAAGAACAACATTTAATCTAATAAAGAATAGCTCCATCAAAATCCGAACAAAAAGGAAGTGCGGTGAAATATTGTCTTTAGTAAGGGAATGAGGAAGAAAGCACATCAACATATGGAAGTACCCATGTATGACTTATCCCAAACCTCATTCTGCATCAAAAATGGAAAATAACGTTAGAGGATCACCGGATGGATGAATGAAATACAATTAGATGTTAAAAAACAACATTTAATCTAATAAAAAATAGCTCCATCAAGATCCGAAAAAATAGCAAGTGCGGGGAAAATATTATGTTTAGTAAGGGGGTGAGCAAAAAAGCACATCAACTTATACAAGTACCCGTGTATGATATATCCTCGGCTTCATTACGCATCAAAAAAGGTAAAAAAAATTAGAGGATCATGAGATGGATGAATGAAGTACCATTAGATGATAAAAAACAACATTTAATCTAATAAAGAATATCTCCATCAAAATCTGAACAAAAAGCATGTCCGAAAAAAAAATATTGTCTTCGGTGAGGGGTGAGCAAGAAAGCACATCAACTTATGCAAATACCCTTGTACGATATATCCTCGGCCTCATTATGCATCAAAAAAAGATAAAATAAATTAGAGGATCAAAGGATGGATGAATGAAGTAGATTTAGATGATAATGAACAACAATTAATATATTAAAAAACTATGGCTCAACCAAAATCTGAAAAAAAAAAAAGCAAGTGCAGGAAAATATTGTCTTTAGTAAGGGGGTGAGCAAGAAAGCATATCAACTTATGCAAGTACCCATGTATGATATATCTTCAATCTCATTCTGCGTCACAAAAGGTAAAATAAAGTTAGAGGATCAAGGGATGGATGAATGAAGTAGAATGAGATGCTAAAAAACAAGAGTAAATCTAATAAAAATATATAGCTCCATCCAAATCTGAAAAAAAAAGCAAGTGCATGAAAATATTATCTTTGGTAAGGGGGTGAGCAACAAAGCACACCAACTTATGCAAGTACCCATGTATGAGATATCCTCAGCCTTATTCTGCATCAAAAAAGGTAAAATAAAGTTAGACGATCAAGGGAAGAATGAATGAACTAGAATTAGATGATCAAGAACAACATTTAATGTAATAAAAAACTAGCTCAATCAAAATCTGAACAACAAGGAAGTGCAGTGAAATATTGTCTTTAGTAAGGGATAAGGAAGAAAGCACATCAACATATGGAAGTACCCACGTATAACATATCCCAAACCTCATTCTGCATCAAAAAATGTAAAATAACGTTAGAGAATCACCAGATGGATGAATGAAATACAATTAGATGATAAAAAACAACATTTAATCTAGTAAAAAATAGCTCCATCCAAATCGGAACAAAAAGCATGTGCAGGAAAATATTGTCTTTAGTAAGGGGGGTGAGCAAGAAGCACACATCAACTTATGCAAGTACTCATGTCTGACATATCCTCAACCTCATTCTGCCCCAAAAAAGGTAAAATAAAGTTAAAGGATCACGAGACGGATGAAGATGATAAAAAACAATATTTAATCTTATAAAAAATAACCCCATCAAAATCTGAAAAAAAAAAAGATGTCTTTGGAAAATATTGTCTTTATTAAGGGGGTGAGCAAGAAAGCACATCAAGTTATGTACGTACCCACGTATGATATATCCTCGGCCTCATTTCGCATCGGAAAAGGTAAAATAAAGTTAGACGATCAAGGGATGGATGAATGAAGTAGGATTAGATGATAAAGAACAACATTTAATCTAATAAAAAACTAGTTGCATCAAAATCCGAACAAAAAGCAAGTGCGGTGAAATATTGTCTTTAGTAAGGGGATGAGGAAGAAAGCACATCAACATATGGAAGTAGCCATGCATGACATATCCCAAACCTCATTCTGCGTCAAAAATGGAAAATAACGTTAGAGGATCACGAGATTGCTTTGAATGAAATACAATTAGATGTTAAAAAACAACATTTAATCTAATAAAAAATAGCTCCATCAAAATCTAAAAAAAACGATGTGCGGGGAAAATATTGTCTTTAATAAGGGGGTGAGCAAGAAAGCACATCAACTTATGTAAGTACCCACGTATGATATATCCTCAACGTCATTACGCATCGGAAAAGGTAAAATAAAGTTAGAGGATCAAGGGATGGATGAATGAAGTAGGATTAGATGATAAAGAACAACATTTAATCTAATAAAGAATAGCTCCATCAAAATCCGAACAAAAAGGAAGTGCGGTGAAATATTGTCTTTAGTTAGGGGATGAGCAAGAAAGCACATCAACATATGGAACCAAGAAACATTTGAATGATTCTCACTTTGCAGTAAACTTGCATTCTTATTTGGTAGTGGTGCTCATTCGTAGCAAGAAGATGACCACATAGGACCATCTTGATAGAACAACACTTTAACAATGTGGAAAATAAAGAATTTTCCTGCAAAGTCATGGAAGTCTTAGGTTCTTGTTTCGAACAAGGTTAAATCATAACAAATAAAATCAAATGGCTAGGCTCACAAGCATATAGAATTGCCACTAGCTTTCAATGAAGCTACATTTGGAGGACTCAATAAGAAAAAATGGTAAGGCGGGATAGCATATATACTACATGCGGGATATATTAAAAAAAAGACCAAGTTGCATTAGAGAATATAATATAATAACTAACCCTCCTACTGAAAACAATAATCACGTCCTTACAACAACATTAAATCTAAATATAACCACATTAAATTCATCATAGCGCAAGTAAAAATTGTTATCCAAGGTCAAAGAAGAAAAAAGGAGAAAAAATATGAACCATAGATAATAGGAATGTAGAAATACTTTAACTGCGAGCTTTAGATTTTTTGCGCCTTGAATTGCAAAGCTAGCCGTCTTGGCATAATCCAACTCCACCTGCATAGCAAAGATTAATAACGAGGCGTACTAAGCGACCTTCGATATAGATATTTCACCACTAGGGATGGTTGCCATTAAGTCGTTCATCTACACCAACACTCGGAATGAATTAAACAACGAGTCTACAAATTTATTAGCTCAAATAAATTAAGTTGCATATAGAAAACTCCAAACTCACCCAAAAAAAGAAAAAGGGAAAAGACTAGAAGTTCCAACATTTAGAGACCATATACATACCTTACATGTAGGAATTTATAATCTTCGTTCTGGTGTCTCGGTGGTTTTCTAGCAAAGTTTTGACTAGACCAATGAATTGTTCCACGACTTGCATGAAATTGCGAGATGTGAAGGTGTTTGATAAATAGCTATTGCATCTAATTAATCCACGGCAAGTAAATGATTTCAGATGCAAAAAATAAAACACTAAACCTCTTCAAGCCCATAAAGAACATATTCATTGATGAACACCTATGAGTTCAACCTCTTTGGATCTTTGCAAACATATCCGGAAGTGCTATCTTTCGGCTTATGTCCTGCTCATACAACCAAATGAAAACACATAAAACCTTATATGTACCTCAAAGTTATTAACGGGGAAATGAGATAGATAAAAGACGAAGAGGAAACCGGAAGTTGCATTCAATCATAAACTATCACTAAATTCAAGGGGAGACCTATAACAAGTGCCATCTTTCAATGACCACTAGTGATTAAAAATAAAAATCATCCTAAAGAAGACGGGTAACTCCCAAGCATCAAAAATATAGTAGTGTTGTGTCACTAGCATACAAAATATGCCTCAAAAAGCGAAGATATTGACAAAAGAAAATAAAATCGGCGGTGAAAAAAAATTGGGTGTGACCTAGATTCTCCATACCTCAATTTTTGTCACAATCAAGCTCCCCGTCATCGGAAGGAATTTTTCAAGAAGCCTGCGTAAGCTGGCTAATCTCAGTCATTCCTTATATTTAGTTAAGGCCCAATGAATATGGCAGGGGATATGGATATAATATGACCTGCAGTTGTCGCAACTTCTGCAAGAGGTTGGGTTACACCCCCACTATTGCCCCGCTAGTGGCCATACTTAGGGAAAAAAATTGAGTTGGTCAAACAGCCTTCTAATCTTAAGAAAAAAAACCTTGGAACAAAATTTAATCCAACCATAGAACAGATACACAAAAACCCACTTACATGCAAAAAAAATCGCAAGATATTAGAATCGACCAATATAGAAATAGTTTTCACCAAAAAGGGCTCCAGCATGCATCTGGCAACAAAACAAAGAGTTTATCCCGTTAATTGCCTCACCAATGCATTACACCGCCACGTGAACCATGCCTTAGTGCCGGAAAATTAATGCTTTGCTCATCATTGCCTTGGCAGGAAGACCTACACCATGCCTCAGTACCCTTTTTTTTTATTTCTATAAAATACTAACAATAACAGTGCCTATAGGACCAATATTAGTATGAAGAAAGCCTTGCCAATAGTAGCATTGAACCCAATCCCATCATTAGATCCAATTCTATCCTTTTAGGTCGGTTATAGAATTCAATATATTTTCGATTATTTTGTGACTATGTAACTAATAAACTATTACTTTTCTTCCAAACACTAACCAATTGTGTCTTTAGGACCCATTCTAGTACTAGTAAAAACAATCCTAGTACTAATGGTAGCATCATACCCGATACTATTAGCAATAGATCCAATTTTGGAACTATTGGTAGCATCGATCAACAACGTTAGTGGTAGTTGTGAAATTGATGTTCTCTAAAATACTTATAAGAGGCCGTTTGGTTCCGCGGTAATGATATATTAGCACGGTAATGAGATTCTTGTGGTAATGAAGTCGGGAATGTTATATGCCCGGGAATGTTGTGGTAATATAGAATTACTATGTTTAATAAAAAACTTAGATTACTGGTAATCTTTCATTACCATGATTGGTTAATCATGTTCTAATAATCCCCGAAAAGGTATGGCCACATCTTACTTTTAAATAAAGACTCAAAAAAAATATTTGTGCAAAAATACCAACATTAACTAGAATAAGCATCTATGTGAACTAAAAAGAAACATGACCATTTATTTTTTTCATTGCAAAAGAATTTCAATTTAAACCAAAAATGAAAACGTGATGATTTAAAAAAACTGAATTATGGGAAAAGATCAAGAATGATACTGAAAATCCCTTGCAAGATTAAGATTTTTAAAAGAAACTATGCTTATAATTACATTCATAAAGGTAAGCTTCACTAAAAAAAATGATATATTTACACGCACTCCGATTACCATAAATATTAAAACAAAGGTACGCCATCTCCAACCCAAAACTCTATATTTGAAGCTTTCAGTTTCAAAAATATAGCTTCCACTGTAAAAGTTTCTCCAACCAACAACTCTATTTTTAACTCCAAAACAGAATATTCTAAGAATATTCTTTACACTTTACAATTTATATATTTGTTATCTTTCAATTCTTTTTTACTTTTAATTTAGCAACCTAAACAACTCATTATTTTCAACAACCACCCCCTTCTGGATCTAATATGTTTAATGAGTTTTTTGGCGACATCGGTGGAAGTGGCGATAACATACCAGACTATTAGCACATCTATTATCAACTTCATTAGTTGTATTTTGTGTGTTGTAGTTTTTTTATTGTTGTCAATGTCAATCTATGTTATTTTCTGTGTTTTTATTTTATTGTTCACGTTATTTGTGTTAATTTTGATGAATTTATATTTTTTGTATTATTTTTCTAATTTTTATTTTTATTAATTAAAAATATAAACTTAAATTATAATTTATTAATTTTATTAAAATATGAAATTATAAATACAAATTTTATAATGATATATATTTTATGGGGTTAAAATTAGACGAAAATTATAAATTAATAACCTAAAATATATTAAATAACCATTAAACTAATAAATATAAAAATTAAAAAATAAAAAAAATTTAAAGCTGGCTATAGTGCCACGCAATTTCTTGCGTGGCACTGTAGCCAAATGTGAATTTGGCGTGCAGAATTAATGGCGTTTAACACCATTAATAAGTACACGTTGGAGATGCCCTTAGGGAATTGAGTTTCAAAAATACCTAAAAGATGCATCACACATTACCTTGTCATTCCACAATATAAAGACCATAAAATATGTTTGTCATTAGCATGAGGTCACCAGAATATGAATGGACATAAATGGTTTAAATAACATACATACACGAGATAAATTTGCTCAAAACCAACAAAAATTCACTTACGCTAAGATTGTACAATATATTTTTTTCAATTATTGAGCTAAAATTGGCTAATATCAAAGTGTGTTTCAATCAACAATATAGAAATATGCCATTTCATGAAATACTCATAACATCCATGTTTGGAACTTAATGGGTGGTAGTTATCATAGCGGACACTCGGATACTAAATAGATTGGCTCGATTATTCTTGCCACGATTTGGTTCATCCGGAAAGCAAGATGCAACTATATATTCAAAGACACACAACATAACTTCGGTTTGATCCCTACAAATAAAGGAGGGGGCTGCAAATTTACGAATGAGAATGTTCTTACTAAATCCTAGCTCTCGTCAAATGCCTCTTGGATGCAACAAGCAACTAAAAAGGAGAATGAGAAGGAGGAGGGTGTGCGGGGAAAAAGAGAAGAGGAAGGGGGTGAGAAAGGGGGTGGGCACTAACTACGGAATGATAAATGCGGGGGTCTTTGCCATATCCACATGGACTCAAGTTTACTTGTTGAGATTATGGCAATGCGGGATGCACACCCATGCCTGTGCTTGCCCGGTTGAAGATTGTTAGTGCCTTACCGATTGTGCAAGACACTCTAAGCTCTAAACCACACAAGAAGTTGCTCCAAGCGGCACATTAGGCGGGAGCTAATGAAAACACAACCACCACTTTTTGAAGTGGAAATAGACACTACTACATAACTGCATTTATGCAACAATTGGTTTGCGGCGGTTCTATAATTGTTACAATAGATTATATATTACGGCGATTGTGCGGCGGTTTTATACTATTACGGGCGATTACGCATTTAAGTGTTACATTTGACCCAAACCGTTGCATAAACGATTTGCATACGAAGACAATATGCGGCGGTTATCATAGCCTTGCATATATTATAATAATGCAACGGTTATGAAGCGTTACATATTTAGTGTAATGCGTTTGTTTTCAATAACATTTGCATATTTGACTTTATATGGAGCGGTTTACATAACCGCGGCATATATTAAAAGAATGCAACACTTTTAAACCGTTGCATTATATTGAATATATGTTGCTTATGGTTGCTAATAATTGTTGCATATTTGGTTTTATATGTAGCATTTTACATAGCGCTTTTAAACATTGCGTTTTACATAGCGTTTTATAAGTAGCATTTTAAAAAATGATATTAATTTAATAATGAAATTAATGAACTCTAAATATTAGCATGTGCCCACTCTTTATGTGAGATTGTTGGTTATTTATAATGAAATATAAATTTAATGAACTCTAAATAACCATATAATCACATTCCCACACTGGGGGTATAATGAAAATATTTAAAATATTTTTTAAACTATAAGACTTAATTTATGATAATATCAATTTGGTTTCATAATATATTTCATTCTAATTATTAATAATGATTTATATATTTTTTTATTATATAATTTATTATTTAATAAAATAATTTAAAAACTTTATCATGATTTGTCTATGGCCGTTGATAATATTTGTTTCTATTTTACTTTTACCCGGAGCAAAGTATAATTTAAAACCCCTACTCTTTTATTTTACTTTATTTTACTTTTATCTCACATTATAAAACCTTCATACAATCCATCCAAGCAAGACCTAGCGTGGGGTGATTTTTATATAAAAAATTTGCATCAAAAGAAAATAAAATAATTAATAGCCTCAACGTCTCCTTGTACTCTAGCCTCTATGTTTTAATATCCCTAAAAACATTTATAATTATATTCCACTTATTATTATGAACAAATTTCGCATTAACTAAAATTTAATTCAGTTTTAATTTGATTTTTCTCATTTTTTTAAATTAATAAAATAATATTAAAAAAAACAAGTTGCAATGCAATTGGTTTTAACAAACTTGATAACAGAACAATTATTGGGATCAAATGCATATTTCAAATAAATATATAATGAATTATAAAACAAAAAAACACTTTTTCTAATTACTAATTTATAATATAAGTTTTGTGAAGGGTGTATTTGCAAAAAAACTACACAATTTTTGCCCGTTCATACCAACCAAAACCTTCTACGGCACAAATTCAAGTCACACCAAAATTCCTTTCATAAAAATATAATCCAAGTCAAACCAAGGTTGTTTTCATAATTATACCACAATATCTCTGCCTCCTCTTCACCCCAACCCTAATCCCTAATCTCTGTCTCCTCTTCACCCAAACCCTAATCTCTTTCACCGACGCTCTCATCGCCGAGGTCACGCTCGTCGAGGTGCGAAGGGCACATCGTGCTGGCATTGGGGCCGTGGTCTAGCCAGTCCTTGATCCCGATGCCATCACTCCGCACGCCCTCAAGATTCATCACCCGCCCCAACGCTCGATCCGAGGTCTATCCCCGCCCAACTGGTAACACACACACACTCTCTACCCCCGCAACTCTCAACCCTAAATTTCCTCTCTCACCACTCTAGTTCGACGCTCTTGTTTTGTGTTAGCTCCAAGATTTAAATAATCAACGAAGATGCTTGTAGAAGAGAGACAACACAAGAAGGGAGAGGGAGAATGGGTTTATTCGAGGTAACCCCGCCTCCTAATACTTAATTGCTCAAAAAGCTTGCTTTATTGAATCCCAGGACTAGTAGTTTTATACAGCACATAAATAACTACCCACCTGTAGAATAGCACATTAGATGCCCTATTCTTCAGGCCCCAACTTTAACTACTTTAGACCCATTCAAATCCCACTAACACAAGATAAACAAGACTAATTTATTCTGACTAATTTATTCTGATTTGAAACCTGTAACATTTTGCTTATAGATCCAGCGAAGTTGGCCGCCGTTCACTGTTTCCAAGGCTTCTCAGCTTTGTTCTGCTCTTCACTTTGGTTGTTGTTCAAGCTAAGGTTGATATGGAGTTATTGATCAATAAAAGCATTGGTGTTTAAATTTATGCATACACTATTGAATTTTGATGAATGATAAGGTGGATACTTACATTGCAGGTCTATCATAATATTATTAATCCATAATGGCAGCAACCACGATGATCTCTTAGCGAAGAAAGAAAGGAATAGATTGTGCGTGTAAGTATTTTTCAGTGATTAGTTTGGGTATGATTTATGTTGGATGATTTGTTTCAGTTTCAAGCTTGCTTGCATTCAGATGGTTCTTGATTAAGATGAACATAATTATAAGGATAATTATGCTCATCTAATACTTTTCAGTTAATTTGTGATTTATTTGATGCAAAACCTTATTAAATATAATAAGGCATATTAGAAGCTTACAAGAAGTGAATGCTAAGGATTCAATAGCATATCAAGCAGCTAGTGAATTTGAAGAAAGAAAACTGATACCTAAATCTACACAAGTTCAAAAAACAATGGAATTAAAAAAGGGTAGGGGAAAGATGTTTAGAAAAACAGATCAAATGCCAAAAGGAAATCTGGAGTATGAAACTTAAAGGATTAATATATAAATGACGATGCTGTTATCTCAGAGTAATTTAACTGGTCACAAATATTAAAATCACAAATAGGGTTCCCCTTAAGCAAAATCAAGACTTATCCCCTTCAAGTAATGAATTATAATTTGATATTGAGTGACAACAAACATTCTCAAGAATATACATGGGAAAAAGATATAACAGAAATAAAAGTGTAAATTGTATAGGCACACAAATTAAGAGCCCAAAACCATGTAATATATGGCCCATTTACTCTTGAAAACAGCACAAAAACATACTACTTGTTTATCAGGATGAACCCCATAAATATAAATATCTTGGGTGCTCTATCCCAAATAAGATCTCCAAACTATCAAAAAAAAGGCGTGTGCATATATTTAATAAGGTTTTGCACCAAGCGTCATGATACCCAAACTAATCACAAAGTATTAGATTTAATAAGGTTTATTTGATGCAAAACTAATCACAAAGTATATTTGATGTACTTGTGTTTTCCTTCTTTTCAATAAGATTGTGATTTATTTTTTTTTTATAAAATAATAATAAGGCATTCATTTCATGCCACTTATAACCTATAACATGTATATAATTTATATAGAAAGTCGATAAAATGAGTAATGTTATTTATATATGTCACCGAGGCACGTTACCATTTTCCTTTTCGTTTTTGTTTTAATCCACAATATCACTTTTCAAATTTATTTGAATGCATGTCAATGATTTGGCGAGCAGAAATTTATAAAACATCACTACAAAGGTATCCCTACTCTATCAATACACAGTATAATTTTATCATTTTTAAATTTAATCTTGGGTCGGTAATTTAATAAAATGACATTATTTGTGTATTTTTATATGAATTAGCTTTCTCTAATGAAGTATTTACATTTGGAATTGGGTCTACCCTTAGTTTATTAAACACCAAATGTGTTCTTTTAGGATTCACTTCACTTGTCCTCACGAAATTAAGAATAAATGCCCTTAAGTCGAGCAGCAAGCAATTTTCATGGATCTATTTTTGTGGAGAAACTCAGATTTTTTTTCCAACCATATCTTTTTAATTGGTTGCAGGAGAAGGGATTGAGGATTGCTTGGCAAAACAAGAAGTACTTCTGAATGTATCCATAGTCCAATATGTTTATATGATCTCTAAACTCCCAAGCTTAACTTTGTCATTTGTTGCAGGTGAGGAAAGACAAGCTTGGTGATAGAATAACAACACTTCATCAAATAGTCTCCCCATTTGGAAAGGTGATAACTTCTATGGATTATTATTTTTGTTGATGTTGTATATTTAGCTTAATTAGTGCTTTGATTGAAAAAGATTTGTTGCAAGAATTGTTTGTTTTTTGAATGACATGCTAGGTTACTAAACTTTGACACATTACGTTGGCTTCCATTTTTTCCGAAGTGCATCATATAACTATATATATTTTTTGAATTTTTTGTGAAGTATGATCTATCACTTACAATCTCCCATAATCTTGTTCAATGATAATGGATTTTTTTTTTGTAGATAGTCAAACTCAATGAATACCACAAATAGAGATTGGATGGCTCTCCCGAGAGCTAGTCCAACATATATTAGTGAGTTGACAGTTTTTTAAATTTGGCATTTCAAATGGCAGCTCAAGGACAGGAAATCATTTGTCCTTGCAAAAAGTGTTTAAACCGTAATTGGTATTATAGAGCAACTGTCAGAGATCACTTGATAGCCTATGGTTTCTTAGAAGGTTATACCGAGTGGGTCTTCCATGGAGAAGGATTATCAATATATTCACAAGATCTTCCATCACAACAGGAAAGACTTGATACACTTGATGATATGAATGACATGCACATCATTGGATATGTTTCTCTACCATCAGTCTATGTTGTAATGGTCATCAGTTCTCTTGGTATCATGCAGTCTTGTCTGTAGCTATTTTCCAAGTTGGATTTGGTGTTTACTAACTTTTGTAAATCATGATGTTTTGGAGAATGCCAAATAGTATGATATTCTCATTATTATCAATTTGCATTCCCATTTCTTATCCATATGCACAATTTGTGATACAGGTTCTTGCCACAGTATGTGAAGAGCTCCCTTCAGATGGAATTCTGTTGATATACCTTTCAGCATCAGGTTAACTGTTAGTTAATTTCCACATATTATTTGATCACGCCTCATGAGTGCAGAATCTTTTTGAATCACCTTTGTCAAAAGCCTAACACTTGTCCAGGGCAGGTGGCCTGCAAACTGCGACACTTAATTCTGGAAGTTCTCCAGATACTGTTCACAAGATTGCCGAGAACTCTGATGGCGCTGAGATGGCATGTCCAATAATCTCTCTATCTGACAGCCCGCAGCGAACCTCTTTTCATGAGAATGACAATCAGAAAACCAGTAGTGAGGTTGGCCTTTGGTTAGGTTCTCGCGGAACTGGAGGTAAATTTAGATCTATGTTGTATTACTATCTTTATATTTTAATTGCCTGTGGTTTTATAAATTTTGTTATGATTTTCATTCGAGTTGTAAATTCTTTACCTCCTGTCATTCTCAATATCAGCTTTCCCCTTTCTTTCAGGTTCAAAATATCTCTACCCCTGTTATTTGATCCCATTTACTAGGAAGCCAATTTTTTTGGTTATTGACAGTGACAGTAGTCATGCATTCAAGGCAGGTTTGTCAACTCTAATTTCATACTGTTAGACATTTTTGTTTATTGGATACTCTCTCTCTCTCTCTTGAGTTTCTAGGAATTTAAAATGGACGAATGTAACCATATAACTTTATTTGGTGATCAGTGATCATCTATAATTTTTTTTGGCTGTATCGTACTGTTAACTTTTTATCGGTCATGCATTAGATGTTAGGGATCATTTTGCTCTAGTACCATAACAAAGCTTCAAATTCTGCATGAATGGGGCTTCAAATTGATCGTTGGGAGTTATATGTATATGAAGTTAGCATTGATCCTTGTTATGTTTTTCACATTGGTTATCAAATCATGTAATAACATCATGTCACGTTCTTTTTTAAGCCAAAACTTCTTTTTGTGCAGTAAATTTAATTGTTGATGATATATTACACCTGACCTTTTGAATTTATTGTATTCCAACTTGGTGTTTTATTGGTTCAAGGGAAATTCTAATATGCATATGATGAAAAGTTCATCTTAGTCTGCAGTTGCACTTTTTAGCTATTGTCTTCTTGTTAATTTAGGCTGAAAATGGTTCTCATAGCAATTTATTTTGCTCTTTTGATAACGCTCTCAAAGCTTCATTTCCTATATGTTTCTCATGAAGCTTTTCTTGTGCCGGATTTAATTGATAAATGATGATATATATGGTGTTCCCAGTGATGTTGGGAAAGTCTTCAACTTCTAGTTAAGTTGTTAAGAAGTTTCAGCAATTTTTGACATGTTTATACCTTTCATAATATGCAAAATGAATCAATCCATCTCAATAATCCACAGATTATACATGGGGCTGAGAAAGGAGAGACAATAGCTATGCTTCTTTCCCCTGTCTCTCAACTTATAGGAACAGATTTTGCTCCTGATTTCATGCGCCACCAACATGGTAGTTATTTTACTTTATTTCTCACTGCACCATTGCAAGCTTTCTGCTTGTTGGTCAATATTTCTGGTACGAATATGGATAAGGTAACTAAAATGCTTCATGGATTGCTTTTATATGTTAATGGCACAATTGAAATTTCACCTACTTTCCATCAATTATCAAATGGCAATTGGTAGTTTATTTGATGGAATTTTACCAATTGCCAATTTTACACAATTGAAACTACCAATTTTACAGCCAATTGGTAGGTTTAGCTAATAATCTCTACTTTGCAATGGTGTATATGGAATTTTACAGCCATATGTGTAATTTTAGGACTTCATGGGGTGCAAATGTAAGAAAAATCATCAATAGTATGTAATATACCTCAACATATCATACATGTTATTAACTTTGGATTTCTCTCATATTTAGCTTAGCAAGATAAAATTGCAGTATCCCAATGCCTAACTCCCGTATTGTGGTGTTATGATTTTGATATTGCTCTGTACATAACATTTATTCTTATGAATTAAGATCTTATCTAGGGCCTTCCTGGAATTTAACTGTTTCATCTTATAGGTGTTCAGATGCATATACAGATACCATATTGGGATATGCTAATAGCATTCGAACAATTGATGGTGGCACTCATATTGATGGGATGAAGGCTTCATTAACAAGAACCATTAATAACCTGGGGAAGAAGTCAAAAGTTATCAAGGTAATGTCTTCTTGTTGATCCTTTTGATTTAATATTATTTGATCTACTAGGAGCCAGATGTGTTTATAAATCAAATGTTATGTTCCAAGGATGTGCATGCAAATAAAGTGACTTTCAGTTTGTAGCACAAACAAGACAGAAATTTTGATTGTATTGCATGCCTAAGTTTGTCTCTGTGGGCAAACTTAGATATGTGGTTTGTGTGGAGCAAGTTACATTTTTATTTATGTGCGTACATGTCAATGTGAAATAATTATTTATATGTCATAATTATATTTATGCACATTAAGAAATTGAACTTAACAGAATGAGGTTTGTCTAGAATGCTTCCCATTGGAAACTGTTCAGCAAACATTTCCATTCACCTAGTTCATTGTAGTCAATTGGTTAAGTGGATCAGAGTAAAATCTAGTCTTCTGGATGTTAAAGACTTAGTTATTTTATTTTATTTTATTTTTTCTGCATTCTTATCTGCCCTTTTCTCAATATGCTTGGAAATGTTCACCAATGTGACCTTCTGGCATGCCTTGAACATGTCTAATTCACCTAAACAACATATTAGAGTTATTATTTTACACCTCATATGAAAGTGCACAAAAGCTATTACTCGTGTGATAGCATGTGGAATTTATCACTGTTGGATATAAACCAAACGTGTTATCCGGGCCTGATTTAACCCCAAAGCTTAAGCTAGTAGCATGAGCGAACTGGGTTTATACAGCTAATATGCCCCTTGATACATGCTAATTTTATTTTAACTAGCGTGGCATGACAGACCAATTGACCAATCTGTGACACTATGTTTGATGCAAACCAGTAATGTTGGCTGGGCCCAATTCAACCCAAAAGCTTAAGTTAATAAGATGGGAGACTCAAGCTTATGTGGGACAATAAGTTACTTTCTCATGTTGTAAAAGATAAAAGATCTTTTGACAGTTTCTTGTGTTAAACTTCTATTTTGTTTTTTCAAAGAGAAAAAAAAAACTTGAACAATTTAATGAAACACGAGCACTTCTATTTCCATAGCTTTTCATATACTGGATTCTTGATTGAGGTGAGTTTATTTGCTAGGTATATATGCACATATTTGTAATTCACATATGAAGCATCTCTAGAGGATACATTTTTGGTACCTCCCGAAGTGCTGATATTAGCTAAACCTATCTTTATTATTTTCTCACAAATCTTCTTTTTCAGGAGAAGGATTTAAATTTGAGCGGTGAGCATGTGAGGGAAGGTTTAACATGTATTGTCTCTGTCAAAGTTCCCAATCCAGAATATGAAGGGCAAACAAATGTGTCAATAATTTAATCTCTTGTAGAATTGATTAATGTTCATTGTATAATTTCTTATCTTTATCATTGTTGAATGAGTTTTTCAAACTTTTTTAATTTTGTTTTTAGTAATTTTTTTCTTCTCATGAGATAGACAAGGTTGGGTAATCCAGAGGTTAGAAGAGTAGTTGAACAATGTGTTCAAGAGTATGTCACCGAATACTTGGAGTTACATCCGGACGCTCTAGATTTAATCCTCTCCAAATCCCTTAATGCTCTCAAGGTATATATTTGTTTTGCACTTAATTTGATTGATGATAACTTGAGCCATATTTTGCTAGCTTACTGTTCTTTTTCCCCAAACCCCGAGGATTCATAATTGCAAATTACTATACTCAAATTGTGCTCTGCGCTATGCTTCCAGGAAACCTTTCTAATTTGTATGAAGAAATAGTTCTGTGATAAGCTATTGATCTCTAGTGAAAATTGGTTACAGCAGACTAGATTGGTTTTGAATATTGGGGTGTTTGTTCTTGCGGCCTGCTTTTAAGAATTTTGTACTTTGTGTAGGCTGCGATGGCAGCAAAGAGAGCTAGAGAATTGGTTAGAACAAAGAGTGTTCTTCGATCTTCTTCTCTACTAGGAAAATTAGCTGACAAAGAGTGTTCAGTACCATCACACAGAGACACAATCCATTATGCTTATAGGTTAGTTATTGGATTATCCTTAGTTTATTTAACTAACCTGCCCTATCAGACCTGACTCTGCTTCCGTCCTTTATGAACTGAAGGGGTCTGAAAATCTATTTATTGATTGCGTTGGCTTGTTGAGGCTTTCTCTTAAACAATGGAATGATGAGAAGGCTTTTGCTTATTGTGATGAAAAACTTGAAGTTTTGATGGTGCCAGTTTTTGAATCTCTGAGATGCTTGGAGATGGAGGTTCTGAAAGTAATTGTCAATTCTGATAAACTATTTGTATACGCAAAACTTGTTGAAAGCCATATCTTATTGTGGAAGTACTTCACCTCTTCTTCCTTTGAAGCTTTTTTTCTTGGCATGGAATGATCTTAGGAAATATCTTATTGTTGTATATTCCATAACTATTTTAAACAAAAAATGGTGATTTTTTGTGTCATTACTTATTAAACCATGTTTCTTAATGTCAAAGTTGATATTAATCTTCTTGTTTGATGTGATTAAATCTTTATTATAAAATAAAGTTAAGGTGGAATAATATAAAAGAGATCAAGATATAATGTCATAAACCGCTGCAATAGATTTTATAACCGCTCCATTAGATTTTATAATCGCTGCAATAAAATTTACCAAAACCGATGCAATAGATTTTACAAAACCGCTGCAATAGAATTATCAGAAGCATGTTGGGAAAGGTGGGCAAGGTCTTTGATAATTGTTAGTTAATCTTCAACGATGCTCTGTAGTTTTTAGCTGAAATTGTTCACACAGACAATATGATGATTTTGGTCATCCAATGATATTCATGGCTAAAAAAATAACTGACCTATATAATTCAATCAATTTATTTCCTTGCAATCAGATCTCCAATCTCCATGTCCCACTTTGTTTTAATAAAAAAATCTCAACTAAAAGCTAAATAATTGAAAACAAGAATGCATGAAAAAATTGTGGAATTTCAAAGGTATGTCTTCTGAAGCTTCACTGTTGTGGAATTTCAATAAAGAATGCATAAAAAAACAAGATTGATTTCAATGGTTGCAATTAATGAGAAAAGAAAAGAGAAGTCATGAATTTGTTTTCCAATTCAACCTGATAACTTGACCAGATGAAAAAGAAACAATTCAAGAAGCACAAGTGTAGAAGTTTTAAACTGTTAGCACATGACTACAATGGTGTCAAAGCAGACCTGTCCTCTTGTGCTCTAAACATTATATCATGATAAATTATCTGTTTAAGTGCTAATATGATGGGCGGTATAACAAGCATTGATGATCAATTAATAATTAATTTTGAAGTAAAATACGAATTTCACATTCCAATTCTGATATTAGACTTGTGTTTTTCAGCTATATCTTTTCAGATTTTTTTCCTTCTCTAATGCACTTCAACAAGTGCTCTTTCGGTGGTCTCCTGCGAGCATTGAAACAAAACTGGTCATGTTTTACATATGACATTCACATAGCAAGGTGTTTGTGGTGTTTACCATGTATGATGGGATGAACTCGGAATTCGACCTAATTTTAATTAGTTATAGAATCTATGCATTCAAATCATCATGAGCTTTTTGCTAATGATGATGAGTAGCATGCAGTTGATGATAAGCAAATGATAAATGCTTTGTGTATATGTATTAGTACTATATCATTAAGACATACATGCATGCATTTATATATTGATGGATGTTGGAAAATAAGATGTTGAGTTTGATAAGGTGAGGGAGATAGATGATTTGTATATATATTCATATTGAAAGATGGCACTTGTTATAGGTCTCCCCTTGAATTTAGTGATAGTTTATGATTGAATGCAACTTCTGGTTTCCTCTTCGTCTTTTATCTATCTCATTTCCTGTTAATAACTTTGAGGTACATATAAGGTTTTCTGTGTTTTCATTTGGTTGTATGAGCAGGACATAAGCCAGAAGATAGCACTTCTGGATATGTTTGCAGCATCCAGTAGGTTGAACTCATAGGTGTTCATCAATGAATATGTTCTTTATGGGCTTGAAGAGGTTTAGTGTTTTATTTTTTGCATCTGAAATCATTTACTTGCTGTGATTAATTAGATGCAATAGCTATTTATCAAACACCTTCACATCTGCAATTTCATGCAAGTCGTGGAACAATTCATTGGTCTAGTCAAAACTTTGCTAGAAAACCACCGAGACACCAGGAACGAAGATTATAAATTCCTACATGTAAGGTATGTATATGGTCTCTAAATGTTGGAACTTCTAGTATTTTCCCTTTTTCTTTTTTTTGGGTGAGTTTGAAGTTTTCTATATGCAACTTAATTTATTTGAGCTAATAAATTTGTAGACTCGTTGTTTAATTCATTTCGAGTGTTGGTGTAGATGAACGACTTAATGGCAACCATCCCTAGTGGTGAAATATCTATATCGAAGGTCAGTTAGTACGCCTCTGTTATTAATCTTTGCTATGCAGGTGGAGTTGGATTATGCCAAGACGGCTAGCTTTGCAATTCAAGGCGCAAAAAATCTAAAGCTCGCAGGTTAAAGTATTTCTACATTCCTATTATCTATGGTTCATATTTTTTCTCCTTTTTTCTTCTTTGACCTTGGATAACAATTTTTACTTGCGCTATGATGAATTTAATGTGGTTATATTTAGATTTAATGTTGTTGTAAGGACGTGATTATTGTTTTCAGGTAGGAGGGTTAGTTATTATATTATATTCTCTAATGCAACTTGGTTTTTTTTTTAATATATCCTGCATGTAGTATATATGCTATCCTGCCTTACCATTTTTTCTTATTGAGTCCTCCAAATGTAGCTTCATTGAAAGCTAGTGGCAATTCTATATGCTTGTGAGCCTAGCCATTTGATTTTATTTGTTATGATTTAACCTTGTTCAGAACAGTAACCTAAGACTTCCATGACTTTGCAGGAAAATCCTTTCTTTTCCACATTGTTAAAGTGTTGTTCTATCAAGATGGTCCTATGTGGTCATCTTCTTGCTACGAATGAGCACCACTACCAAATAAGAATGCAAGTTTACTGCAGTGAGAATCATTCAAATGTTTCTTGGTTCCATATGTTGATGTGCTTTATCATGTTGTCATGTAATAAAGGGTGGCACGTAATCTTTATTGTAATTTAAGGTTCGCAAATTCGGTGCTATTGTGTGTTATGGTGTTGCATTTTTTTTTTTTTTTTTTTTTTTGCTTTTTGTTTAAGATGTGAATTCCTCCTCTAGGTTGGTTATCGGTTTTTCTTGTTAATTGCGCAGGTTTTTAAACACATAAAGCGGTCATGAGGGTTTGAGATAAACTTTTAACGAAAGTTAAATTGTTTAGTCTAATAATGGTATAATATGGTTTATGAAAAACCTATTAATTTTTTGCTTGTACATGCATATAATTATTTTAGTGAAAAACAATTCAACTGGAAAGATATGCCAAGTAGCGATTTCTATATTTACCTGCTAATTTTTTATTTATAAACTTTATAATACACCTTCTTAACGGTTAGATAAATAATTCAAGCTTGATTTATTCAAGAATATCTTTGACATATTTATGTAAATTAGAATTTCTTTCCTGTGAGAAAAGGTTTGTAAATAATTTTAGATATGGTAATAATTAATTATTACCATATCTAAAATTATTTACAAACTTTCAAATAATTAATTATTTTATTAAAATCATTTAAATGGGAACATTCATTTCCTTAAAATTTTCCCATTGAAAGTATAATAACGCAACTTTAACTGAATTTTATTTTGAAATTTGGGCCATTATAGAGAAAGTATTTATCATGCTTGTCATGGATATCAAAAAATATAAAAATATCGAACAATATAGCATCACATATTATATGGGCAAGTTCTTGATGGTAAGAAAATATTTATTCGTGCTTGTCATAAACCAATTTGCATCACACAAATGCAAATTGGGCTACCAAAAAACACCATAACATCATACATAAAATAATTTTACAAATTTAATAGAAGAATTTAAATTAAATTTGTTAAAGAAAAAAAAAAAATAAACACGTATTTTTCTAAATTAAAAAGTAATCATGAAAATTAAAAAAAATAATAAACCAGGATTTATTGCAAACCCTTGCAAACGGTCATATTGTAATTATGGTTTAATTTTAAAACCCTTGCAAACGGTCATATAATTAATCTTTAAAACCCTTTGCAGCGACAATGGGGGGGGGAGCGCGGGGGAGCTTGCTGCGGGCCGCCGGGGGGGCGCGGGGGGGGGGCTTGCTGCGGGCCGCCGGGGGGCGCGGGGGGCGGGGGGGCGCGGGGGGGGCGGCGCCGGGGGGGGCGGGGGGGCGCGGCGATGGAGGAGGACGGCCGCCGTGGGGGGGCGCGGGGGGGGGCGCGGCGATGGAGGGGGACGGCCGCCGTGGGGGGCGCGGGGGGGGCTTGCAGCGGCGATGGAGGAGGACGGCCGCCGTGGGGGGGCGCGGGGGGGGCTTGCAGCGGCGATGGAGGGAGGACGGCCGCCGTGGGGGGGGCGCGGGGGGGCTTGCAGCGGCGATGGAGGGGGACGGCCGCCGGGGGGGGGCGCGGGGGGCTTGCAGCGGCGATGGCGATGGAGGGGGACGGCCGCCGTGGGGGGGCGCGGGGGGGCTTGCAGCGGCGATGGCGGGGACGGCCGCCGTGGGGGGGGCGCGGGGGAGCTTGCAGCGGCGATGGAGGGGGACGGCCGCCGTGGGGGGGCGCGGGGGGGCTTGCAGCGGGCGATGGAGGGGGACGGCCGCCGTGGGGGGGGCGCGGGGAGCTTGCAGCGGCGATGGAGGGGGACGGCCGCCGTGGGGGGGGCAGGGGGGCGGGGGGAGCTTGCAGCGGCGATGGAGGGGGACGGCCGCCGTGGGGGGGCGCGGGGGGAGGATGGAGGAGGACGGCCGCCGTGGGGGGGGGGGGGGAGGTTGCAGCGACAATGGAGGAGGACAAAGTTTTGGAAGCTAGGAATTCCCATTTATATTTTTTATGATATGTACTTTATCTACGTCTGTTTATTTGTTTCTTGTTCTTGTTTTTGTTCTTGTTATTGTTGTTGTGGCCCTGCTGTTAGCTAGTGGGGGCGGGCTTTTCTCTGGTAGCCCTGCTGTGGCCTCTCACAGTCTCGCTCGTTTCATCTTTCTTTGGCTATATTTTATATCCTATGATATTCATGCAATCTCAAATTATACATATTTAAAGAACCTAAAGTCAACTTCCGTAAAGAAGAAATAGTTTTGATCTCTTTTTCCTGTTTGTAAATGGTTGGATTTTTTTAATTAGTATTTAATTAGATTAAATCTGTTTTGATTGAAACTGTGATTTTGTTTTATGATATCTTTATATTTGTATGGGGAATAAAAACTTGGTTCTGTTTGATCATTGTCCTGCTTAACAAAAATCATATTTTAGTGAGTGGTCTGTTTTGATAAATTTGATTGACTTCATCAAATATAAAATCAATTCACTTTCCATATGAGAACAGTCACTTAGAGCTTTTATAAGGCCATAACTATGGAAATACATGGTGTTGCAATAACATTTCAAACTTATTTTGTCATTAGTTCTCATTACTTACTCACTTTGCACATAGGATGATTTTTCTTTTGAGTCTTGATATAACAGAATTCTTATCTTTTCTCCTGTATTCCCTTTACAAGCATAGTGTATGCACATTCGTCTTGGAATATGTAAGCGTCTGTTTTCTTTCAGTCACAATTGCGTGTTGCTGTTGCTAGAGAAGATTACGAAGAAGCTGCTAAGCTCAAGGCTGCTATAATGGCTACAACAAAGAAGGATACTGTTGGCACTGCTATTTCTGAACTTAAGGTAAATGCTCAGTGTACTCGTTTCTGATGTTCCAGCCTTTTATTTGTCTAAGTTATTTGCTATTGCAGAGAGCTATTATAGAAGAGCGTTATGGTGACGCAGCTTTCTTTCGTGACTATGCTGGCTGTGGCTTGGTAAGTTGATCTTGTGCCTTTATAGGTCATTTAATTGCTGTGATGTATTTATGCATATGTATCATGTTTTCACTGAGATGTGAATGCTCAAAGTATCCTGCTAAATGCTTGGATTGTCTATGGGTTCAAATGTTATCTAGACTGAGCACTGAGCGTCCACAAATATTTTGAAGTTGGGTTATTCGGGCGGGGGGTGTGGGGTTAATTAGTTTCGCTATATGAATTTTATTTGCAGAGCACAGAAGGAAATACCTTCTTTTGATGTCGCAAAGTGTACTATTTACTAACCTTTTTTTTTGTATTTATTTGTTGAAAAACCAGGATGTTTGTGTGAAGTTATGGGTATAACTAATGACCGTATTACTTTTTTTCTTTATATGTTGACATCTAATAGTTGTCTTTCTTTTGATGAACACATCCACATGGAAGTGTTGTCGTCTTGGTATTGCTTCATCTGAACAAAGTGTGAGGTTCATTCTTTTGCTATATGTAAAAAAGTTTGCCAAAAAATTGTAAGTGATGAATATTCCTGATAGACACTGTGCTGTGTTCAGTGTAACTGGTGACTTTCTGGCTGTATAACACCTTTTATGCTTCATTGTTTTTTTTGTTTTGTTAGTGTTGTTATCATTGATTTTTGTTTCATCATGAATTAAAAAGTTAATAACTGTCCATATTTTCTTCAAGAAATTGGAGAACTCTTTACAGTTCTGTGGATTCTCTTGCTTAATTAGTGGGGGTTTTCTAATTATTCAGCTGACTGGTCATTTAATGGTGCCCCTCTTTGTGGAGTTAACGTAATTTCAAATGGAAAATCATGTAGGTGGGCTGGTGGTCTGGTATTTCAACCAATGCAGCTGAACCTTCTGGTAGAATCATCCACATCAGTGCAGAACATGGAAGATATGTTGCCAGAAGTTATACTTCCAGGTTAATTTTTCTTTTAACATGATTTAATTAAAGGGTTGTATCTGTCTGATTTTCCCATATAGTTTGTTGAGATTCAGTTCACATCTTCTTGTGTGATAGCTCTATTAAATTATTTATTAGTGCAAGACCGTCTCAATTGCCTGGATGAAAGTTTGCCGCTGTTTTAATGCCGGAGATTTTCAGACTAGATGCTGTTAGGGACTTATCAAATGAGACAAAACTCATGATCCTTCTTGTCAAAGGAAATTATTTCATTGAAAATCTTCTAAACAGAGCGAACATTCTACTTGTCTGCAAATGTAAGATTGCACATTGTTGCTTAACAACTTAAATATGGAAATAGCATGTATCTCTCTCGGTTCATTTAGCTATAGACGTGCTTTATTTGATTAAATCACATTAGGCTTCTTGTTTTGTTTTTAGCTTTTGTTAACAGGCAGCTGTCTACAGCTAGGCCAGGCTCTCCTCTGTTTGAAGTTTTTTTCACTGTGAATGGAGGAGAATACAAACAGCAGGTATGGCTCAAATTCTTTCCGCTGATGTTTAACCACCTTTCAGTTTTTCTCATCACGAAGAATTTAATGCATGCTCTTGTGCACTTATATCTGCGTGATAACTTTATGGAAAGAAAATTGTTGTCTTCTGGGTCACTGATTTGTAAGTGTCACTTACTGGCTCACAAAAGGACTGAATATAGTGGTAGGATATTGTTATGTGGATTGGTTGATATTAAATGACGCGGGAAAGTATCGTTTGTTTTTGGAGGAGATGAAGTAAATGAATAAAGATGAGTTGGAAAATAACAGGAGCAGCTCTTTTGTGTATTCCTTGGGCATCATATTTCTTGTTGTCTCATAATATATAAGCTGCATCTGCTGCCATAGATTTTTTTGAATATCATGATCGTTGCAACAAGGAGACTTCTTAGAGTTCTTACTGTTTCCTTATGGATAATGATTCATTACTCTGCACAGTACATAGGCTGCGGCAACTCCTGGTTGTTTGGTGAACATATATCGTTAATGTTATGTTTTCAATATGTTTCCATCATGAAAAGAGGTCTTTTGACATTATCTGTTGAGTTTCGCAAGATAATGAATTTTAGCCTTCATGTTTTTCTGAGTATATAGCATCTTCTATCATTAATAATGAATTTCTTAAATTTCCAAGCATGTTATCTTATCTCTCATTATATAGTATATACTATGATTTTATATCTTCGTTTGAACACTAAAGGCCTTCATGTTCTTCTTAGGCAGTTTATTTGAAGAGAAATGATAGAACTGAAGAATTATTGCTGAAGACATCAAATAAGCAGAAAACTAGCAATACAAGCCCTTCTGACAGTTCAACTGAGGAACAAGGTGACATTTATGCGGAGGATATAACGGCTGTTGAAGAGAAAGATGATGATGCTGACATGGTTGATGGTATAAATGGAATCCAGAATGTCCTGTGAGATATGATTCCTGGTGTGAAAGTTAAGGTTTTAAAAGTTGTATCTCCGAGGAAAGGTTGATCGAGATTTAATTGCTAAAGCCATTGAACAAATTATGGAAGAGGAAGGTGAGGAAAATGAAGGATTGGAAAATATGGATGCAGATAAAGCTAAAAGTGAGAGTGACAATGAAGAAGTGATTGACTCTGAAGATGCATTGATTGGAACCGACGAACTTCAACCTTGCTTGCCTGTAAAACTTGTGATTGGCACAATCATGAGAAACTTTTCTGCTGATTTGTCACCAATAGAGTTAATTCGTGTGCCTGCTACGCTTGAGAGAAAGGATCGTCGATCATTTTCTTTTTCTATCTGGAAAAATGATACACAACTTGGAACCGGTGGCAAAGAAGAGTCCTTGAGGAGAAAGGCTTCTCTAAAGTCAGACAAACGAAGTTCAGATCTTGTTATGTCTGATCTTGCTAAGGTCTTGCTTAGCAAAGAGAAGATACCTATGAAGGTTTGTATCCCCATCTTTAGTTGGATTTTTTATTCTGACTTCATTATTGCGTTTGAATTTAAATGGTAATTTTATGAGTTGGCTTGTTTTCTAGATAAATAATATGCACAATGTGAGGCTTAGATCTACACATAATCAAGGCCCTTAATGAAGGAATTAAAATTTGCTTGAATATTGAAACACTATTGATAGAGGGAAAGTTATTCTGACATGATCCCATGACATATTCTGATAGCATCTTTGCAGCGTGCCATGCTTTACAACTCTTGGTTATTCTAAATACCACATATTATTTGTGTAGGTACTTAAAGATGTTGGTATCATTGTTGTTGTTCCTATTGTTGTTATTGTTATTATTTTCTCTTTTTTGGTGCTTGGATTGCTTAAGGTTGTCCAACTTAAATCTCATGATGTCAATTTGAATGGTTTATACTTGCAAGGTTGTAGTAATACCATTTGGAGCTGCTTCCAATCAGAAGTTCTGTCGTTGAAACACCTTCTTTGCATTGGACACTATTTGGATGTTTTTTTTTTTTTTTTTATACTGTCGTGGGACAGAGTTTTTGATGCAAGGAATTCCCATTTATATTTTTTATGATATGGCCTTTCTCTATGTCTGTTTATTTGATTCTTGTTCTTGTTCTTGTTATTATTGTTTTTGTTCCTGATCCTGTTGTTGTTGTTCTTGGTCCTGTTATTGTTCCTGTAGTTGTTGTTGTTGTTGTTGTTATTCTTGTTCTTGTTCTTGTTGTTGTTGTTATCATTGTAGTTATTGTTGTTGTTCCTATTGTTGTTATTGTTATTATTTTCCTGTTGTAGTTATTCGTATTCTTGTTCATGTTGTTGTTGTTCCTGTTGTTGTTGTTGTTGTTATTGTTGTTGTTATTATTTTCTCTTTTCTGGTGCTTGAATTGCGTAAGGTTGTCCAATTAAATCTCCTGATGTCACATCAAAGTTTTCTCTGCTGATGTCAAAGTTTAAAAATGAAGCCCATTTAACTTTGTTATTCCTAGTGGTTTGATTTTGTTTGTCCACGCTCTTCGGCATGCTCAGTCTCTTTCTTTAAGTTGGAAGGCCTACTAAAAAATCCCGCAACTTCCGCAATTAATGACATCCATTTTTGAGAGTGGGGATAACATGAAGAGCTTTGGTAGGTTTTATGCTATTTGTTTCATTATGTAATATTGTTATATTTTCTGATTGCATGTATAATATATATATTGATGCCCACTTGTTTCCTTCAATGGTTTATTCAAATCTATAATGTTCTCAATCCACAACTGGTCTTTTTTAATGAGATTGAAAAGGGTGAATTAAAAGATCCATCCAGCAGTTGTAGAGATGAGGATGGAGATACAAGAAGAAACTTGAGGAACATGCAGCCCAACATCATATGGTAATTGGGTTGACTCAAATCATGGAGGTAGCTAGTCTTTTTCTAATGATTTGATTTGTGCGTATTGTTTATTTGATCTGCAAATTGAATCATTGAGACATTAAGCCTTCTTGATTGAGATGCTCCTTTGATATTTCCTTTAATGAGGTTGAAAAGGGTGAATTAAGAGAATCCATTCAGCAGTTGTTGAGATGAGGGTGGAGATACAACAAGAATCTTGAAGGACAAGCAGTCCGACTTCATATGCTAATTGGGTGGACTCAGATCTTGGGGGTACGTAGTCTTTTCATAATTATATGTGTGTGTTGTCTATTTGATCTGCAGATGGAATTTCCAGGACATTAAGCTGTTTTGACTAAGATGTTCCTTTGATGTTTCCGATCTCCATATCTAAAAGAACGTCATTTGTTGACAATCATTCTCAATTATTTTTCAAGTGGAAAATTTTGGTTTTCTTTGAAATGAGTCTTTTTAATAAAATCAATTCTTATAATAGGAAAATACGGCAGGTTGCTTGATGCATCTCTTAGTGCCAGCTTGACCTGATTCTTCTTTTCAAATGGCCTTCATAGTCACCCAAGTAAGTGTCAAGTTTTTCTTTTATTGATTTTTTTTTGTTTTACAAATTGTAACTTGTTTAAGAATACTTGGTTTCCATCTGAACTTCTTTAATGAAGCAGTCACATGCATGTCTAAGCTGCAAGATGAAAGATTTTTATGCTCAAGAAATCTGGATTCTGACAACATAAAATGCCTTGATTTTTTCTTACCAAAGCAGCTACCAAATGGATCTTCTCATTCAACATTATTTTAGCGTGTAATGTGTATTATGAAGAGTGAATCATCTGAATCATTACGAAGGCAGTATGGTAATCTATTTCTTTATATATTTACAAGATGAGACAAGCATAATCTGGATTTAGTTTTAAGGTGTTCTAATATTGGAGTATTTATTTCGTGCAGCTAATAAGCATTGCTTTTAAAATTTTTCAGGATCACTGTAGTATTCTTGGTCCAGATGTGCCACCATCAAGGTTGCACTTCATGTTTTATGAGGAACAAGATGGACATGATGCCTTAAGTCTTCACAAGGTTTCTATTTCACTTTCTAATTTGTGAATAATGGCTCCTAGGTACGTGTTTCTACATTTTTTCTTTTTTTTCCGAGAAATGTTATCGTTTTTTTTCCTAATTAACCAATTGATACAGAACATGCTGAATTGTTAAGGGCAAATTTTCCCTTGTTGAGGAAAGAGGCTTACACAATCTTTGATGTGGTTGGTTTCTCATCATGCTTTATTATCTTGGACTTGGATAAAATCTTCTTACTTCTTAAGTTATAGTGTTCTTGTTCTTGTCATTTTTATTGTTATTGTTATTATTTTCTCTTTCCTGGTGCTTGAATTGCATAAGGTTGTCTAATTAAATCTTCTGATGTCACATCAAAGTTTTCTTTGCTGATGTCAAAGTTTAAAAATGAAGCCCATTTAACTTTGTTATTCATGGTGGGTTGATTATGTTTGTCCACACTCTTTGGCATACTCTGTTTCTTTCTTTAAGGTGGAAGACCTACCAAAAAATCCCGCAACTTCCGCAATTAATGACATCCATTTTTGAGCGAGGATAACATGAAGAGCTTTGGAAGGTTTTATGTTATTTGTTTCATTATGTAATATTGTTATATCTTCTGATGCCATGTATAATATATATATTGATGCCCACTTGTTTCTTTCAGTGGTTTATTCAAATCTATAATGTTCTCGATCCACAACTGGTCTTCTTTAATGAGATTGAAAAGGGTGAATTAAAAGATCCATCCAGCAGTTGTGGAGATGGGGATGGAGATACAAGAAGAAACTTGAGGAACATGCAGCCCAACATCATATGGCAATTAGGTTGACTCAGATCATGGAGGTAGCTAGTCTTTTTCTAATGATTTGATTTGTGCTTATTGTTTATTTGATCTGCAAATTGAATTTTTAGGACATTAAGCCTTTTTGATTGAGATGCTCCTTTGATATCTCTTTTAATGAGGTTGAAATGGGTGGATTAAGAGAATCCATTCAGCAGTTGTTGAGATGAGGATGGAGATACAACAAGAATCTTGAAGGACAAGCAGTCCAACTTCATATGCTAATTGGGTGGACTCAGATCGCGGAGGTATGTAGTATTTTCATAATTATGTGTGTGTTGTCTATTTGATCTGCAGATGGAATTTCCAGGACATTAAGCTGTTTTGACTAAGATGTTCCTTTGATGTTCTTGAGTCTTCACAAGGTTGCTATTTCACTTTCTATTTTGTGAATAATGGCTCCTAGGTTTATGTTTCTACATTTTTTTTTTTTTTTTGAGAAACGTTGTCCTTTTGTTTCTAATTCACCAATTGATAGAGAACATGCTGAATTGTCAAGGGCAAATTTTTCCATGTTGAGGAAAGAGGCTTACACACTATTTGATGTGGTTGGTTTCTCATCATGCTTTATTATCTTGGACTTGGATAAAGTCTTCTTACTTCTTAAGGTATAGTGTTCTTTTCCTTAATTTATGGTTCCTAAATTTAATCTACATACCTGGGTAGAGTCTCCTTACTTCTTCCATTGAAGTGTCCTTTTCTCCAATTTATGGTTCCTAAGTTCTTAATCGAAATATAGTGGTTTTGATGTGTGCTTGATGTAATTCTGACAAGTATCAATTGTGGTGGTTCTTTAGATTGCCTCAACTGCTTTAAGTTCAATTGGAAACATATTCAGTCTAATGGATGTTCATACAACTTTTATAAGTTTGCATATTAAGTGTGTCTGGTTTATATTTTATAACACTTTGAAGTCTTTAAAATTTGACGATTTTAGGAGTATATTTTATAAGTTTGCATATTAAGTGTGTCGGTCTTCTCAAGTTACCACTATCGGAAGATACTAAGGTTTTTGGTGGCATGGAATTTTTTGTTAATTATCTGGATGTGGTGATGTGCTCTTGAACTAGGTTTTACATCGAAATTTATTTGTATTATCCTGAATTGATGCAGTATTTCATTTGACTACTGTGGATGTTTTTTTTTCTGTGTCATAAAACATGAGGCTTGACAGTATACTAGTTTTCTTCACATTAACTTCAAATTTCTTTATGAGAATTATGAGGATTGGTTGTGGGGAAAGTGGGGTCTCGGCTTCCAGGGATCATCTGGTGTTTGCTTATTATGTCACCGGCCATGGATTGGGGCATGCCACCAGCGTGGTCGAGGTGCATTGAGTCTGTTTTATTTTTTCCTTCTTCTCTTTCATAGCTTCGTTGATGAGAGAAAAATTGGTAATATTTGATTTTGCATATGATTGGGAAGGTATTACTGTGCTTGTTGTTTCGATGTCAAAAAAGTTGATACCTTCGTCTTTTATTTTGTTATGCAGTGAAGTGGGGTATAATGTCTGCATGTTTATATTTATTGAACATATGTTTTTTTTTTAAAAAGGATGCTGTACTTAGTACCGAAGTTGTTTTTTACTTTTTCATCTTTGATTTTGATCATGGTCGGAAGAGTACCAATGAGTTTGCTGCAGCACATATATAGTGTTTTTTAAGATAAATCTGGTGCAATTTCCGTTGATGCAAACATTGAGGGTTCTTGTCGAAGTAGTCAGATGAATTGTTCCATTGCAGGTTGTTAGGCATCTCTTTGCGGCTGGGCATGATGTCCATATGGTTACTGGTGCTCCTGATTTTGTTTTCACCAGTGATATTCAGTCTCCCAATCTCCACATTCGGAAAGTAAAATTTCGAGCTTTATTTCTAAAGTTCCTTAATTTTTTTTTAGACGCCAATGCTGAATCGTTGTGATCGTAGGTCTTGTTGGCCTGTGGAGCTGCGCAAGCAGATGCTTTGACTGTTGATCGCCTTGCATCCCTGGAAAAGGTACCACTCATTGTAACTTTCACTTGCTGAATGTTTTTTGTAGCCAACTATAATTGTTGCGCTCTATTCTCTTTAATACAGTACTCTCAAACAGCTGTGGTACCCCGGGCATCTATTCTGGCAACCGAAGTGGAATGGCTGAATTCAATCAAGGCTGATCTTGTGGTAACTTTCACCTTGTGGTTCCTGTCATTAAATTAAGACATCATTTGAATGAAGGGATTTGCTCAATTTTTTGTTGATGGATTGCTTGTTTTCTTGTGGAGGAGTTGCACAAAATTTCCTGTTGATTCATTTTTTTCCATTGGAAACAGGTATCAGATGTGGTTCCTGTAGCATGCCGAGCAGCGGCAGATGCTGGAATCCGATCTGTCTGTGTCACAAACTTTAGGTAAGCAGTGTGATTATGTGATTTTACACCCTCAAACCGGAGAATTGAATAACAAAATTGTCTCTCAGCATGCCATTACATACTGACAGAAATATGAGTGATTTATGAGTCCTAGATGTGCTTTGATGGTGTTAAAAATGCTGTATTCTTTCGTTTTTTTTTTTCTTTCTTTTTGGATGATTGGTTGAAGAATTCTGCCATTAAGACTTAAATTAGAGGCAGCAATTGCTGCAGCACATGGTTAGTGCTTTGTGCCCGAAAAGACTCCTGATTTAATACCTACTATTAATTATTTACTTGGATTGAAACATCATTTGCAATTCCCATTAACAACTCCTTTAAGTTTTACTTAAGTTGCAATATATGTGGAAGGCTTGAACCTATATATGAGAATAATTTTGCTGACGAATTTTCTGCATGCAGGGTTTAATATTGATCCCAGAAAACTAGCAATTCTGTGTCAAAAGGTACTTATCAATAATTGAAGAGCTTTTTTTTTCTTCCCTGTTTGCTTTACACACAGAATTGCTGCAGAAAATTAGTCATTGCCACCATGTCAGCCATTGCTGCAGCACATGGTTAGTGCTTTGTGCCAGAAAAGACTCCTGATTTAATACGTACTATTAATTATTTACTTGGATTGAAACATCATTTGCAATTCCCATTAACAACTCCTTTTAGTTTTACTTAAGTTGTAATATATGTGGAAGGCCTGAACCTATATATGAGAATAATTTTGCTGACTAATTTTCTGCATGCAGGGCTTAATATTGATCCCAGAAAACTAGCAATTCTGTGTCAAAAGGTACTTATCAATAATTGAAGAACTTTTGTTTTTCTTCCCTGTTTGCTTTACACACAGAATTGCTGCAGAAAATTAGTCATTGCCACCATGTCAGCCATTGCTGCAGCGCATGGTTAGTGCTTTGTGCCAGAAAAGGCTCCTGATTTAATACCTACTATTAATTATTTACTTGGATTGATCCTGTGTCTGTGCCATGGGAACTGCTAGTTTCGCAATCAATCAAAGGTTGGGTTATTAAATTTGATCTCAGCAATTCCACATCTTTTAAATGTTTTTTGGTCAACTATTAAATAGTTTCTTGATTTTTCTTTGAACTTCAAAATACAGAACATGATTTATGTTTTTTTAATTGGTTGTATGGGCAGGCCAAAGCAAGAAGATGCCACTTCCAAGAGATGCTGGCTGCAATCACCAGATTGAACTTGCAGGTATCCATTAATGAATATCCTCTTTATATATTTCAACGGTTTCAAGTTTCCTTCTTTGCCTATGGGACAATTTACTTAGTGAACTAGTGATTTAGTGAACACCTTCACATATGGAATTATGTATCTAAATGTGAGACAAAATGACTGATTCAGTTTTTTCAGGTGACGAAAAGTTTTGCATTGCTGTTCTTCCTCGAAATGGAGAACGGAGAATTTTCCGACTGGAAGATTTTGCTGGTTTTAGATTCTATTATTACCTACATCTTATGGATTTAGAATTCTATGCAGGTTGTGGAACAATTATTTGGTTTAGTCAGTACCTTAAGAACAACATTGAGACGCACGGAAAAGAAGATTAAGAATACTAACATGTAAGGTACTTTTTTTGGTCTCTATTTCTTACAATTTCTGGCCTATATATTCTTTTATTTATCAGAAAAAAATTTCCTTTCTTTGTGGAGTTTGGATTTTCCTGTGTATGGCTCTATGGCTTTATTTATTCGAGTCACTAAATGTGTAAACAGGTTGTTCAGTCCACTGTGTCTGATGATGCACATGACACTATCCTGCCTGGGTTTAATCTTCAAATAAATAACTTTCTTCAACTAGTCATGGAAATAAAATATTTTGATTGTTCATTCTGCACTACATTGAAGGTTTTCTTTATGTTTCCTTTGCTCGTTAACTATTTCATTATTTAATTTGAATTGCTCCTATACAAGATGGATTACCTTGAGCAGGAAAACAATAGATGCAATGCATTTTTAAGTTTGCGACAACTGCAGGTCATATTATATCCATATCCCCTGCCATATTCATTGGGCCTTAACTAAATATAAGGAATGACTGAGATTAGCCAGTTACGCAGTGCTTCTTGGAAAAATTCCTTCCGATGACGGGGAGCTTGATTGTGACAAAAATTGAGGTATGGAGAATCTAGGTCACACCCAATTTTTTTTCACTGCCAGATTTTATTTTCTTTTGTCAATATCTTCAGTTTTTGAGGCATATTTTGTATGCTAGTGACACAACACTACTATATTTTTGATGCTTGGGAGTTACTGTCTTCTTTAGGATGATTTTTATTTTTAATCACTAGTGGTCATTGAAAGATGGCACTTGTTATAGGTCTCCCCTTGAATTTAGTGATAGTTTATGATTGAATGCAACTTCTGGTTTCCTCTTCGTCTTTTATCTATCTCATTTCCTGTTAATAACTTTGAGGTACATATAAGGTTTTATGTGTTTTCATTTGGTTGTATGAGCAGGACATAAGCCAGAAGATAGCACTTCTGGATATGTTTGCAGCATCCAGTAGGTTGAACTCATAGGTGTTCATCAATGAATATGTTCTTTATGGGCTTGAAGAGGTTTAGTGTTTTATTTTTTGCATCTGAAATCATTTACTTGCTGTGATTAATTAGATGCAATAGCTATTTATCAAACACCTTCATATCTGCAATTTCATGCAAGTCGTGGAACAATTCATTGGTCTAGTCAAAACTTTGCTAGAAAACCACCGAGACACCAGGAACGAAGATTATAAATTCCTACATGTAAGGTATGTATATGGTCTCTAAATGTTGGAACTTCTAGTCTTTTCCCTTTTTCTTTTTTTGGGTGAGTTTGGAGTTTTCTATATGCAACTTAATTTATTTGAGCTAATAAATTTGTAGACTCGTTGTTTAATTCATTCCGAGTGTTGGTGTAGATGAACGACTTAATGGCAACCATCCCTAGTGGTGAAATATCTATATCGAAGGTCAGTTAGTACGCCTCTGTTATTAATCTTTGCTATGCAAGTGGAGTTGGATTATGCCAAGACGGCTAGCTTTGCAATTCAAGGCGCAAAAAATCTAAAGCTCGCAGGTTAAAGTATTTCTACATTCCTATTATCTATGGTTCATATTTTTTCTCCTTTTTTCTTCTTTGACCTTGGATAACAATTTTTACTTGCGCTATGATGAATTTAATGTGGTTATATTTAGATTTAATGTTGTTGTAAGGACGTGATTATTGTTTTCAGGTAGGAGGGTTAGTTATTATATTATATTCTCTAATGCAACTTGGTCTTTTTTTTAATATATCCTGCATGTAGTATATATGCTATCCTGCCTTACCATTTTTTCTTATTGAGTCCTCCAAATGTAGCTTCATTGAAAGCTAGTGGCAATTCTATATGCTTGTGAGCCTAGCCATTTGATTTTATTTGTTATGATTTAACCTTGTTCAGAACAGTAACCTAAGACTTCCATGACTTTGCAGGAAAATTCTTTCTTTTCCACATTGTTAAAGTGTTGTTCTATCAAGATGGCCCTATGTGGTCATCTTCTTGCTACGAATGAGCACCACTACCAAATAAAAACAAAGACTAGAGTCACTAGAAATATGTATAATAAAAATAAAAGAACTACGTGGGCTTTGATTCCTCTGAAGGATACGTAGGAAACTTGATATAATTAAGTTCAAGCCCTTTGTGAGGAGTTTCATCTTAACATCTAATCAGTGTGACATGCCTTCTCTTCCAAGTTATTTGAAAGCCCGATCCAGGAAACTAGCAAGATCCCTTTGTTGGTAGTTTTCTAGTATTAGGTAGGACAACATTAGTTATGCTTGGTGTTTTGTGAGTTAGTTGGTACATAAATTTGGTGATTGTTTCAGAAATTGTTCTTATTATTGTGATTGTGATTGTGATTGTGATTGTGATTGTCGTTGTCGTTGTCGTTGTCATTGTGATTGTAATTGTGATTGTTTTTTTTTTCTTTCTTTAATTGAGTAATGGGTTTTAGACGTAAGATAAGAGGTTTCCATTGGTATATTATCTGTAAGAAGGAAGCCAAGGATTACAAGGCTAATAAGGAGGCCCGGCCTAGTTCGGTTACTTCTTTATTCACCTAAAGGGATCCTATTGCACATCTTCCTGGAAGATACGTACCATGGGACATAACTTACTCAGACAGAATATTCAGTGATATCCAATTTTTGATATGTATTTAACTATTTGAATTTCCTTGTTCATGTGAGCTTGTCATTTCAATTGTAAACTATATATTTTTTTTTATAAAATGAATTGATCATGAATTTATTAGAAAGTAAAAACAAAGACTAGAGTCACTAGAAATATGTATAATAAAAATAAAAGAACTACGTGGGCTTTGATTCCTCTGAAGGATACGTAGGAAACTTGATATAATTAAGTTCAAGCCCTTTGTGAGGAGTTTCATCTTAACATCTAATCAGTGTGACATGCCTTCTCTTCCAAGTTATTTGAAAGCCCGATTCTGGAAACTAGCAAGATCCCTTTGTTGGTAGTTTTCTAGTATTAGGTAGGACAACCGTAGTATTAGGTACACAAATTTGGTGATTGTTTCAGAAATTGTTCTTATTATTGTGATTGTGATTGTGATTGTCGTTGTCATTGTGATTGTGATTGTGATTGTCGTTGTCATTGTGATTGTTTTTTTTGCTTTCTTTAATTGAGTAATGGGTTGGGATTGAGTATACGAAATGACTTGAGATAATACAATTGATTTTTATTATTTTTTCCTTTGCTATGTTCTTTTGCTTTTGTGATTGTGATTGTTTTTATTTTTGTTTTTTCTCTTAAATTGAGTGGGGGGTGGGATTGCCTATACCAAATAACATGCAATAAGACAGTTGATTTTCATTATTTCTTCCTTCGCTATGTGTTTTTGGTTATTGTTATTGTTTATGTTAGTGTTTTTTCTTCATAAATTGAGTGGGTAGTGGGATTTTGTATCCCAAATTATTTGGAATAGCATAATTGATTTTCACTATTTTTTTCCTTTGCTATGTTCTTTTATTATTGATATTGTTGTTGTTATTTGTTCTCTCCTTAAATTGAGTGAGGGTTTGGATTGGGTATACCAATTGACTTGGAATAAAACTATTGGTTTTCACTATTTTTTTGTTGTTGTTAGTGTTAGTGTTATTGTTAGTGTGTTTGTGTGTGTGTCAGTAATTGTGTTAGTGTGTTTGTGTGTGTGTGTGTGTGTGTGTGTGTTTTATGCTTCTGTGTGTGTTTTTGTTTGTGTTTTTTCTACTTAAATTGAGTGGGTGGTGGGATTTGGGTATATCAAATGACTTGGAATGACACAATTGATTTTCATTTTTTTTCCTTTGCTATGTTCTTTTGTTATTGTTATTGTTGTTGCTTTTTTCTACTTAAATTAAGTGGGCGATGTTATTAGGTATATCAAATGACTTGGAATAGGACAATTGATTTTCATTATTTTTTCTTTTTGCTATGTTCTTTTTTGTTATTTTTGATTTTGGTGGGTATTTTACTTTTAGTTTTAGGGCTTTCCAGGATTGAGTTTTAGGCATATGTAGCTATTTGTTAAGGATGTCATACCGCGTGCAAAGAACTTGCCAAATAAGATCAAGTTATGGAGATTGGAACTTGTAAACAGGTAAAAAGCGAAACATGATTTATATTTATGTGATTTTGTTTGAGTGTCCAGATCATGACACTGTTATCAAGTGACCTCTTGCTGCTTTAGCTGCGTATCTTATTCTAATGGCATCATTGATGTCGTCATAACATAGTGACCTATTACTGCAATTATTGTGCAATTTTGGTTTGATTAAAGCTCGGGTTTTGTTCATTATGGTATTCTTCTTTCAATTTTTGTTATTGTTTCTGTTTTTCGTTAATGTTAGTGTTAATGTTTTTGTTATTGTCTCTGTTAATGTTTCTGTTTTTGTCAGTGTCAGTGTTATTAGTGTTAGTGTTTTTGTTTATGTTTGTTATTGTTATTTTTTATATTAATTTCTCTATTAATATTATTGTTAACATTTAAATTTATGTTTTCTTGTTATTGTTATGGTTATTGTTATTGTCTCAGTTATTGTGATTGTTATTGTTTCCGTTAATGTTATTGTTTTTGTTTATTATTGTTATTGTTATTGTTTCTATTAACATTGCTATTATTGTTTCCGTTTTTTTTTTGTTATTGTTTTTGTTAATTTTTCTTTTTTTTTGTTATTGTTATTGTTGTTGTTATTGTTTTGTTAATGTTTCTGTTTGTTATTGTTATTGTTTTTCTTACTTTTATTGTTTTTGTTTTTGATTGCTATTGTTATTGTCATTGTTTTTGTTTAGGTTTTTGTGGTGGTTGTTTTTATTGTTGTTGTTATTAGTGTGATTTTTGTTTGTTTTTCTTCTTAAATTGAGTGAGGGTTGGATTGGGTATAAAACAATTAATTTTTATTATTTTATTGTTATTGTGGTTGTTTGATTTTCTTTATTAAATTGAGTGGGGTGGGATTTTGTATAAAACAATTGATTTTCATCAATTTTTGTTATTGTTGTTGTTGATGTTGTTGTTTTTTCTTCTTAAATTGAGTGGGGGTGGGGTGAGGTATAAAAAACAATTGATTTCTTCATTATTTTGTTATTGTTATTGGTTTTGTTTTTGTTATTGCTTTTGCTTTTTTTGTTTTTATTTTTGTTATTAGTGATATTGTTAGTGTTGTTTTGGTTCATAAAATAGTGTTGTTATTGTGTTAATGTTTCTAATTCTGTTTCTGTTGTTTATGTTTATGTTTGTTATTGTTTTGGTTAATGTTAATGTTAAAGTTAATATTACTGTTTGTGTTTTATTGTTTGTTTGTTAATGTTTCAGTTAATGTTATTGTTTCAGTTTTTGTTATTGTTTTTGTTTCTATTAATGTTTCTGTTTGTTATTGTTATTATTAGTGTTTATGTTATTGTTATTGTTCTGTTAATGTTTTTGTTTCTGTTTTATTGTTAGTGTTAGTGTTTCTGTTAATGTTAATGTTTCTATTAATGTTTTTGCTTTTGTATTTGTTGTTGCTAGTGTTAGTGTTAGTGTTATTAGTGTTATTGTTGTTGTTTGCGTTTGTTATTGTTATTGTTCCTGTTAATTTCTCTGTTAACGTTATTGTTAACGTTTCTTTTTATTGTTTTTGTTATCGTTTTTGTTTCTATTATGGTTATTGTTTTTATATATTTTTTTTGGTTATTGTTTCTGATAATATTTCTGTTATTGTTTAGTGTGCTTCATCATGTGTTTTGGCTTTTTGTTGACTTTTTCTTTTGTTGGAATAAGATTCTTACCAGAGACTTGTTTGTGCAAGTCTAACATAGCAGATGACAATCTTCACATAAGCTTCTTGATCAACTTATACATTATCATCATTTTGTACAATGATTAACATTATTGAACTTTTTAAGTGTTTCGAGCACATGAAATCACAACCTTGTATCTGGATACAGTAGTAGCATGTGGCACCCGAAGTACTTTATGGAAACAATGAAAGCTATGGACTTTTAAATTCCATTAGTTTACAGCAATCCCAAATTGGATCAGAACTTAAAAGTTTAACTAACATGTAAGATACAGATTTCTGGTTTTTTGTATTTAGCATTTCATTACATTAAATTAAGACATCATTTGAATGAAGGGATTTGCTCAATTTTTTGTTGATGGATTGCTTGTTTTCTTGTGGAGGAGTTGCACAAAATTTCCTGTTGATTCATTTTTTTCCATTGGAAACAGGTCTCAGATGTGGTTCCTGTAGCATGCTGAGCAGCGGCAGATGCTGGAATCCGATCTGTCTGTGTCACAAACTTTAGGTATGCAGTGTGATTTTGTGATTTTACATCCTTAAACCGGAGAATTGAAGAACAAAATTGTCTCTCAGCATGCCATCACACTCTGACAGAAATATGAGTGATTTATGAGTCCTGGATGTGCTTTGATGGTGTTAAAAATACTGTATTCTTTCGTTTTTTTTCCTTCTTTTTGGATGATTGGTTGAAGAATTCTGCCATTAAGACTTAAATTAGAGGCAGCGATAGGATAAGTCAAAACATGGTCATTTACAAAAGCATAAGCTTCTTTGCATCTGGTTGCAGTCGTTGTAGCCTGACCCTGGATAATTTGATATTGATTTTGTGAACAAGTAATCCAGAGAATATAAATATGTCCACTTCTCTTAGCAAGAGTTTAGCGCCTGAGCAACAGACCTCATTGTTCTGTAATGAGTCTTTGATTTGCTATTGGTTTGGTTGTAAATCAATATATTTACTTCCAAAATCATAATGCTCTAATTGCTACTGCACTTTTTGCAGTTGGGATTTTACCTATGCAGAGTATGTGATGGCAGCTGGAATTAATCACCGGTCTATTGTTTGGCAGGTAATTGTTTCAACCATTATTATTGAATCTATTTATCATAATGTGGTTTCTTTATCGTTCTTGTCTTCTTCATTTATTTTTATTTGTATATTTATATTTATTTTTAACTTGTGTATAATCCTTCTAGACCTGACATTGTGGTAGCCATTCCACTGCTCGGCCTATTAGTATTATTTATTTTAAATGTCTTATAAAGAAGAATCTGTGATTACATTGTATTGTAAATGTGAAGAGCATGGAATTTCAAAAGCTGTATTTGCTACTCTTCCATTGCTTTTTATTCAAATTTCATATACTACTGAGTTTTCATTCAAATTTAGCTCATTCTTTTGCTTGTAATTGTTGCAGATAGCTGAAGATTATTCTCACTGCGAGTTCTTACTTCGACTTCCTGGTTACTGCCCAAGTATAAAAGAAAACATTCCTTGATCTCTCTCCCTTTTTTTGACTTGTATTATAGGACTTTGTTTTGATAAAACAACTCAGCTAATGTTATGGATTTTCCAGTGCCCGCTTTCAGGGACGTTATTGATGTACCTTTGGTGGTCAGAAGGATTCATAAACCTCGATCTGAGGTTAAAAATTCTCAATATGACAAAGATTTTGCACAAATGTAATTTTCTTCTTTGGTTCCTTGATTATATTCTTGTTGCTTCAGGTGATGAAGGATCTTGGTATTGCAGAGGATGTGAAGGTGGTCATTTTTAATTTTGGTGGACAGGTACGTCATATTTACTTTGCTGGAACTTGTTTCAGTAGTCCAAATTTCTTTTTATCTCTTTCTGGAATCACTTGTGAGCCATTGGCATCCATTGCTTGGCAATTGCAAATTCTTCATTTTTTTTCCTGTGTTACCAGATTTATTTAACTATTTGATTTTTCTTTTGCTAAATTGGTTATTATTTTTTCTAAGTGAATTTTGACTTATTTCGATAGTCCAAATTTCTTTTTCTCTCTTTCTGGAATCACCTGTGTGCCATTGACATCCATTGCTTGGCAATTGCATATTCTTCATTTATTTCCTGTGTTACCAGATTTATTTAACTGCTTGATTTTTCTTCTCCTAAAATGGTTATTATTTTTTCTAAGTGAATTTTGCGTTCTTCCTTATTATGTGTAGCCAGCCGGTTGGAAACTGAGGGAAGAATGGCTGCCTGCTGGCTGGCTGGCTATGTCTGGTATGATTTTCTAATTAGTTACATCTTGTCATGTTCTTTCCTTGGAAGCAACGGAGATTGCTGATTGGATTCTGTCTGTCCCACTGAAGGTCTGTGGGGCATCTGACAACCAAATTCTTCCTCCAAACTTCATCAGACTTCCAAAAGATGCCTACACGCCTGATCTGATTGCAACATCTGACTGTATGCTTGGTAAGGTTTTGCAATGGGTGATATATAATGTTTATCTTCAGCTCTTCTTAACCACTTTTGATTCCAGGAAAGATTGATTATGGGACTGTGAGTGAAACTTTGGCCTACAAATTGCCATTTGTCTTTGTGCGCAGAGATTATTTCAGTGAGGAACCATTCTTAAGAAATATGCTTGAGGTCATATTCGTTTTTAGTTCTATAGTTCATGGAGACAAAATATCATATACTATGGAGTTTGTTTTAGTTGGACTTATTTTTTAAGTTATTCTTTTGTGCAGTATTACCATGGAGGGGTTGAAATGATTAGGAGAGATTTACTTGTTGGGCATTGGAAACCATATCTTAAACGTGCTCTCAAACTTAGTCCATGCCATGAGGGAGGTATCAATGGTGGTGAGGTATTCTCTTTCATCTTCTTATTGCCCTGATTGGAATATTTATTTTTTTAAACTGTGCCCAAGGTTGAGAGAGAAGGGAGAAGGCTTGAGTTGTTCTCAATTTTAACCCTAGACCTTTTCAATAGGGTTTCAAAATCAGAAGGTAACCTGATTATCATCAGATTTTTGGCCTACAGCAAGGGATTTGGAGTTCCAAACAATGCAGAAACTGTCATTTGAAAGGAAAATATTATTCCTAGGGTTGACATCTTTTGTCTATCTAAATTTTGATTGCAATGACTGTAACCTCAGGTGGCTGCTCTTATACTGCAAGAAACAGCCGCTGGGAAAAATTATTCATCAGACAAGGTATGTTTGTCTTTCGGAGAAGTCAAGCACAGAATTTAGTATCGCCTGCTGGTTTATTTTGAATGAAGAATTTGCGACTGATGCAACATCTCATTTTAGTTACCCTTCTGGTTTTCCTGTTTTCTGACACAACATATAATCTTTAATGTTTTGGCCTTTGACAAGGGTTTTCTTTATATGTTTGTCCCTTCTGTTATGTTTTTCCCATAGGAACCTATTTGATGGCCAGCTCATTTAACTTGGTGTTTTTGAGAAGACATTAAGTGGAGTTAGGAGGTTGCGTGATGCCATAGTACTCGGATATCAACTACAAAGAGCTCCAGGTAGAGATATCTGCATTCCCGAATGGTATTCACTTGTTGAAGGTGAGGTTGGTCTTCGGCCTGCAGTTACAGAAAATGAGATAACTGGGAACATCTCCCTTGTGGAATCGTGAGTGGCTATGCGCAGAAGTCTATAACTTATTTTTAATGCATCGGTCTTCTGTATATTGATGACCTATACAACTTGTCTCTTTAGGCGCATTGAGAATCTTGAGATACTTCATGGTGATCTCCATGGTTTACCTGATACAATGGCATTCTTGAAGGGCTTGTCAGCTCTACATACTGAAACTGACTCAGGGAAGGGCATTGAGAAGCACCCGATGAGGGAGCGAGCTGCTGCTGCTGCACTTTTTGATTGGGAGGTCTTGATCTAACCCTTTGTTTACTGTTCCCAGCATCTTTAGCTTTTAGCTCTCTTTTTATCCTTGTTTGACATTGTCTTTTTCTTATAGGAGGAAATATATGTTGCGAGAGCTCCTGAGAGATTGGATGTAATGGGAGGGATTGCTGATTATTCAGGAAGCCTTGTTTTGTAGGTAAGCTTTTGATATTGAAAACTTTTTCTTTGAAAAATAAGAAGATTCTTTCGCTATAGATGAGCAGAAAGTCCTGGTACAATTACTAGGAGAATTTTTCACTTTGTGAGAACCTCATAAATATCCTTGTCACAGTGTCACATTTGGAGCGGAAATAAGTATTCTTACGTTTTATTTTATTACTGGAAGCTTTGACACTTTTTGTTCCCTTTCTGGACAGATGCCAATTAGAGAGGCTTTCCATGTTGCTGTTCAGACAAACCATCCGTCCAAACACAAGCTATGGAAACATGCTGAAGCACGGCAGCAAGCTAAAGGGCAGGGACCGATTCTGCAAATAGTATGTTGTGAACCTAAATTCTATTTTCTCTTTATTAATAATATGCTCAGTGTAGGTCATTGAAGAACGCTATGATCTTAATATCATTCTCTTAAATATAATTGCCACCTTATGAGTCTTTTCTCCTCACTCACAAGTGGTACATTAAAAGAGAATTCTTGGTGACTAAACTGAACATGCCTGTTAATAATCAACTATCATGGTTGAAAGATATTTTAGGTATTTATTTATTTATTTTATCTGCCTCAATTTGTTGGTATATGGTTCTCAATAACTTACTATGCTTAGTAGTCCATGTATTTGAGGTCATATGACTTGACAAAGAGAAATATTTATGGATTTTAATCTGCTATTTCAGAGATATCTCTGTTTTTTTTTTTTTTTTTGGAATGATTATGGAGACGTGCTTTCTTTTTTTGAGCTTTCCTGTTATTGCCTTGGTTATTGCAGGTATCATTTGGCTCAGAATTGAGTAACCGAGCACCAACTTTCGACATGGACCTGTCAGATTTCCTTGATGGTGATCAGCCAATTTCTTATGAAGAGGCATATAAATACTTCTCCCAAGATCCCTCCCAGAAGTATGTTCTTCTCATTTAGTTGATATGTTTCATTCTACTATCCTTTCTTGGTTGACTGAATAGAGTTCTCTTTCATTCAGGTGGGCATTATATGTTGCTGGAACAATTCTTGTCTTGATGATTGAATTGGGTGTGCGCTTCACTGAAAGTAGCAGCATCCTGGTGTGATGTCTTCCTTTGCCTTGAGTCCTTGACACAAATTATTTGTTTTCTTGAAAATAAATAAAGGTTTTAGTTAGTAATTAAAATATATTATCTCACATGGCATAGAACTATATAAAGAGAAAATTATAATTTAGTTGATTTTCAGAGATTGTGTATCATAAATTGAAGAATGCTTTTCATGGCTTTCTTGCAGTCAGTGGCATCACCAGAAAGCTCTCTTCCTTTATAGCTCATACGAAAATAAGGTGGAAATTAAGAAAAATGAAGTAGAACAAAACTAAAGACTTTGAACTAACTATCATGGAAACATTTCATTTATTAATATTGTTACTAATAAGGCACAATATCTTATATCTTACATGCTAAGATCATGATTGGAGTGTTGATTGTCTTGTGAAGTTTCTCAGATGAAATTAATCAGCGACCCCAAGTAAAATGTTTTCAGCTTTTTTGATATTATTTGTCAAGAGATATGCGCATTCATCATTTGGTGTCTGTACATGATTTTTCAGGTTTCTTCTGCCGTTCCAGAAGGCAAGGGTGTTTCATCTTCCGCATCAGTGGAAGTTGCCACCATGTCAGCCATTGCTGCAGCACATGGTTAGTGCTTTGTGCCAGAAAAGACTCCTAATTTAATACCTACTATTAATTATTTACTTGGATTGAAACATCATTTGCACTTCCCATTAACAACTCCTTTAAGTTTTACTTAAGTTGCAATATATGTGGAAGGCCTGAACCTATATATGAGAATAATTTTGCTGACTAATTTTCTGCATGCAGGGCTTAATATTGATCCCAGAAAACTAGCAATTCTGTGTCAAAAGTTACTTATCAATAATTGAAGAACTTTTTTTTTTTCTTCCCTGTTTGCTTTACACACTTCCATGTAAGTCCCGGTGACTTATTCCATTGAAAATCTTCGGCAGGTTGAGAACCGTATTGTTGGTGCTCCTTGTGGAGTCATGGACCAAATGGCTTCAGCTTGTGGAGAAGCCAACAAGCTACTTGCCATGGTTTGTCAGGTTTGTAAGAATCACATATATAGCATCACCCCAGTGTATATAATCCTTGTGTTTGATCTGGCAAATCTTTCTCATTATCTCATCCAGCTAGCAGAGGTGAAGGAACTTGTTAACATTCCAACACACATACGCTTTTGGGGGATTGATTCCGGAATACGACATAGGTATTCATCCTACATTAATTAAAGACATAGCTCCTCCATTTATATTATTTTTTGCGTCTGTGCTGCTTTCAAATTGATCACATAGCTCTCTTTTCCAGTGTCGGTGGAACAGATTATGGATATGTCAGAATAGGTGCTTTCATGGGGCGCAAAATGATCAAGTCAGCAGCAAACGCTTTGCTGTCGCAATCTCCAAATAACATCCCTCCTTAGGATGTGGATGAAGTAAACTCTGATGAAAATGATGAGAGTGAAATGAATCTATTTGAAGCTGAAGCTGAGCTGGATTATTTATGCAACCTCACAACACACTGGTGCACTCATTTACTCAAACATGTTTTGAGTTCCATCTTGTTGCAGAGATAGAACTGTTCCTTCAATGAACTTTGTCTTATGATACAGATTTGAAGCTGTATATGCCAAGCAACTTCCAGAAAGCATCCTTGGAGAAACATTCTTGAGTAAGTATATTGATCACAATGACACGGTTACAACCATTGATCCTAGTCGCAATTATGCAGTCAAGGCACCTGCTAAACATCCTGTCTATGAAAATTTCGGTGTCAACCTTGACACAAATTATTTGTTTTCTTGAAAATAAATAAAGGTTTTAGTTAGTAATTAAAATATATTATCTCACATGGCATAGAACTATATAAAGAGAAAATTATAATTTAGTTGATTTTCAGAGATTGTGTATCATAAATTGAAGAATGCTTTTCACTCCATCCCTTGATCTTCTAACTTTATTTTACCTTTTTTGGTGCAGCATGTGGGTGAGGATATATCATACATTGGTACATGCATAAGTTGATGGAGCTATTTTTTATTAGATTAAATGTTTTTTTTATCACCTAATTCTATTTCATTCGTCCATCTTGTGATCCTCTAACGTTATTTTACTTTTTTTGATGCAGAATGAGGTTTGGGATATGTCATACATGGGCACTTCCATATGTTGATGTGTTTTCTTGCTCATCCCCTTACTAAAGACAATATTTCACTGCACTTCCTTTTTGTTCAGATTTTGATGGACCTAGTTTTTTATTAGATTAAATGTTACTCTTTGTCATCTACTCCTACTTCATTCATCCATCCCTTGATCCTCTAACTTTATTTTACCTTTTTTGATGCAGAATGAGGTTGAGGATATGTCATACATGGGTACTCGCATAAGTTGATGTGCTTTCTTGCTCTCCCGCTTACTAAAGATAATATTTTTCTGCACTTGCTTTTTGTTCAGATTTTGATGGAGCTTTTTTTATTAGATTAAATGTTGTTCTTTATGATCTGATTCTACTTCATTCATCCATCCTTAATCCTCTAATTTATTTTATCTTTTTTGATGCAGAAGGAGGTTGAGAATATATCATACATAGGTACTTGCATAAATTGATGTGCTTTCTTGCTCACCCCTTACTAAGGACAATATTTTCCTGCAGATGCTTTTTCTTCAGATTTTGATGGAGCTATTTTTAATTATATTAAATGTAGTTTTTTATCATGTAATTCTACTTCATTCAACCCTCTTGTGATCCTCTAACTTTGTTATACCTTTTTTGATGCAGAATGTGGCTGAGGATATATCTTACACGGGTACTTGCATAAGTTGATGTGCTTTTTTGCTCACCCCTTACTAAAAGATAATATTTTCCTGCACTTGCTTTCTGTTCAGATTTTGATGGAGCTATATTTTTTTATTAGATTAACTCTTGTTCTTTATGATCTAATTCTACTTCATTCATCCATCCCTTGCTCCTCTAATTTTATTTTGGCTTTTTTGATGCAGAACGAGGTTGAGGATATATCAAGCAAGACAATGCAGCTGAGGTTGGATTAAGCGTAGACTGCTAGAATTGCAATTCAAGGAGTAGAACTTCTAAAGCTCTCAGGTTAAAGTACTTCTAGATTACTATTTTTGTTTCTTTTAACTTCTAGGTTTATAGTACATGATTAATATTTTTTTAATAACTATTAAGGCTGGAAGTCTTCGATTGCTTCTTGTATCAGTGGAAATAACTTATGGTAATGAGCGTATCCTTATGCTGCTTCAGGTTAGATCATTCCGCTGAATTTATTCTGAGTTCTGCATCTTTCCGTTGCTGCAAGTATGAACTCAACGCTCCGCGATTTAGAGTACCAAATTCTGCATTCGGAGTTCAGGGAAGTATTGTTTTTTAAAATTCTACCTTCGCATTGTTGTTGTTTTTTTTTATGCCCCGATTTCCTGTTGTCATTTAATTTTTTTTGTTTTTGTTTTTTTTTGTGTATGTTAGAATGTATCATGATGTTAATTTCTTCTTGTACATGTTTATAATTTGATGAACTTAAACGATCTTGCTGTCTACAACATCTCATCCTTTAATTGTCTACGACACAATACGATATATTAGGATAATATGTATTTAAATGTTCTAGAAAGTATGCTTGCTGTTATAAATCTGCTAAATGTCAGTATTGGTCATTTTAGACGTAAGATAAGAGGTTTCCATTGTTATTGTCTCTGTTATTGTCATTGTTATTGTTTCCGTTAATGTTATTGTTTTTGTTTATTATTGTTATTGTTATTGTTTCTATTAACATTGCTATTATTGTTTCCGTTTTTTTTTTGTTATTGTTTTTATTAATTTTTCTTTTTTTTTTGTTATTGTTATTATTGTTGTTATTGTTTTGTTAATGTTTCTGTTTGTTATTGTTATTGTGTTTCTTACTTTTATTGTTTTTGTTTTTGATTGCTATTGTTATTGTCATTGTTTTTGTTTAGGTTTTTTTGGTGGTTGTTTTTATTGTTGTTATTAGTGTGATTTTTGTTTGTTTTTCTTCTTAAATTGAGTGAGGGTTGGATTGGCTATAAAACAAGTAATTTTCATTATTTTATTGTTATTGTTGTTGTTTGTTTTTCTTTATTAAATTGAGTGGGGTGGGAATTCTTTATGCGTTGAAAGCTAATGGCAATTCGATATGCTTGTGAGCCTAGCCATTTGATTTTATTTGTTATGATTTAACCCTGTTCATTTCCATGACTTTGCAGGAAAATTCGATATGCTATGTGGTCATCTTCTAGCTACGGATGAACACGACTACCAGATAAGAATGCAAGTTTACTGCAGTGAGCATCATTCAAATGTTTCTTGGTGGACTATTTCTGAACTAATAGGTTGTGTTTTGCTTGTTTTTTTGTGCTTTGGATGCAGGTCATTTAATCTTGACATGAATAAGGTGGCAGCGTTTATTGGAGTGAAATCAATTGCTCAATATGCATCGAAACTGGAAAACTTCTGTTGTGTCCTAATGTTTCATGTTGTCTTGGAAAATCCTCGTCTCGATTTTCCAAACAGCATCAGGGAGTATCTTATTGATGCTTTTTTTATGAAATTTTGCCCAATTGCGTTATTTTTTATTTTCTTGTTTTACGAAGGATCACATAATGGTATAGTGGAGCATATTGCGTGGGCATACCACTAGTGACACTAGAGCTAGTTTGTTTAGAGTTTATTGTTTAGTGGTTAAGGTTATGGTTCGGAGTTGAGTGGTCGGGGGTCTGTGGTTGATGGTTTAGGTTGTTTCAGGTATAGGGTTTAATGTTAATTGGTCATTGGTTTTTGGTTTAAGGGTTTAGTGGTTTAAGGTTTTAGGGTTTATAGGGTTTAAGGTTTGAAACTTTTAGGGTTTAGGGTTTACGGCTCCACTATACCATTAGTTGATGCCTTATGATTGTCTTGCTTTTTTAATCACTTTGATGTCTCGACTATTTTGAAAATATCTTTATTAAAATAACATGTGACCATTTTCTCTGCAGGGGCATACACTTTTTCCACTCCCATTGCTTATGAAGTTCATAAAACTTCAAATATTGTCAAGCAAGACAATGCAACTGAGGTTGGATTAAGCGAAGACTGCTAGAATTGCAATTCAAGGAGTAGAACTTCTAAAGCTCTCAGGTTAAAGTACTTCTATATTATTATTTGCTATGGTGGTTATTCTTTATTTTTTTTCGAGCAACATGGCCCTATGTCGTCATCTTCTAGCTATGAATTAGCACCACTACCGGATAAATTATTATCGTAGACTCAAGATGTCTCTTCCTGTGGGCCAATCCTCCAATCAATCATGTTTAATTTAAATTTTACCTTTACCTATGAACATATTAATACTAACTTATTTTAGCACTAGTATGATACAGTAATCAGATGTTTTTTTTACTCGTCCTTAACATTAATCTAATAATGAATACAAATGATACAAAGTTTCCTTGGGGAATTGATTATTCATTTCAATGGAAGGAAAGAGTGCACAGGAATATGATGTGCCTTTTAATGGTTGCCATTTAGGATTTAGGATGGTTTTTGTCAAAAAGTTGATGTCCTTGTGAAGTAGTTACTAGCTTGTTATATCCGTTGAATTTACGTTGTACAAATTTATAGTGAAATGATAATTTTTTCAGCAAACTAAACTAGTGTTCTTGCTTCTTAGCATGGACTAAAAATGAGACTCCACATGGCATGCATTATCTATTACCATGGATTAGCTACTTTTAGAATGTGCGTGTAGTACTCAACTCTAATTCATTTTAAGCACATCATATTTGTAGGTTATAAAGATGCCACAAGAAATATCCATGTACTAACCTTTATCTTGTTGCTATATGGTATTTTGGAACGAGGGTTTATAGTTCATATAAAGTCACTGGTTCGCCTTGCCACTGGTTTTGAGGCCTGGCCTGGTCCAGTAACTTCATTCCTTTGGTACAGAGAACATTGCACTTTGACTTGGAGAACACGAACTTAAGTTCCTATGTGAAAACCCCTTGAATCTTATGCTTGCAGGTATTTCTTGTTTTGATTTTATAATGAGGCTTCGATTCTTGTTCATAAATATGAAACTAAGGTTTATGTTATACTTGTGTGTGTGTTGTTCTTGAATTTACATTAGCACTTTGATATAGGTAATTTCTGATTTTTATGTTATAATGATGTCTCTGTTCTTGTTCATGAATATGAAACTAGGGTTTATGTTTTAATTCTGTGAGTTGTTCTTCAATTTACATTAACACTGCCAGTAGCTAATTTTGTTGTCCTTTTCATATAGCATGAAGATTCCAATTTTAATTTTATAAGTTATTCTTTGTTCTTGCAGAAGATGTAGGTTTGTGGATTTAATTTAATTGTGTGTGTGTCCTAGCATGGTATGTTATGGTATTTGTTCATTCTTGCCATATGGTTTTTTGGAACTATGGTTTATAGTTCATATAAAGTCACTGGTTCGATTTGCCGCTGGTTTTGAGGTCTGGCCTGGTCCAGTAACTTCATGCCTTTGGTACAGAGAACATTGCACTTTGACTTGGAGAACACGAACCTAAGTTCCTATGTGGAAACCCCTTGAATCTTATGCTTGCAGGTATTTCTGCTTTTGATTTTATAATGAGATTTCCATTCTTGTTCATGAATATGAAACTGGGGTTTATGTTGTAATTGTGTGTGTTGTTTTTCAATTTACATTAGCACTTTCATATACCTAATTTCGTATTTTTATTTTATAATGATGTCTCTATTTTTTGGCCTTTTTTCTTCTTGAACTCTGTATAACAATTTTTAGATGCGGAATTAGATGTGATTATATTTGAATTTAATGCTCTCGTAAGGACATGCTAATTGTTTTCATGTAATAGTGGTTGTTAATATATTATATTCTCTAACAGAACCTGATCTTTTTTTTTAATACCCTACATGTAGGGTATATGTTCAATCCTGTCTCAGTTAAGTTTCTATTTATTTTTCTTGTCAGCTATAGCCTGAGAGGTATGCTTATTTTTTCTTCCGAATTCTATCCCTTCATTGCCTTTGATTTATTTCTTATCTTCTAATTCTTTTCCATGCTTTGTCACTTGTGTTGATGTTGTGCGCGAATGCTTGAAGACTCTGAGCAGCTGGTTGGAAGGTGAGAGGTTGATTTATTTTGCCGTAACTCGTAAGATGAACGTTGACGAGATGCCTCATGGTTATATTCAATTTTTAATCTCCTTTTATGTCTTACCTATTTTGAAAATATGTGGATTGAAGTAACATATGACCGTTTTCTCAGCGGAAGCATACCCCTTTTCCACTCCCATTGCTTATGAGATGCATAAAACTTCAGATATTATCAAACACGACAATGCAGCCTTAGGTGGATTATGGCAAGACGGTTAGCATTGCAGTTCAAGGCGCAGAAAATCTTAAGTTCGCAGGTTAAATTATTGTCTATGGCTCATATTTTTTCCCTTTTTTTTTTCTTCTTTGGCCATGGATGACGATTTTTACTTGCGCTATGTTGAATTGGATGTGGTTATACTTAGATTTAATGCTGACGTAGTGACATGATTATTGTTTTCAGATAGGAGGGTAAGTTATTATATTATATTCTCTAACACAACTTAATCTTTTTTTTTATATATCCTGCATGTAGTATAGATGCTATCCTGCGTTACCATTTTTTTCTTGCGGAGCCCTCCAAATGCACCTGCATTGAAAGCTAATGGTATTTTCTATATGCTTGTGAGCTTGGCCCTTTGATTTTCTTTGTTTTGATTTAACCTTGTTCAGAACAGTAACTTAAACACTTTGATGAGTTTGTAGGGAAAATTCTTTCTGTTCCACATTGTTAAATTGTTGTTCAAACAAGATGGCCCTTGCTACCAATGAGCACCACTACCAGATAAGGATGCAAGTTTACTGCAGTGAGCATCATTCAAATGTTTTTTGGTAGACTATTATGAACTAATAGGTTATGTGTTTTGCATGTTTTTTTGTGTTTTGGATGCAGGTCATTCATTCTTGACATGAATAAGGTGGCAGCGTTCATTGGAGTGAAATCAATTGCTCAATATGCATCGAAACTGAAAAACTTCTGTTGTCTCCTAATGTTTCTTTGTTGTCTTGGAAAATCCTCGTGTCGATTTTCGAACCAGCATCAGGGAGTATCTTATTGATGGTTTTTTTGTGAAATTTTGCAAAATTGTCTTATTTGTGATTTTCATCTTTTACGAAAGATCACCTAATGGTATAGTGAGCATATCGCATTGGCGTACCACTAATGACACTAGAGCTAGTTTGTTTAGGGTTTATTGTTTAGGGGTTAGTGTTACAGTTCAGGGTTCAGTGGTCGGGTGTCTCTGTTTGATGGTTTAGGTTGTTTCAGGTATAGGGTTGAGGGTTTTAGGGTTTAGGGGTGAGGTTTTATTGGTTTTGTGGTTAAGGGTTTAGTGGTTTAGGGTTTTAGGGCTTATAGGGTTGAAAGTTTGAAACTTTTAGGGTTTAGGGTTTAAGGCTCCACTATACCCTTAGCTGATGCCTCATGATTGTCTTGCTTTTTTAATCTCTTTAATGTCGCGACTATTTTGAAAATATCTGGATTAAAGTAACATATGACGATTTTCTCTGCAGAGGCATACACATTTTCCACTCCCATTGCTTATCAGACCCATAAAACTCCAGATATTCTCAAGTAAGACAATGCATCTGAGGTTGGATTAAGCGAAGACTGCTCGAATTGCAATTCAAGGTGTAGAACTTCTAAAGCTCGCAGGTTAATGTACTTCTTGGTTCCTATTTGCTATGGTGGGTATTTTTGCACCTTTTTTCTTATTGAACTCTATATAACAATTTTTGATTGTGCTATGATGAATTAGATTGATTATATTTGAATTTATTGCTCCTCTAAGGACATGCTTATTGTTTACAGGTTATAGTTTTAGTTAATATATTATGTTCTCGAACGGAACATGGTCTTTTTTGTTATAGCCTACATATAAGTTATATGTGGAATCTTGCCTCAATTTTTTTTCATTTGCCTTGTCAGCTACGACCTGAAAGGTTTGTTTTTTTTCTTCCTAATTCTATGTCTTCATGGCCTTTGATTTATTTGACATTTTCTGATTCTTTTCCATGCTTTATGAGTTGTGTTGATGGAGTCCAGGAAGGCGGGAAGCTTCTGAGCCGCTGGTTGGAAGGTCAGAGGATGATTTTATTTTGCCGTAACTACTAAGATCAACGCTGACGAGATGCCTCATGGTTATATTTAATTTTTAATTTCCTTTATGTGTTAACTATCTTGAAAATATCTGGATTGAAGTAACATATGACCACTTTCTCAGCAGAAGCATAAATTGTTTCCACTCCCATTGCTTATGAGGTTCATAGAAGTTTAGAAATTATCAAACATGGCTATGCAGGTGGAGTTGGATTATGCCAAGACGGCTAGCTTTGCAATTCAAGGCGCAAAAAATCTAAAGCTCGCAGGTTAAAGTATTTCTACATTCCTATTATCTATGGTTCATATTTTTTTCTCATTTTTTCTTCTTTGACCTTGGATAACAATTTTTACTTTCGCTATGATGAATTTAATGTTGTTTTATTTAGATTTAATGTTGCTGTAAGGACGTGATTATTGTTTTCAGGTAGGTGAGTTAGTTATTATATTATATTCTCTAACGCAACTTGGTCTTTCTTTTAATATATCCTGCATGTAGTATATATTCTATGCTGCCTTACCATTTTTTCTTATTGAGCCCTCCAAATGTAGCATTGAAAGCTAGTGGCAATTCTATATGCTTGTGAGCTTAGCCATTTGATTTTAGTTGTGATGATTTAACCTTGTTCAAAACAGTAACCTAAGACTTCCATGACTTTGCAGGAAAATTCTTTCTTTTCCACATTGTTAAAGTGTTGTTCTATCAAGATGGCCCTATGTGGTCATCTTCTAGCTACGAATGAGCACCACTACCAAATAAGGATGCAAGTTTACTGTAGTGAGAATCTTTCAAATGTTTCTTGGTGGATTATTTCTGAACTAGTAGGTATGTGTTTTGCTTGTTTTTTTGTGGTTTGGATGCAGGTCATTTAATCTTGACATGAATAAGGTGGCAACGTTCATTGGAGTGAAATCAATTGCTCAATATGCATCGAAACTGTAAAACTTCTGTTGTGTCCTAATGCTACATGTTGTCTTGGAAAATCCTCGTGCCGATTTTCCAAACAGCATCAGGGAGTATCTTATTGATGCTTTTTTTCTGAAATTTTACCCAGTTGCGTTATTTTTTATTTTCTTATTTTACGAAAGATCACATAATGGTATAATGGAGCATATTGCGTGAGCATACCATTAGAGACACTAGAGCTAGTTTGTTTAGAGTTTATTGTTTAGTGGTTAAGGTTTTGGTTCGGGGTTCAGTGGTCTGGGCTCTCTGGTTATGTTTCTGTTAATGTTTTTGTTTTTGTTTTATTGTTAGTGTTAGTGTTAATGTTAATGTTAATGTTTCTGTTAATGTTTTTGTTTGGTTTTTGCTGTTGCTAGTGTTAGTATTAGTGTTATTAGTGTTATTGTTTTTTTTTGCGTTTGTTATTGTTATGGTTCCTGTTAATTTCTCCGTTAACATTATTATTAACGTTTCTGTTTTATTGATATTGTTATTGTTTCTATATTTTTTTTGGTTATTGTTTCTGATAATATTTCTGTTATTGTTTAGTGTTCCGCATCATGTGTTTTGGTTTTTGTTGACTTTTTCTTTTGTTGGAATAAGATTCTTACCAGAGACATGCCTTCTATTCCAGGTTATTTGAAAGCCCGATCCAGGAAGCTAGCAAGATCTCTTTGTTGGTAGTTTTCTAGTATTAGGTAGGGCAACATTAGTTATGCTTGGTGTTTTGTGAGTTAGTTGGTACACAAATTTGGTGATTGTTTCAGAAATTGCTCTTATTATTGTGATTGTGATTGTCATTGTGATTGTAATTGTGATTGTTTTTTTTTTTCCTTCTTAAATTGAGTAATGGGTTGGGATAGAGTATACGAAATGACTTGAGATAATACAATTGATTTTTATTATTTTTTTCCTTTGCTATGTTCTTTTGTGATTGTGATTGTGATTGTTTTTGTTTTTGTTTTTTCTCTTAAATTGAGTGGGGGGGTGGGATTGCCTATACCAAATAACATGCAATAAGACAGTTGATTTTCATTGTTTATTCCTTTGCTATGTTTTTTTGGTTATTGTTATTGTTTATGTTAGTGTTTTTTCTTCATAAATTGAGTGGGTAGTGGGATTTTGTATCCCAAATGATTTGGAATAGCATAATTGATTTTCACTATTTTTTTGCTTCGCTATGTTCTTTTATTATTGATATTGTTATTGTTATTTTTTTTTCTCCTTAAATTGAGTGAGGGTTTGGATTGGGTATACCAATTGACTTTGGAATAAAACTATTGGTTTTCACTATTTTTCTGTTGTTGTTAGTGTTAGTGTTATTGTTAGTGTGTTTGTGTGTATGTCAGTAATTGTGTAGTGTGTTTGTGTTTGTGTGTTTGTTTGTGTTTTTTCTACTCAAATTGAGTGGGTGCTGGGATTTGGGTATACCAAATGGCTTGGAATGACACAATTGATTTTCATTATTTTTCCTTTGCTATGTTCTTTTGTTATTGTTATTGTTGTTGCTTTTCTCTACTTAAATTAAGTGGGCGATGTTATTAGGTATATCAAATGACTTGGAATAGGACAATTGATTTTCATTATTTTTTCTTTTTGCTATGTTTTTTTTGTTATTTTTGATTTTGGTGGGTATTTTACGTTTTGTTATTTATGAGGTTCATTAAACTTTAGATATTCTCGAGCAAGACAATGCAGCTGAGGTTGGATTAAGCGTAGACTACTAGAATTGCAATTCAAGGAGTAGAACTTCTAAAGCTCTCAGGTTAAAGGACTTCTAGATTACGATTTTTGTGTGCGATGGGTTTTATATGTTTCTTTTAACTTCGAGGTTTATAGTACACGATTAATATTTTTTTAATAACTATTAAGGCTGGAAGTCTTCGATTGCTTCTTGTATCAGTGGAAATAACTTATGGGAATGAGCGTATCCTTATGCTGCATCAGGTTAGATCATTCCGCTGAATTTATTCTGAGTTCTGCATCTTTCCGTTGCTCCCGGCATGAACTCAACGCTCCGCGATTTAGACTACCAAATTCTGCATTCGGAGTTCAGGGAAGTATTGTTTTTTAAACTTCTGCATTGGACATCTTCCTGGAAGATACTTACCATGGGACATAATTTACTCTCGGACAGAATATTCAAGTGATATCCAATTTTTGATATGTATTTAACTATTAGAATTTCCTTGTTCAAGTGAGCTTGTCATTTCAATTGTAAACTATATGTTTTTTTTATAAAATGAATTGATCATGAATTTATTAGAAAGTAAAAACAAAGACTAGAGTCACTAGAAAGATGTATAATAAAAATAAAAGAACTACGTGGGCTTTGATTCCTCTGAAGGATACGTAGGCAACTTGATATAATTAAGTTCAAGCCCTTTGTGATGAGTTTCATCTTAACATCTAATCAGTGTGACATGCCTTGTCTTCCAGGTTATTTGAAAGCCTGATCCAGGAAGCTAGCAAGATCTCTTTGTTGGTAGTTTTCTAGTATTAGGTAGGACAACATTAGTTATGCTTGGTGTTTTGTGAGTTAGTTGGTGCACAAATTTGGTGATTGTTTCAGAAATTGCTCTTATTATTGTGATTGTGATTGTGATTGTCGTTGTCATTGTGATTGCAATTGTGATTGTTTTTTTTTTCCTTCTTAAATTGAGTAATGGGTTTTGATTGAGTATACGAAATGACTTGAGATAATGCAATTGATTTTTATTATTTTTTTCCTTTGCTATGTTCTTTTGTTTTTGTGATTGTGATTGTGATTGTTTTTATTTTTGTTTTTTCTCTTAAATTGAGTGGGGGGTGGGATTGCCTATACCGAATAACATGCAATAAGACAGTTGATTTTCATTATTTCTTCCTTCGCTATGTGTTTTTGGTTATTGTTATTGTTTATGTTAGTGTTTTTTCTTCATAAATTGAGTGGGTAGTGGGATTTTGTATCCCAAATTATTTGGAATAGCATAATTGATTTTCACTATTTTTTTCCTTTCCTATGTTCTTTTATTATTGATATTGTTGTTGTTATTTGTTTTCTCCTTAAATTGAGTGAGGGTTTGGATTGGGTATACCAATTGACTTGGAATAAAACTATTGGTTTTCACTATTTTGTTATTGTTGTTAGTGTTAGTGTTATTGTTAGTAATTGTGTTAGTGTGTTTGTGTTTGTGTGTGTGTTTTTGTTTGTGTTTTTTCTACTCAAATTGAGTGGGTGGTGGGATTTCGGTATACCAAATGACTTGGAATGACACAATTGATTTTCATTATTTTTCCTTTGCTATGTTCTTTTGTTATTGTTATTGTTGTTGTTTTTCTCTACTTAAATTAAGTGGGGGATGTTATTAGGTATATCAAATGACTTGGAATAGGACAATTGATTTTCATTATTTTTTCTTTTTGCTATGTTCTTTTTTGTTATCTTTGATTTTGGTGGGTACTTTACGTTTTGTTTAAGTGCTTTCTAGGACTGTGTTTTAACTATATGTAGCTATTTGTTAAGGATGTCATACCGCGTGCAAAGAACTTGCCAAATAAGATCAAGTTATGGAGATTGGAACTTGTAAACAGGTAAAAAGCGAAACATGATTTATATTTATGTGATTTTGTTTGAGTTTCCAGATCATGACACTGTTATCAAGTGACCTCCTGCTGCTTTAGCTGCGTATCTTATTCTAATGGCATCATTGATGTCGTTATAGCATAGTGGCCTATTACTGCAATTTTAGTGCAATTTGGTTTGGTTAAAGCTCGGGTTTTCTTCATTATGGTATTCTTGTTTCAATTTCTGTTATTGTTTTTGTTTATGTTAATGCTTTTGTTTCTATTTTGTTGTTAGTGTTATTGTTTCTGTTTCTGTTAATGTTAGTGTTAATGTTTTTGTTATTGTCTCGGTTAATGTTTCTATTTTTGTCAGTGTCAAGTGTCAGTGTTATTAGTGTTAGTGTTTTTGTTTATGTTTGTTATTGTTATTGTTTATATTAATTTCTCTATTAATGTTATTGTTAACATTTAAATTTATGTTTTATTGTTATTGTTATGGTTATTGTTATTGTCTCTGTTATTGTCATTGTTATATTTTCCGTTAATGTAGTTTTAGTTTATTATTGTTATTGTTATTGTTTCTATTAACATTGCTATCATTGTTTCCGCTTTTATTTATTTTTTTGTTATTGTTTTTGTTTGTTTTTCTTTTTTTTTGTTATTGTTATTGTTGTTATTGTTGTTTTAATGTTTCTGTTTGTTATTGTTATTGTTTTTCTTACTTTTATTGTTTTTGTTTTTGATTGCTATTGTTATTGTCATTGTTTTTGTTTAGGTTTTTGTGGTGGTTGTTTTTATTGTTGTTGTTATTAGTGTGATTTTTGTTTGTTTTTCTTCTTAAATTGAGTGAGGGTTGGATTGGGTATAAAACAATTAATTTTCATTATTTTATTGTTGTTGTTGTTGTTTGTTTTCCTTTATTAAATTGAGTGAGGTGGGAATTCGACATGCGTTGAAAGCTAATGGCAATTCGATATGCTTGTGAGCCCAGCCATTTGATTTTATTTGTTATGATTTAACCTTGTTCATATCCATGACTTTGCAGGAAAATTCTTTCTTCTCCACATTGTTAAAGTGTTGTTCTATCAAGATGGCCCTATGTGGTCATCTTCTAGCTTCGGATGAACACGACTACCAGATAAGGATGCAAGTTTACTGCAGTGAGCATCATTCAAATGTTTTTTGGTGGAGTATTTCTGAACTAATAGGTTATGTGTTTTGATTGTTTTTTTGTGCTTTGGATGCAGGTGATTTAATCTTGACATGAATAAGGTGGCAGCGTTTATTGGAGTGAAATCAATTGCTCAATATGCATCGAAACTGAAAAACTTCTGTTGTGTCCTAATGTTTCATGTTGTCTTGGAAAATCCTTGTGTCGATTTTCCAAACAGCATCAGGGAGTATCTTATTGATGCTTTTTTTCTGAAATTTTGCCCAATTGCGTTATTTTTTATTTTCTTGTTTTACGAAAGATCACATAATGGTATAGTGGAGCATATTGCGTGAGCATACCACTAGTGACACTAGAGCTAGTTTGTTTAGAGTTTATTGTTTAGTGGTTAAGGTTATGGTGCGGGGTTGAGTGGTCGGGGGTATCTGGTTGAAGGTTTAGGTTGTTTCAAGTTGAGGGTGTAGGGTTGATGTGTTATTGGTTTTTGGTTTAACGGTTTAGTGGTTTAGGGTTTTAGGGTTTATAGGTTTCAAGGTTTGAAACTTTTAGTGTTTAGGGTTTAGGGCTCTACTATACCATTTGTTGATGCCTTACGATTGTCTTGCTTTTTTAATCACTTTGATGTTTCGACCGTTTTGAAAATATCTGGATTAAAGTAACATGTGACCATTTTCTCTGCAGAAGCATACACTTTTTCCACTCCCATTGCTTATGAGGTTCATTAAACTTTAGATATTCTCAAGCAAGACAATTCAGCTGAGGTTGGATTAAGCGTAGACTGCTAGAATTGCAATTCAAATAGTAGAACTTCTAAAGCTCTCAGGTTAAAGTACTTCTAGATTACTATTTTTGTGTGCGATGGGTTTTATATGTGTCTTTTAACTTCTAGGTTTATAGTACATGATTAATATTTTTTTAATAACTATTAAGGCTGGAAGTCTTCGATTGCTTCTTGTATCAGTGGAAATAACTTATGCTAATGAGCGTATCCTTATGCTGCTTCAGGTTAGATCATTCCGCTAAATTTATTCTGAGTTCTGCATCTTTCCGTTGCTGCAAGTATGAACTCAACGCTCCGCGATTTAGAGTACCAAATTCTGCATTCGGAGTTCAGGGAAGTATTGTTTTTTAAAATTCTACCTTCGCATTGTTGTTTTTTTTTATGCCCCGATTTCCTGTTGTCATTTAATTTTTTTTGTTTTTGTTTTTTTTTGTGTATGTTCGAATGTATCATGATGTTAATTTCTTCTTGTACATGTTTATAATTTGATGAACTTAGACGATCTTGCTGTCTACAACATCTCATCCTTTAATTGTCTATAACACAATACGATACATTAGGATGATATGTAGTTAAATGTTCTAGAAAGTATGCTTGCTGTTATAAATCTGCTAAATGTCAGTATTGCTCATTTTAGACGTAAGATAAGAGGTTTCCATTGGTATATTATCTGTAAGAAGGAAGCCAAGGATTACAAGGCTAATAAGGAGGCCCTGCCTAGTTCGGTTACTTCTTTATTCACCTAAAGGGATCCTATTGCACATCTTCCTGGAAGATACGTACCATGGGACATAACTTACTCAGACAGAATATTCAGTGATATCCAATTTTTGATATGATTTGAATTTCCTTGTTCATGTGAGCTTGTCATTTCAATTGTAAACTATATTTTTTTTTTTATAAAATGAATTGATCATGAATTTCTTAGAAAGTAAAAACAAAGACTAGAGTCACTAGAAATATGTATAATAAAAATAAAAGAACTACGTGGGCTTTGATTCCTCTGAAGGATACGTAGGCAACTTGATATAATTAAGTTCAAGCCCTTTGTGAGGAGTTTCATCTTAACATCTAATCAGTGTGACATGCCTTGTCTTCCAAGTTATTTGAAAGCCTGATCCAGGAAGCTAGCAAGATCTCTTTGTTGGTAGTTTTCTAGTATTAGGTAGGACAACATTAGTTATGCTTGGTGTTTTGTGAGTTAGTTGGTGCACAAATTTGGTGATTGTTTCAGAAATTGCTCTTATTATTGTGATTGTGATTGTGATTGTGATTGTGATTATGATTGTCGTTGTCATTGTGATAGTAATTGTGATTGTTTTGTTTTTTCCTTCTTTAATTGAGTAATCGGTTGGGATTGAGTATCCGAAATGACTTGAGATAATACCATTGATTTTTATTATTTTTTTCCTTTGCTATGTTCTTTTGTTTTTGTGATTGTGATTGTTTTTATTTTTGATTTTTCTCTTAAATTGAGCAGGGGGTGGGATTGCCTATACCAAATAACATGCAATAAGACAGTTGATTTTCATTATTTATTCCTTTGCTATGTTTTTTTGGTTATTGTTATTGTTTATGTTAGTGTTTTTTCTTCATAAATTGAGTGGGTAGTGGGATTTTGTATCCCAAATGATTTGGAATAGCATAATTTATTTTCACTATTTTTTTTGCTTTGCTATGTTCTTTTATTATTGATATTGTTATTGTTATTTTTTTTCTCCTTAAATCGAGTGAGGGTTTGGATTGGGTATACCAATTGACTTTGGAATAAAACTATTGGTTTTCACTATTTTTCTGTTGTTGTTAGTGTTAGTGTTATTGTTAGTGTGTTTGTGTGTGTGTGTCAGTAATTGTGTTAGTGTGTTTGTGTTTGTGTGTGTGTGTGTGTTTTTGTTTGTGTTTTTTCTACTCAAATTGAGTGGGTGGTGGGATTTGGGTATACCAAATGACTTGGAATGACACAATTGATTTTCATTATTTTTCCTTTGCTATGTTCTTTTGTTATGGTTTTTGTTGTTGCTTTTCTCTACATAAATGAAGTGGGGGATGTTATTAGGTATATCAAATGACTTGGAATAGGACAATTGATTTTCATTATTTTTTCTTTTTGCTATGTTCTTTTTTGTTATTTTTGATTTTGGTGGGTATTTTACTTTTTGTTTTAGTGCTCTCTAGGACTGTGTTTTAGGCATATGTAGCTATTTGTTAAGGATGTCATACCGCGTGCAAAGAACTTGCCAAATAAGATCAAGGTATGGACATTGGAACTTGTAAACAGGTAAAAAGCCAAACATGATTTATATTTGTGTGATTTTGTTTGAGTTTCCAGATCATGACACTGTTATCAAGTGACCTCCTGCTGCTTTAGGTGCGTATCTTATTCTAATGGCATCATTGATGTCGTTATAGCATAGTGGCCTATTACTGTAGTTTTAGTGCAATTTTGGTTTGGTTAAAGCTCGGGTTTTCTTCATTATGGTATTCTTGTTTCAATTTCTGTTGTTGTTTTTGTTTATGTTAATACTTTTGTTTCTATTTTGTTGTTAGTGTTATTGTTTCTGTTTCTGTTAATGTTAGTGTTAATGTTTTTGTTATTGTCTCGGTTAATGTTTCTATTTTTGTCAGTGTCAGTGTTATTAGCGTTAGTGTTTTTGTTTATGTTTGTTATTGTTATTGTTTATATTAATTTCTCTATTAATGTTATCGTTAACATTTAAATTTATGTTTTATTGTTATTGTTATGGTTATTGTTATTGTCTCTGTTATTGTCATTGTTATTGTTTCCGTTAATGTTATTGTTTTTGTTTATTATTGTTATTGTTATTGTTTCTATTAACATTGCTATTATTGTGTCCGTTTTTTTTTTGTTATTGTTTTTGTTAATTTTTTTTTTTTTTTTTTATTGTTATTGTTGTTGTTATTGTTTTGTTAATGTTTCTGTTTGTTATTGTTATTGTTTTTCTTACTTTTATTGTTTTTGTTTTTGATTGCTATTGTTATTGTCATTGTTTTTGTTTAGGTTTTTGTGGTGGTTGTTTTTATTGTTGTTGTTATTTGTGTGATTTTTGTTTGTTTTTCTTCTTAAATTGAGTGAGGGTTGGATTGGGTATAAAACAATTAATTTTCATTATTTTATTGTTATTGTTGTTGTTTGTTTTTCTTTATTAAATTGAGTGGGTTGGGAATTCGATATGCGTTGAAAGCTAATGGCAATTCGATATGCTTGTGAGCCTAGCCATTTGATTTTATTTGTTATGATTTAACCTTGTTCATTTCCATCACTTTGCAGGAAAATTCTTTATTTTCCACATTGTTAAAGTGTTGTTCTGTCAAGATGGCCCTATGTGGTCATCTTCTAGCTACGGATGAACACGACTACCAGATAAGGATGCAAGTTTACAGCAGTGAGCATCATTCAAATGTTTCTTGGTGGACTATTTCTGAACTAATAGGTTATGTGTTTTGCTTTTTTTTTGTGCTTTGGATGCACGTCATTTAATCTTGACATGAATAAGGTGGCAGCGTTTATTGGAGTGAAATCAATTGCTCAATATGCATCGAAACTGGAAAACTTCTGTTGTGTCCTAATGTTTCATGTTGTCTTGGAAAATCCTCGTGTCGATTTTCCAAACAGCATCAGGGAGTATCTTATTGATGCTTTTTTTCTGAAATTTTGCCCAATTGCGTTATTTTTTATTTTCTATTTTTACGAAAGATTACATAATGGTATAGTGGAGCATATTGCGTGGGCATACCACTAGTGACACTTGAGCTAGTTTGTTTAGAGTTTATTGTTTGGTGGTTAAGGTTATGGTTCGGGGTTGAGTGGGCGGGGGTCTGTGGTTGATGGTTTCGGTTGTTTCAGGTATAGGGTTTAATGTTAATTGGTCATTGGTTTTTGGTTTAAGGGTTTAGTGGTTTAGGGTTTTAGGGTTAATAGGGTTTAAGGTTTGAAACTTTTAGGGTTTAGGGTTTACGGCTCCACTACACCATTAGTTGATGCCTTATGATTGTCTTGCTTTTTTAATCACTTTGATGTCTCGACTATTTTGAAAATATCTTTATTAAAATAACATGTGACCATTTTCTCTGCAGAGGCATACACGTTTTCCACTCTCATTGCTTATGAAGTTCATAAAACTTCAAATATTGTCAAGCAAGACAATGCATTATTTGCTATGGTGGTTATTCTTTATTTTTTTTCGAGCAACATGGCCCTATGTCGTCATCTTCTAGCTATGAATTAGCACCACTTCCGGATAAATTATTATCGTATACTCAAGATGTCTCTTCCTGTGGGCCAATCCTCCAATCAATCATGTTTAATTTAAATTTTACCTTTACCTATGAACATATTAATACTAACTTATTTTAGCACTAGTATGATACGGTAATCAGATGTTTTTTTTACTCGTCCTTAGCATTAATGTAATAATGAATACAAATGATACAAAGTTTCCTTGGGGAATTGATTATTCATTTCAATGGAAGGAAAGAGTGCACAGGAATATGATGTGCCTTTTAATGGTTGCCATTTAGGATTTAGGATGGTTTTTGTCAAAGGTCATTAGATGGATATGTACAAAAGTTGATGTCCTTGTGAAGTAGTTACTAGCTTGTTATATCCGTTGAATTTACGTTGTACAAATTTATAGTGAAATGATAATTTTTTCAGCAAACTAAACTAGTGTTCTTGCTTCTTAGCATGGACTAAAAATGAGACTCCACATGGCATGCATTATCTATTACCATGGATTAGCTACTTTTAGAATGTGCGTGTAGTACTCAATTCTAATTCATTTTAAGCACATCATCATATTTGTAGGTTATAAAGATGCCACAAGAAATATCCATGTACTAACCTTTATCTTGTTGCTATATGGTATTTTGGAACGAGGGTTTATAGTTCATATAAAGTCACTGGTTCGCCTTGCCACTGGTTTTGAGGCCTGGCCTGGTCCAGTAACTTCATTCCTTTGGTACAGAGAACATTGCACTTTGACTTGGAGAACACAAACTTAAGTTCCTATGTGAAAACCCCTTGAATCTTATGCTTGCAGGTATTTCTTGTTTTGATTTTATAATGAGGCTTCGATTCTTGTTCATAAATATGAAACTAAGGTTTATGTTATACTTGTGTGTGTGTTGTTCTTGAATTTACATTAGCACTTTGATATAGGTAATTTCTGATTTTTATTTTATAATGATGTCTCTGTTCTTGTTCATGAATATGAAACTAGGGTTTATGTTTTAATTCTGTGAGTTGTTCTTCAATTTACATTAACACTGCCAGTAGCTAATTTTGTTGTCCTTTTCATATAGCATGAAGATTCCAATTTTAATTTTATAAGTTATTCTTTGTTCTTGCAGAAGATGTAGGTTTGTGGATTTAATTTAATTGTGTATGTGTCCTAGCATGGTATGTTATGGTATTTGTTCATTCTTGACATATGGTTTTTTGGAACTATGGTTTATAGTTCATATAAAGTCACTGGTTCGATTTGCCGCTGGTTTTGAGGTCTGGCCTGGTCCAGTAACTTCATGCCTTTGGTACAGAGAACATTGCACTTTGACTTGGAGAACACGAACCTAAGTTCCTATGTGGAAACCCCTTGAATCTTATGCTTGCAGGTATTTCTGCTTTTGATTTTATAATGAGATTTCCATTCTTGTTCATGAATATGAAACTGGGGTTTATGTTGTAAATGTGTGTGTTGTTTTTCAATTTACATTAGCACTTTCATATACCTAATTTCGTATTTTTATTTTATAATGATGTCTCTATTTTTTGGCCTTTTTTCTTCTTGAACTCTGTATAACAATTTTTAGATGCGGAATTAGATGTGATTATATTTGAATTTAATGCTCTCGTAAGGACATGCTAATTGTTTTCATGTAATAGTGGTTGTTAATATATTATATTCTCTAACAGAACCTGATCTTTTTTTTTAATACCCTACATGTAGGGTATATGTTCAATCCTGTCTCAGTTAAGTTTCTATTTATTTTTCTTGTCAGCTATAGCCTGAGAGGTATGCTTATTTTTTTTCCGAATTTTATCCCTTCATTGCCTTTGATTTATTTCTTATCTTCTAATTCTTTTCCATGCTTTGTCACTTGTGTTGATGTTGTGCGCGAAGGCGTGAAGACTCTGAGCAGCTGGTTGGAAGGTGAGAGGTTGATTTATTTTGCCGTAACTCGTAAGATGAACGTTGACGAGATGCCTCATGGTTATATTCAATTTTTAATCTCCTTTTATGTCTTACCTATTTTGAAAATATGTGGATTGAAATAACATATGACCGTTTTCTCAGCGGAAGCATACCCCTTTTCCACTCCCATTGCTTATGAGATGCATAAAACTTCAGATATTAAAACACGACAATGCAGCCTTAGGTGGATTATGGCAAGACGGTTAGCATTGCAGTTCAAGGCGCAGAAAATCTTAAGTTCGCAGGTTAAATTATTTCTACATTCATGTTGTCTATGGCTCATATTTTTTCCCTTTTTTTTCTTCTTTGGCCATGGATGACGATTTTTACTTGCGCTATGTTGAATTGGATGTGGTTATACTTAGATTTAATGCTGACGTAGTGACATGATTATTGTTTTCAGATAGGAGGGTAAGTTATTATATTATATTCTCTAACACAACTTAATCTTTTTTTTTATATATCCTGCATGTAGTATAGATGCTATCCTGCGTTACCATTTTTTTCTTGCGGAGCCCTCCAAATGCACCTGCATTGAAAGCTAATGGTATTTTCTATATGCTTGTGAGCTTGGCCCTTTGATTTTCTTTGTTTTGATATAACCTTGTTCAGAACAGTAACTTAAACACTTTGATGAGTTTGCAGGGAAAATTCTTTCTGTTCCACATTGTTAAATTGTTGTTCAAACAAGATGGCCCTTGCTACCAATGAGCACCACTACCAGATAAGGATGCAAGTTTACTGCAGTGAGCATCATTCAAATGTTTTTTGGTAGACTATTATGAACTAATAGGTTATGTGTTTTGCATGTTTTTTTGTGTTTTGGATGCAGGTCATTCATTCTTGACATGAATAAGGTGGCAGCGTTCATTGGAGTGAAATCAATTGCTCAATATGCATCGAAACTGAAAAACTTCTGTTGTCTCCTAATGTTTCTTTGTTGTCTTGGAAAATCCTCGTGTCGATTTTCGAACCAGCATCAGGGAGTATCTTATTGATGGTTTTTTTGTGAAATTTTGCAAAATTGTCTTATTTGTGATTTTCATCTTTTACGAAAGATCACCTAATGGTATAGTGGAGCATATCGCATGGGCGTACCACTAATGACACTAGAGCTAGTTTGTTTAGGGTTTATTGTTTAGGGGTTAGTGTTACAGTTCAGGGTTCAGTGGTCTGGTGTCTCTGTTTGATGGTTTAGGTTGTTTCAGGTATAGGGTTGAGGGTTTTAGGGTTTAGGGGTGAGGTTTTATTGGTTTTGTGGTTAAGGGTTTAGTGGTTTAGGGTTTTAGGGCTTATAGGGTTGAAAGTTTGAAACTTTTAGGGTTTAGGGTTTAAGGCTCTACTATACCCTTAGCTGATGCCTCATGATTGTCTCGCTTTTTTAATCTCTTTAATGTCGCGACTATTTTGAAAATATCTGGATTAAAGTAACATATGACGATTTTCTCTGCAGAGGCATACACATTTTCCACTCCCATTGCTTATCAGACGCATAAAACTCCAGATATTCTCAAGTAAGACAATGCATCCGAGGTTGGATTAAGCGAAGACTGCTCGAATTGCAATTCAAGGTGTAGAACTTCTAAAGCTCGCAGGTTAATGTACTTCTTGGTTCCTATTTGCTATGGTGGGTATTTTTGCGCCTTTTTTCTTATTGAACTCTATATAACAATTTTTACTTGTGTTATGATGAATTAGATTGATTATATTTGAATTTAATGCTCCTCTAAGGACATGCTTATTGTTTACAGGTTATAGTTTTAGTTAATATATTATGTTCTCGAACGGAACATGGTCTTTTTTGTTATAGCCTACATATAAGTTATATGTGGAATCTTGCCTCAATTTTTTTTCATTTGCCTTGTCAGCTACGACCTGAAAGGTTTGTTTTTTTTCTTCCTAATTCTATGTCTTCATGGCCTTTGATTTATTTGACATTTTCTGATTCTTTTCCATGCTTTATGAGTTGTGTTGATGGAGTCCAGGAAGGCGGGAAGCTTCTGAGCAGCTGGTTGGAAGGTCAGAGGATGATTTTATTTTGCCGTAACTACTAAGATCAACGCTGACGAGATGCCTCATGGTTATATTTAATTTTTAATCTCCTTTATGTGTTAACTATCTTGAAAATATCTGGATTGAAGTAACATATGACCACTTTCTCAGCAGAAGCATAAATTGTTTCCACTCCCATTGCTTATGAGGTTCATAGAAGTTCAGAAATTATCAAACATGGCTATGCAGGTGGAGTTGGATTATGCCAAGACGGCTAGCTTTGCAATTCAAGGCGCAAAAAATCTAAAGCTCGCAGGTTAAAGTATTTCTACATTCCTATTATCTATGGTTCATATTTTTTTCTCCTTTTTTCTTCTTTGACCTTGGATAACAATTTTTACTTTCGCTATGATGAATTTAATTTTGTTATATTTGGATTTAATGTTGCTGTAAGGACGTGATTATTGTTTTCAGGTAGGTGAGTTAGTTATTATATTATATTCTCTAACGCAACTTGGTCTTTGTTTTAATATATCCTGCATGTAGTATATATGCTATGCTGCCTTACCATTTTTTCTTATTGAGCCCTCCAAATGTATCTGCATTGAAAGCTAGTGGCAATTCTATATGCTTGTGAGCTTAGCCATTTGATTTTAGTTGTGATGATTTAACCTTGTTCAAAACAGTAACCTAAGACTTCCATGACTTTGCAGGAAAATTCTTTCTTTTCCACATTGTTAAAGTGTTGTTCTATCAAGATGGCCCTATGTGGTCATCTTCTAGCTACGAATGAGCACCACTACCAAATGAGGATGCAAGTTTACTGTAGTGAGAATCTTTCAAATGTTTCTTGGTGGATTATTTCTGAACTAATAGGTATGTGTTTTGCTTGTTTTTTTGTGCTTTGGATGCAGGTCATTTAATCTTGACATGAATAAGGTGGCAACGTTCATTGGAGTGAAATCAATTGCTCAATATGCATCGAAACTGTAAAACTTCTGTTGTGTCCTAATGCTACATGTTGTCTTGGAAAATCCTCGTGCCGATTTTCCAAACAGCATCAGGGAGTATCTTATTGATGCTTTTTTTCTGAAATTTTACCCAGTTGCGTTATTTTTTATTTTCTTATTTTACGAAGATCACATAATGGTATAATGGAGCATATTGCATGAGCATACCATTAGAGACACTAGAGCTAGTTTGTTTAGAGTTTATTGTTTAGTGGTTAGTGGTCTCGGCTCTCTGGTTATGTTTCTGTTAATGTTTTTGTTTTTGTTTTATTGTTAGTGTTAGTGTTAATGTTAATGTTAATGTTTTTGTTAATGTTTTTGTTTGGTTTTTGCTGTTGCTAGTGGTAGTATTAGTGTTATTAGTGTTATTGTTTTTTTTTGCGTTTGTTATTGTTATTGTTCCTGTTAATTTCTCCGTTAACATTATTGTTAACGTTTCTGTTTTATTGATATTGTTATTGTTTCTATATTTTTTTTGGTTATTGTTTCTGATAATATTTCTGTTATTGTTTAGTGTTCCGCATCATGTGTTTTGGTTTTTGTTGACTTTTTCTTTTGTTGGAATAAGATTCTTACCAGAGACATGCCTTCTATTCCAGGTTATTTGAAAGCCCGATCCAGGAAGCTAGCAAGATCTCTTTGTTGGTAGTTTTCTAGTATTAGGTAGGGCAACATTAGTTATGCTTGGTGTTTTGTGAGTTAGTTGGTACACAAATTTGGTGATTGTTTCAGAAATTGCTCTTATTATTGTGATTGTGATTGTGATTGTCGTTGTCGTTGTGATTGTAATTGTGATTGTTTTTTTTTTTTTCCTTCTTAAATTGAGTAATGGGTTGGGATAGAGTATACGAAATGACTTGAGATAATACAATTGATTTTTATTATTTTTTTCCTTTGCTATGTTCTTTTGTTTTTGTGATTGTGATTGTGATTGTTTTTGTTTTTGTTTTTTCTCTTAAATTGAGTGGGGGGTGGGATTGCCTATACCAAATAACATGCAATAAGACAGTTGATTTTCATTGTTTATTCCTTTGCTATGTTTTTTTGGTTATTGTTATTGTTTATGTTAGTGTTTTTTCTTCATAAATTGAGTGGGTAGTGGGATTTTGTATCTCAAATGATTTGGAATAGCATAATTGATTTTCACTATTTTTTTGCTTCGCTATGTTCTTTTATTATTGATATTGTTATTGTTATTTTTTTTTCTCCTTAAATTGAGTGAGGGTTTGGATTGGGTATACCAATTGACTTTGGAATAAAACTATTGGTTTTCACTATTTTTCTGTTGTTGTTTGTGTTAGTGTTATTGTTAGTGTGTTTGTGTGTGTGTGTCAGTAATTGTGTAGTGTGTTTGTGTTTGTGTGTGTGTGTGTGTTTTTGTTTGTGTTTTTTCTACTCAAATTGAGTGGGTGGTGGGATTTGGGTATACCAAATGGCTTGGAATGACACAATTGATTTTCATTATTTTTCCTTTGCTATGTTCTTTTGTTATTGTTATTGTTGTTGCTTTTCTCTACTGAAATTAAGTGGGCGATGTTATTAGGTATATCAAATGACTTGGAATAGGACAATTGATTTTCATTATTTTTTCTTTTTGCTATGTTTTTTTTGTTATTTTTGATTTTGGTGGGTATTTTACGTTTTGTTATTTATGAGGTTCATTAAACTTCAGATATTCTCAAGCAAGACAATGCAGCTGAGGTTGGATTAAGCGTAGACTACTAGAATTGCAATTCAAGGAGTAGAACTTCTAAAGCTCTCAGGTTAAAGGACTTCTAGATTACGATTTTTGTGTGCGATGGGTTTTATATGTTTCTTTTAACTTCGAGGTTTATAGTACATGATTAATATTTTTTTAATAACTATTAAGGCTGGAAGTCTTCGATTGCTTCTTGTATCAGTGGAAATAACTTATGGGAATGAGCGTATCCTTATGCTGCATCAGGTTAGATCATTCCGCTGAATTTATTCTGAGTTCTGCATCTTTCCGTTGCTCCCGGCATGAACTCAACGCTCCGCGATTTAGACTACCAAATTCTGCATTCGGAGTTCAGGGAAGTATTGTTTTTTAAACTTCTGCATTGGACATCTTCCTGGAAGATACTTACCATGGGACATAATTTACTCAGACAGAATATTCAGTGATATCCAATTTTTGATATGTATTTAACTATTAGAATTTCCTTGTTCAAGTGAGCTTGTCATTTCAATTGTAAACTATATGTTTTTTTTATAAAATGAATTGATCATGAATTTATTAGAAAGTAAAAACAAAGACTAGAGTCACTAGAAAGATGTATAATAAAAATAAAAGAACTACGTGGGCTTTGATTCCTCTGAAGGATACGTAGGCAACTTGATATAATTAAGTTCAAGCCCTTTGTGATGAGTTTCATCTTAACATCTAATCAGTGTGACATGCCTTGTCTTCCAGGTTATTTGAAAGCCTGATCCAGGAAGCTAGCAAGATCTCTTTGTTGGTAGTTTTCTAGTATTAGGTAGGACAACATTAGTTATGCTTGGTGTTTTGTGAGTTAGTTGGTGCACAAATTTGGTGATTGTTTCAGAAATTGCTCTTATTATTGTGATTGTGATTGTGATTGTGATTGTCGTTGTCATTGTGATTGCAATTGTGATTGTTTTTTTTTTCCTTCTTAAATTGAGTAATGGGTTTTGATTGATTATACGAAATGACTTGAGATAATGCAATTGATTTTTATTATTTTTTTCCTTTGCTATGTTCTTTTGTTTTTGTGATTGTGATTGTGATTGTTTTTATTTTTGTTTTTTCTCTTAAATTGAGTGGGGGGTGGGATTGCCTATACCGAATAACATGCAATAAGACAGTTGATTTTCATTATTTCTTCCTTCGCTATGTGTTTTTGGTTATTGTTATTGTTTATGTTAGTGTTTTTTCTTCATAAATTATGTGGGTAGTGGGATTTTGTATCCCAAATTATTTGGAATAGCATAATTGATTTTCACTATTTTTTTCCTTTCCTATGTTCTTTTATTATTGATATTGTTGTTGTTATTTGTTTTCTCCTTAAATTGAGTGAGGGTTTGGATTGGGTATACCAATTGACTTGGAATAAAACTATTGGTTTTCACTATTTTTTTATTGTTGTTAGTGTTAGTGTTATTGTTAGTAATTGTGTTAGTGTGTTTGTGTTTGTGTGTGTGTTTTTGTTTGTGTTTTTTCTACTCAAATTGAGTGGGTGGTGGGATTTCGGTATACCAAATGACTTGGAATGACACAATTGATTTTCATTATTTTTCCTTTGCTATGTTCTTTTGTTATTGTTATTGTTGTTGTTTTTCTCTACTTAAATTAAGTGGGGGATGTTATTAGGTATATCAAATGACTTGGAATAGGACAATTGATTTTCATTATTTTTTCTTTTTGCTATGTTCTTTTTTGTTATCTTTGATTTTGGTGGGTATTTTACGTTTTGTTTAAGTGCTTTCTAGGACTGTGTTTTAAGTATATGTAGCTATTTGTTAAGGATGTCATACCGCGTGCAAAGAACTTGCCAAATAAGATCAAGTTATGGAGATTGGAACTTGTAAACAGGTAAAAAGCGAAACATGATTTATATTTATGTGATTTTGTTTGAGTTTCCAGATCATGACACTGTTATCAAGTGACCTCCTGCTGCTTTAGCTGCGTATCTTATTCTAATGGCATCATTGATGTCGTTATAGCATAGTGGCCTATTACTGCAATTTTAGTGCAATTTGGTTTGGTTAAAGCTCGGGTTTTCTTCATTATGGTATTCTTGTTTCAATTTCTGTTATTGTTTTTGTTTATGTTAATGCTTTTGTTTCTATTTTGTTGGTAGTGTTATTGTTTCTGTTTCTGTTAATGTTAGTGTTAATGTTTTTGTTATTGTCTCGGTTAATGTTTCTATTTTTGTCAGTGTCAAGTGTCAGTGTTATTAGTGTTAGTGTTTTTGTTTATGTTTGTTATTGTTATTGTTTATATTAATTTCTCTATTAATGTTATTGTTAACATTTAAATTTATGTTTTATTGTTATTGTTATGGTTATTGTTATTGTCTCTGTTATTGTCATTGTTATAGTTTCCGTTAATGTTATTGTTTTTGTTTATTATTGTTATTGTTATTGTTTCTATTAACATTGCTATCATTGTTTCCCCTTTTATTTATTTTTTTGTTATTGTTTTTGTTTGTTTTTCTTTTTTTTTGTTATTGTTATTGTTGTTATTGTTGTTTCAATGTTTCTGTTTGTTATTGTTATTGTTTTTCTTACTTTTATTGTTTTTGTTTTTGATTGCTATTGTTATTGTCATTGTTTTTGTTTAGGTTTTTGTGGTGGTTGTTTTTATTGTTGTTGTTATTAGTGTGATTTTTGTTTGTTTTTCTTCTTAAATTGAGTGAGGGTTGGATTGGGTATAAAACAATTAATTTTCATTATTTTATTGTTGTTGTTGTTGTTTGTTTTTCTTTATTAAATTGAGTGAGGTGGGAATTCGACATGCGTTGAAAGCTAATGGCAATTCGATATGCTTGTGAGCCCAGCCATTTGATTTTGTTTGTTATGATTTAACCTTGTTCATATCCATGACTTTGCAGGAAAATTCTTTCTTCTCCACATTGTTAAAGTGTTGTTCTATCAAGATGGCCCTATGTGGTCATCTTCTAGCTACGGATGAACACGACTACCAGATAAGGATGCAAGTTTACTGCAGTGAGCATCGATCAAATGTTTTTTGGTGGAGTATTTCTGAACTAATAGGTTATGTGTTTTGATTGTTTTTTTGTGCTTTGGATGCAGGTGATTTAATCTTGACATGAATAAGGTGGCAACGTTTATTGGAGTGAAATCAATTGCTCAATATGCATCGAAACTGAAAAACTTCTGTTGTGTCCTAATGTTTCATGTTGTCTTGGAAAATCCTTGTGTCGATTTTCCAAACAGCATCAGGGAGTATCTTATTGATGCTTTTTTTCTGAAATTTTGCCCAATTGCGTTATTTTTTATTTTCTTGTTTTACGAAAGATCACATAATGGTATAGTGGAGCATATTGCGTGAGCATACCACTAGTGACACTAGAGCTAGTTTGTTTAGAGTTTATTGTTTAGTGGTTAAGGTTATGGTGCGGGGTTGAGTGGTCGGGGGTATCTGGTTGAAGGTTTAGGTTGTTTCAAGTTGAGGGTGTAGGGTTGATGTGTTATTGGTTTTTGGTTTAACGGTTTAGTGGTTTAGGGTTTTAGGGTTTATAGGTTTCAAGGTTTGAAACTTTTAGTGTTTAGGGTTTAGGGCTCTACTATACCATTTGTTGATGCCTTACGATTGTCTTGCTTTTTTAATCACTTTGATGTTTCGACTGTTTTGAAAATATCTGGATTAAAGTAACATGTGACCATTTTCTCTGCAGAAGCATACACTTTTTCCACTCCCATTGCTTATGAGGTTCATTAAACTTTAGATATTCTCAAGCAAGACAATTCAGCTGAGGTTGGATTAAGCGTAGACTGCTAGAATTGCAATTCAAAGAGTAGAACTTCTAAAGCTCTCAGGTTAAAGTACTTCTAGATTACTATTTTTGTGTGCGATGGGTTTTATATGTGTCTTTTAACTTCTAGGTTTATAGTACATGATTAATATTTTTTTAATAACTATTAAGGCTGGAAGTCTTCGATTGCTTCTTGTATCAGTGGAAATAACTTATGGGAATGAGCGTATCCTTATGCTGCATCAGGTTAGATCATTCCGCTGAATTTATTCTGAGTTCTGCATCTTTCCGTTGCTCCCGGCATGAACTCAACGCTCCGCGATTTAGACTACCAAATTCTGCATTCGGAGTTCAGGGAAGTATTGTTTTTTAAACTTCTACCTTCGCATTGTTGTTTTTTTTTATGCCCCGATTTCCTGTTGTCATTTAATTTTTTTTGTTTTTGTTTTTTTTTGTGTATGTTCGAATGTATCATGATGTTAATTTCTTCTTGTACATGTTTATAATTTGATGAACTTAGACGATCTTGCTGTCTACAACATCTCATCCTTTAATTGTCTATAACACAATACGATACATTAGGATGATATGTAGTTAAATGTTCTAGAAAGTATGCTTGCTGTTATAAATCTGCTAAATGTCAGTATTGCTCATTTTAGACGTAAGATAAGAGGTTTCCATTGGTATATTATCTGTAAGAAGGAAGCCAAGGATTACAAGGCTAATAAGGAGGCCCGGCCTAGTTCGGTTACTTCTTTATTCACCTAAAGGGATCCTATTGCACATCTTCCTGGAAGATACGTACCATGGGACATAACTTACTCAGACAGAATATTCAGTGATATCCAATTTTTGATATGTATTTAACTATTTGAATTTCCTTGTTCATGTGAGCTTGTCATTTCAATTGTAAACTATATTTTTTTTTTTATAAAATGAATTGATCATGAATTTCTTAGAAAGTAAAAACAAAGACTAGAGTCACTAGAAATATGTATAATAAAAATAAAAGAACTACGTGGGCTTTGATTCCTCTGAAGGATACGTAGGCAACTTGATATAATTAAGTTCAAGCCCTTTGTGATGAGTTTCATCTTAACATCTAATCAGTGTGACATGCCTTGTCTTCCAAGTTATTTGAAAGCCTGATCCAGGAAGCTAGCAAGATCTCTTTGTTGGTAGTTTTCTAGTATTAGGTAGGACAACATTAGTTATGCTTGGTGTTTTGTGAGTTAGTTGGTGCACAAATTTGGTGATTGTTTCAGAAATTGCTCTTATTATTGTGACTGTGATTGTGATTGTGATTGTGATTGTGATTATGATTGTCGTTGTCATTGTGATAGTAATTGTGATTGTTTTGTTTTTTCCTTCTTTAATTGAGTAATCGGTTGGGATTGAGTATCCGAAATGACTTGAGATAATACCATTGATTTTTATTATTTTTTTCCTTTGCTATGTTCTTTTGTTTTTGTGATTGTGATTGTTTTTATTTTTGTTTTTTCTCTTAAATTGAGCGGGGGATGGGATTGCCTATACCAAATAACATGCAATAAGACAGTTGATTTTCATTATTTATTCCTTTGCTATGTTTTTTTGGTTATTGTTATTGTTTATGTTAGTGTTTTTTCTTCATAAATTGAGTGGGTAGTGGGATTTTGTATCCCAAATGATTTGGAATAGCATAATTTATTTTCACTATTTTTTTTGCTTTGCTATGTTCTTTTATTATTGATATTGTTATTGTTATTTTTTTTCTCCTTAAATCGAGTGAGGGTTTGGATTGGGTATACCAATTGACTTTGGAATAAAACTATTGGTTTTCACTATTTTTCTGTTGTTGTTAGTGTTAGTATTATTGTTAGTGTGTTTGTGTGTGTGTGTCAGTAATTGTGTTAGTGTGTTTGTGTTTGTGTGTGTGTGTGTTTTTGTTTGTGTTTTTTCTACTCAAATTGAGTGGGTGGTGGGATTTGGGTATACCAAATGACTTGGAATGACACAATTGATTTTCATTATTTTTCCTTTCCTATGTTCTTTTGTTATGGTTTTTGTTGTTGCTTTTCTCTACATAAATGAAGTGGGGGATGTTATTAGGTATATCAAATGACTTGGAATAGGACAATTGATTTTCATTATTTTTTCTTTTAGCTATGTTCTTTTTTGTTATTTTTGATTTTGGTGGGTATTTTACTTTTTGTTTTAGTGCTCTCTAGGACTGTGTTTTAGGCATATGTAGCTATTTGTTAAGGATGTCATACCGCGTGCAAAGAACTTGCCAAATAAGATCAAGGTATGGACATTGGAACTTGTAAACAGGTAAAAAGCCAAACATGATTTATATTTGTGTGATTTTGTTTGAGTTTCCAGATCATGACACTGTTATCAAGTGACCTCCTGCTGCTTTAGGTGCGTATCTTGTGCGTATCTTATTCTAATGGCATCATTGATGTCGTTATAGCATAGTGGCCTATTACTGTAGTTTTAGTGCAATTTTGGTTTGGTTAAAGCTCGGGTTTTCTTCATTATGGTATTCTTGTTTCAATTTCTGTTGTTGTTTTTGTTTATGTTGATACTTTTGTTTCTATTTTGTTGTTAGTGTTATTGTTTCTGTTTCTGTTAATGTTTTTGTTATTGTCTCGGTTAATGTTTCTATTTTTGTCAGTGTCAGTGTTATTAGCGTTAGTGTTTTTGTTTATGTTTGTTATTGTTATTGTTTATATTAATTTCTCTATTAATGTTATCGTTAACATTTAAATTTATGTTTTATTGTTATTGTTATGGTTATTGTTATTGTCTCTGTTATTGTCATTGTTATTGTTTCCGTTAATGTTATTGTTTTTGTTTATTATTGTTATTGTTATTGTTTCTATTAACATTGCTATTATTGTGTCCGTTTTTTTTTTGTTATTGTTTTTGTTAATTTTTCTTTTTTTTTTTTTTATTGTTATTGTTGTTGTTATTGTTTTGTTAATGTTTCTGTTTGTTATTGTTATTGTTTTTCTTACTTTTATTGTTTTTGTTTTTGATTGCTATTGTTATTGTCATTGTTTTTGTTTAGGTTTTTGTGGTGGTTGTTTTTATTGTTGTTGTTATTAGTGTGATTTTTGTTTGTTTTTCTTCTTAAATTGAGTGAGGGTTGGATTGGGTATAAAACAATTAATTTTCATTATTTTATTGTTATTGTTGTTGTTTGTTTTTCTTTATTAAATTGAGTGGGTTGGGAATTCGATATGCGTTGAAAGCTAATGGCAATTCGATATGCTTGTGAGCCTAGCCATTTGATTTTATTTGTTATGATTTAACCTTGTTCATTTCCATGACTTTGCAGGAAAATTCTTTATTTTCCACATTGTTAAAGTGTTGTTCTGTCAAGATGGCCCTATGTGGTCATCTTCTAGCTACGGATGAACACGACTACCAGATAAGGATGCAAGTTTACAGCAGTGAGCATCATTCAAATGTTTCTTGGTGGACTATTTCTGAACTAATAGGTTATGTGTTTTGCTTTTTTTTTGTGCTTTGGATGCACGTCATTTAATCTTGACATGAATAAGGTGGCAGCGTTTATTGGAGTGAAATCAATTGCTCAATATGCATCGAAACTGGAAAACTTCTGTTGTGTCCTAATGTTTCATGTTGTCTTGGAAAATCCTCGTGTCGATTTTCCAAACAGCATCAGGGAGTATCTTATTGATGCTTTTTTTCTGAAATTTTGCCCAATTGCGTTATTTTTATTTTCTATTTTTACGAAAGATTACATAATGGTATAGTGGAGCATATTGCGTGGGCATACCACTAGTGACACTTGAGCTAGTTTGTTTAGAGTTTATTGTTTGGTGGTTAAGGTTATGGTTCGGGGTTGAGTGGGCGGGGGTCTGTGGTTGATGGTTTCGGTTGTTTCAGGTATAGGGTTTAATGTTAATTGGTCATTGGTTTTTGGTTTAAGGGTTTAGTGGTTTAGGGTTTTAGGGTTAATAGGGTTTAAGGTTTGAAACTTTTAGGGTTTAGGGTTTACGGCTCCACTACACCATTAGTTGATGCCTTATGATTGTCTTGCTTTTTTAATCACTTTGATGTCTCGACTATTTTGAAAATATCTTTATTAAAATAACATGTGACCATTTTCTCTGCAGAGGCATACACGTTTTCCACTCTCATTGCTTATGAAGTTCATAAAACTTCAAATATTGTCAAGCAAGACAATGCATTATTTGCTATGGTGGTTATTCTTTATTTTTTTTCGAGCAACATGGCCCTATGTCGTCATCTTCTAGCTATGAATTAGCACCACTTCCGGATAAATTATTATCGTATACTCAAGATGTCTCTCTTCTGTGGGCCAATCCTCCAATCAATCATGTTTAATTTAAATTTTACCTTTACCTATGAACATATTAATACTAACTTATTTTAGCACTAGTATGATACGGTAATCAGATGTTTTTTTTACTCGTCCTTAGCATTAATGTAATAATGAATACAAATGATACAAAGTTTCCTTGGGGAATTGATTATTCATTTCAATGGAAGGAAAGAGTGCACAGGAATATGATGTGCCTTTTAATGGTTGCCATTTAGGATTTAGGATGGTTTTTGTCAAAGGTCATTAGATGGATATGTACAAAAGTTGATGTCCTTGTGAAGTAGTTACTAGCTTGTTATATCCGTTGAATTTACGTTGTACAAATTTATAGTGAAATGATAATTTTTTCAGCAAACTAAACTAGTGTTCTTGCTTCTTAGCATGGACTAAAAATGAGACTCCACATGGCATGCATTATCTATTACCATGGATTAGCTACTTTTAGAATGTGCGTGTAGTACTCAATTCTAATTCATTTTAAGCACATCATCATATTTGTAGGTTATAAAGATGCCACAAGAAATATCCATGTACTAACCTTTATCTTGTTACTATATGGTATTTTGGAACGTGGGTTTATAGTTCATATAAAGTCACTGGTTCGACTTGCCACTGGTTTTGAGGCCTGGCCTGGTCCAGTAACTTCATTCCTTTGGTACAGAGAACATTGCACTTTGACTTGGAGAACACGAACTTAAGTTCCTATGTGAAAACCCCTTGAATCTTATGCTTGCAGGTATTTCTTGTTTTGATTTTATAATGAGGCTTCGATTCTTGTTCATAAATATGAAACTAAGGTTTATGTTGTACTTGTGTGTGTGTTGTTCTTGAATTTACATTAGCACTTTGATATAGCTAATTTCTGATTTTTATTTTATAATGATGTCTCTGTTCTTGTTCGTGAATATGAAACTAGGGTTTATGTTTTAATTCTGTGAGTTGTTCTTCAATTTACATTAACACTGCCAGTAGCTAATTTGTTGTCCTTTTCATATAGCATGAAGATTCCAATTTTAATTTTATAAGTTATTCTTTGTTCTTGCAGAAGATGTAGGTTTGTGGATTTAATTTAATTGTGTATGTGTCCTAGCATGGTATGTTATGGTATTTATTCATTCTTGACATATGGTTTTTTGGAACTATGGTTTATAGTTCATATAAAGTCACTGGTTCGACTTGCCGCTGGTTTTGATGCCTGGCCTGGTCCAGTAACTTCATGCCTTTGGTACAGAGAACATTGCACTTTGACTTGGAGAACACGAACCTAAGTTCCTATGTGAAAACCCCTTGAATCTTATGCTTGCAGGTATTTCTGCTTTTGATTTTATAATGAGATTTCCATTCTTGTTCATGAATATGAAACTGGGGTTTATGTTGTAATTGTGTGTGTTGTTTTTCAATTTACATTAGCACTTTCATATACCTAATGTCGTATTTTTATTTTATAATGATGTCTCTATTTTTTGGCCTTTTTTCTTCTTGAACTCTGTATAACAATTTTTAGATGCGGAATTTGATGTGATTATATTTGAATTTAAGGCTCTCGTAAGGACATGCTAATTGTTTTCATGTAATAGTGGTTGTTAATATATTATATTCTCTAACAGAACCTGATCTTTTTTTTTTTTTACCCTACATGTAGGGTATATGTTCAATCCTGTCTCAGTTAAGTTTCTATTTATTTTTCTTGTCAGCTATAGCCTGAGAGGTATGCTTATTTTTTCTTCCGAATTCTATCCCTTCATTGCCTTTGATTTATTTCTTATCTTCTAATTCTTTTCCATGCTTTGTCACTTGTGTTGATGTTGTCCGCGAAGGCGTGAAGACTCTGAGCAGCTGGTTAGAAGGTGAGAGGTTGATTTATTTTGCCGTAACTCGTAAGATGAACGTTGACGAGATGCCTCATGGTTATATTTAATTTTTAATCTCCTTTTATGTCTTACCTATTTTGAAAATATGTGGATTGAAGTAACATATGACCGTTTTCTCAGCAGAAGCATACCCCTTTTCCACTCCCATTGCTTATGAGATGCATAAAACTTCAGATATTATCAAACACGACATTGCAGCCTTAGGTGGATTATGGCAAGACGATTAGCATTGCAGTTCAAGGCGCAGAAAATCTTAAGTTCGTAGGTTAAATTATCTCTACATTCCTGTTGTCTATGGCTCATATTTTTTCTCTTTTTTTTCTTTTTGGCCCTGGTTGACGATTTTTACTTGCGTTATGTTGAATTGGATGTGGTTATACTTAGATTTAATGCTGACGTAGTGACATGATTATTGTTTTCAGATAGGAGGGTAAGTTATTATATTATATTCTCTAACACAACTTAATCTTTTTTTTTATATATCCTGCATGTAGTATAGATGCTATCCTGCGTTACCATTTTTTTCTTACGGAGCCCTCCAAATGCACCTGCATTGAAAGCTAATGGTATTTTCTATATGCTTGTGAGCTTGGCCCTTTGATTTTCTTTGTTATGATTTAACCTTGTTCAGAACAGTAACTTAAACACTTTGATGAGTTTGCAGGGAAAATTCTTTCTGTTCCACATTGTTAAATTGTTGTTCAAACAAGATGGCCCTTGCTACCAATGAGCACCACTACCAGATAAGGATGCAAGTTTACTGCAGTGAGCATCATTCAAATGTTTTTTGGTAGACTATTTATGAACTAATAGGTTATGTGTTTTGCATGTTTTTTTGTGTTTTGGATGCAGGTCATTCATTCTTGACATGAATAAGGTGGCAGCGTTCATTGGAGTGAAATCAATTGCTCAATATGCATCGAAACTGAAAAACTTCTGTTGTCTCCTAATGCTTCTTTGTTGTCTTGGAAAATCCTCGTGTCGATTTTCGAACCAGCATCAGGGAGTATCTTATTGATGGTTTTTTTGTGAAATTTTGCAAAATTGTCTTATTTGTGATTTTCATCTTTTACGAAAGATCACCTAATGGTATAGTGGAGCATATCGCGTGGGCAACTAGTGACACTAGAGCTAGTTTGTTTAGGGTTTATTGTTTAGGGGTTAGTGTTACAGTTCAGGGTTCAGTGGTCTGGTGTCTCTGGTTGATGGTTTAGGTTGTTTCAGGTATAGGGTTGAGGGTTTTAGGGTTTAGGGGTGAGGTTTTATTGGTTTTGTGGTTAAGGGTTTAGTGGTTTAGGGTTTTAGGGCTTATAGGGTTGAAAGTTTGAAACTTTTAGGGTTTAGGGTTTAAGGCTCCACTATACCCTTAGCTTATGCCTCATGATTGTCTCGCTTTTTTAATCTCTTTAATGTCGCGACTATTTTGAAAATATCCAGACATATGACGATTTTCTCTGCAGAGGCATACACATTTTCCACTCCCATTGCTTATCAGATGCATAAAACTCCAGATATTCTCAAGTAAGACAATGCAGCTGAGGTTGGATTAAGCGAAGACTGCTCGAATTGCAATTCAAGGTGTAGAACTTCTAAAGCTCGCAGGTTAATGTACTTCTTGGTTCCTATTTGCTATGGTGGGTATTTTTGCGCCTTTTTTCTTATTGAACTCTATATAACAATTTTTAGTTGTGTTGTGATGAATTAGATTGATTATATTTGAATTTAATGCTCCTCTAAGGACATGCTTATTGTTTACAGGTTATAGTTTTAGTTAATATATTATGTTCTCGAACGGAACATGGTCTTTTTTGTTATAGCCTACATATAAGTTATATGTGGAATCTTGCCTCAATTTTTTTCATTTGCCTTGTCAGCTACGACCTGAAAGGTTTGTTTTCTTTCTTCCTAATTCTATGTCTTCATGGCCTTTGATTTATTTGACATTTTCTGATTCTTTTCCATGGTTTATTAGTTGTGTTGATGGAGTCCCGGAAGGCGGGAACCTTCTGAGCAGCTGGTTGGAAGGTCAGAGGATGATTTTATTTTGCTGTAACTACTAAGATCAACGCTGACGAGATGCCTCATGGTTATATTTAATTTTTAATCTCCTTTATGTGTTAACTATCTTGAAAATATCTGGATTGAAGTAACATATGACCACTTTCTCAGCAGAAGCATAAATTGTTTCCACTCCCATTGCTTATGAGGTTCATAGAAGTTCAGAAATTATCAAACATGGCTATGCAGGTGGAGTTGGATTATGCAAAGACGGCTAGCTTTGCAATTCAAGGCGCAAAAAATCTAAAGCTCGCAGGTTAAAGTATTTCTACATTCCTATTATCTATGGTTCATATTTTTTCTCCTTTTTTCTTCTTTGACCTTGGATAACAATTTTTACTTTCGCTATGATGAATTTAATGTGGTTATATTTAGATTTAATGCTGCTGTAAGGACATGATTACTGTTTTCAGGTGGGAGGGTTAGTTATTAGATTATATTCTCTAGCACAACTTGGTCTTTTTTTTATATATCCTGCATGTAGTATATATGCTATCTTGCCTTACCTTTTTTTCTTATTGAGCCCTCCAAATGTATCTACGTTGAAAGCTTATGGCAATTCGATATGCTTGTGAGCATAGCCATTTGATTTTATTTGTTATGATTTAACCTTGTTCAGAACTGTAACCTAAGACTTCCTTGACTTTGTAGGAAAATTCTTTCTTCTCCACATTGTTAAAGTGTGTTCTATCAAGATGGCCCTATTTGGTCATCTTCTAGCTACGAATGAGCACCACTACCAGATAAGGATGCAAGTTTACTGCAGTGAGTATCATTCAAATGTTTCTTGGTGGACTATTTCTGAACCAGTGTTATGGCACAATATGCGAGAAGAGCCAGTTATATATATAAATGGGAAACCCTTTGTATTGCGTGAAGTGGAGAGGCCACATAAGAACATGCTTGAGTATACGGTATCAATTTTTTTGTTTTGTTTGTCATCCTTCTCATCCTGCGAAACTCTGCTATACTGGGAATGTAACTTGTCTGAAATTGACATAGTGAAAATTTACCTAACCTCATGACTTATAGGATTAACATATTGACCTTGATCATGGTATTGCGATGCCTTTCATCAGTGAACAAATATCATTATTATTGAATTGATGGTTTCAAATGATATTCAACCAGGGAATTGATCGAGACAAAGTGGAGAGAATGGAAGCCCGCCTGAAAGAGGACATTCTACGAGAGGCAGATCGCTATGAAGGTGCAATTATGGTAATTCATGAAACAGATGATGGCCACATTTTTGACACATGGGAGCATGTAAATGCTGAATCTATTCAGACTCCTCTAGAGGTCTATGAATGTCTAGATGCAGAAGGTCTCCCCATCAAATATGCTCGTGTGGCAATTACTGATGGCAAAGCACCTAGAAGTTTGGATTTTGACACAATTGCCTTGAATATTTCTTCTGCTTCCAATAACACAGCTTTTGTGTTTAATTGTCAGGTATATACTTTCTTCAAAGCATTATGTATCTTTGATTAACTAGATTATTGAATTTGGTTCTATGTTGCGTCTGTTCGGAGTAGACATGAGATGAACTTTACGGTTTTCATTTTCAGATGGGCAGGGGTAGAACAACAACAGGAACTGTAATTGCTTGCCTTTTGAAACTTCGAATTGATAATGGAAGACCTATCAGAATCCAGGCCGAAGATGGTTACCATGAGTAGAAATTGGATGGTGGCTCCTCCAGTGGCGAAGAAACAGTTGGTGATAATTCTCAGTCGGTGTCATATGAAGTAAAAGCTGGAGTTGCAATGGAGCCACAGCGTGCCTTCGGAATTAATGATATTCTACTATTACGAAAAATAACAAGACTCTTTGACAATGGCATTGAATGTCGAGAAGTCTTAGATTCTATAATTGATAGATGTTCAGCTTTGCAAAATATACGGCAAGCAGTTTTGCAGTATAGGAAGGTGTTTAACGAACAAAATGTGGAGCCAAGGGTGAGGAGGGTTGCTCTAAATCGTGGTGCCGAGTACCTGGAACGCTACTTTCGGTTGATTGCTTTTGCTGCATACCTTGGAAGTGAAGCATTTGATGGTTTTTGTGGGCAAGGTGAAACTAAGATCACATTCAAAACTTGGTTGCATCGGAAGCCAGAGATCCAGGCCATGAAATGGAGCATAAGATTACGTCCTGGGCAATTTTTCTCTCTGCCTGTAATATCTTCTTCCTTTTGTTGATTTAAAAGCAATAATTTTTTTGTTCAGATGATCTCTTAGTTTGCGTGTGTTTGTTTGTTTTATAATGTTATTTTTCCTATTAGTTTTGCTTTCTGGTGATAATTTCTTCCAATGAAGATAATTCTTACTCTGTTGCCACCAGGAGGAGTCAAAAGTACCATATGAACCACAGCATGGGGATGGTGTAATGGAAGCTATAGTTAAAGCCCGCAATGGATCTGTTTTGGGAAAAGGATCCATACTAAAGATGTACTTTTTCCATGGACAGAAAACTTCAAGCTGCATAAAGTTTCCTGGAGCCCCTCACTTTCACGAGGTAATAAAGTTCATTTCTGCACGGCTAGATCACTTGTTGATTATTTGTTTCACTTAGTTGTCGATGTGCTCAATACAGAGATCCGAGGAGAAGACAATCATATCATAATAGAGAGAATAATTTAAAAACATTTTAACCCTTGCATTGTGCTAGTCTATTCTTGCTTGTGTGGTTCTCAATTTAAATCATGTTCAAACCTGCAGCAAATATCATCAGAACTATTTCGAGACCCATGCTTACTTCTTGTGTTCTTAGTCTATACTGGGATCTCCCTGATGTTGAAAAACCATATGTTGCTTATCAATTTGTAGTTAGTTCTTGAACAATTGCACATGCATGAAGTTTCGAATTTGAAATCATGATCAGACCTTCACACAACTGTTGAGCTTTGCATGCAGAGGCAGTTCTGTTTGTTATGTTCTTATGGAGGAAATTTCATGTTTGCCTGAAGTCTGGCCTTTCTGACGTTCAAACCAATCAAGGTCCTCGTTCGCCATCCGTGTATTCTGAGAGTCAAAGGCATATCTTGTCCTAGGTCTTCACATCCGGATGTGAAGAACTGTTCCAGGTCATGTTCTAACTGAAGCATACTCCCATAAGCTGAAAACTCAAAGGGTAATGCAAGAAAGGCTGACTTAAGAGGGAAATGAGGGCGTCTTATCGAGAGTTCTTACTGGCGGGACCCCTATCTTCTCGATGGAAGAAGATAGTTCTTCTCGAGAGTTCTTCTCGTTGATCACAAATCTTGCGTGTCATCCTGTTCACTCATTGACATGCATTTGCCAGGTGCTTGCTCCAAATAAATAAATAAATAAATAATAAATAATAAGGAAAAGAAAAGGTCTAACACCGTCCTCTCACCTTCCAATCCATATTATTTTTCCTGCTTTTCTGTCAATAATGATGTTTCTATCACTACTTAATGTTTTAACTATTAGTGTAGTAATATATGTTTAGAGTATGAGAGTAATAAGTCTTTTGGGTTAACTTCAGAAAATCTTAATCCATCTCTTATTTGAAGAGAATTGTGACTCAATTGTATTGTGAGAGAATTGTTTTTGTTTTTTGGTCTTCAGATCTACATTCTTTTCTTTCAATAGTTTGTTTATATGTTTTAAATTGCATTAACACAATATTATATAATGGCCTTGAAAAAGGAAAAGAAAGTTTTTTTGTTTTTAAATTTCCTAGAAGAACATTTTGATTCATGCATAATGAGCATCAGAATCCCTTCACAGATGCACCTCAGAAGGTTATTTATTTATTTATTTTTTAATAATGAGCACCAGAATCCCTATCACAGAACACATTGATTCTTGTGAAAACATACTTTGTATTATGTGCGCAATTTATCTGTTTTCTTGACATTGAACTCTATGTGTGGGTTTTTCAAACCCATTTATAACTGATTACCTCTATTATAGCTACCAAGGCGTCATTATTTTTACCATTCTTCCAATTATAGGCATGTGTCTTTGTTGTTGATGAACCTCAGTCATAGAGTCAAACATGCCTAAACCACATCATGCGATATTTTGAAAGGCGAACAACTAAAAGCTGACTTAAAGACTAATTAATGTCAAATGTCATCTTATTGAGTGGAAAAAAAGGGATGGTGAATTTAGTCATGAGGTTTGTATGACAATTAAAATTTATAGAACCCATCTTACAAGATGGTTGTCTATTGGTTGTTCTTCAAGGACACTAGCCTTTAACTTGGTTGGAAAAAAAATAAACTACAGCTGAATTTTTGTAATCGAATCCATGATCATCATGATTTCTAAGAGCCTACTTAAATTTGCTTGCATGAATCCTCATTTTATAATTTCGTTGGAAGATGACAAAGGCCTTTGTGATGCTATCTAATCTTTACTTTGCAATGTATTTTGTTTGAAGAGATTAATCTGATAAACTGGAATCACTTTAGTTTTGATTGTCAATCTGATGAACTGGAATCACTATAGTTTTGCTTGTCAATCTGATGAACTGTGACTTTTGGTCTTGCCATTGTTCTGCCTCTGACTTATGAGTTTTCTTTTTAAATTTTCATTGTTATTTACAGCCCAAAGTTGATCATTGCCTCCTTGAAAATTAAGGCTGTAGAGGGTGTGATGAGGTTCATAACATTGTGTTTTACTATTTCTCTGAGCTGGGTATAGCATTATATAGCATCTACTTGGTCCTTCCTTCAATGACATTTAGTGTTGATCATCTCAGTTATGATCTTGTGTATGAATCAATTAGTCATCTTTAGTTAATGTCAACTTTCGTTGATACCTATTTTTTTTTTTTTCAATTGCTATTATTATTATTATTATTATTATTATTATTATTATTATTATTCCGTTTGTTGATTTTGAGACTTCTTGAATGAGTTATTTGTTGGAAAACATTTTTATTATTGGCAAACTATTGGTATTACAGTGTAGCTTCAGTTTTATTGTTAATATTTGTTAGATGCAAACCTGAAATATTATTTGAGCATGATTGAATTCAAAAGCTAAACTAATAGGTTGAGTGACCTAGACTTAATATATGCAGCTCCATGTTTACCAAAGCAACCAATATTTTGTGGACTATCAGTTACAGTAATAGGAAATCAGGATATGTGCTAGTCTATTTTTAACTTGCTATGTTGCAAACAATTTAAACAAACCAAGCTCTAATATTATTTTAGATGCAAATTTAATATCTAATCTGAGTGTGATTCATCCCTAAAACTTAAGCTAAGAGGGACAAACTGTTTCTTGTTTTGTTTTGTTGTGTTTTTGCACTTGCTTTTTGTTTGTTTATTTATTTTGGCTGCCTTCAACAATTGAATAATTGTTTCACTGAGTTGTTTGACAGCTCATCGTTTCATAATGATTTGAATTTACTTTTTCTTAGGAGTTTAGATTGTGGTAGCTATGTTTCCACTGCCTTGCTTGTGGTATTTCTTTTAGTATCGTTCCCAACATTCTGATTGCAAAGCCAAAGAAAGCTTATCAAATAAAGCTAGTAGGATGCTAGAATTACACAAGCACTGGTGGTTCTTGGCCAAGAGAATCCTAAGGTAGGCCAACCCGATGGTCACGGCAGTTGGCCCCTAATCCGGTACGAGTATTGATACGGAATTTCTTCCGACCAAATCCTCCTACGATTGCATTACAAGCACGAGATTCTCAACTTAAGGTTGAAGCACAAACTAGGCACAACCCTAATACCGGAGGGGTACAAAATACCCAATGGTCACGGCGTATTTGTACATGTATCCCTTCCATGCTATGTGAGTCTAGCACAAGGGCTATGGTCACACTCAAAGTACAATCTAGAAGTTAAATCACAAAGTTCTCATGCCAAACAACACATCAAAGAACACAAATCTTGAACCACAAACCAAACCACATACCATAAATGTAAATCTAAAACATCCATACAAAGCAAGTTCATCCCAAGGTTCACCGGATGCCCGGTGACCTTGGGAGTCTAGTTCATCATCAACAAAGAAGAAAGAAAGAAATACAACAAATACAAGACAAAGCTCATAACAAACTCCCTTAAGATGAAGACTAGAAGGTGGTTGTGAGAACTTGTCGGATCCGCGCCGGCAAGCTCCTAGATCCTCTACTTGATAGCACAACCTCTTCTCCCCTTGATTTCCTCCTCAGATCTGCCTTCTCCACTTGCCTTAAAGCCGTAGGTGAAGATGGTGGAGAATGGTGGCCAAAGTCCTCAAACATGATGCCCTAATGCCCCTTAAAAAGGTGAATTTCGTGGGTAATTACGGGCAGCCTCACGGGCGTGAGGTTGCACGTGAGGCATCCAGAAACTTTCGCAGAAATTTCATCTCGGGTGTGCTACAGTACCCTGCTACAGTATTCCCAAGCAAACAAACATGAAGAACAGGGGCAAGAAGATAAACGGCTAAATATACGACCTCAAGCTCAAATGTACAGGACTCCACAAGCACAAATGGACAGAAATCGAGAAGTGAGTTTTTCAATGTATGGACAAGTAATATTAGCTCTGTTTTAGAAGAGGGTCGAGTTTCAAGGCTTGTAAAAAAAAATGTTTGACTCCAAACTCAAAAAAAAAAAAGAAAAAGAAAGAAAATCGAAAAGTCGAATCCCTTTTGGGATGCCTTATCGAATTTTGAATAAAAACATACAAGATGGTAGAAAGAGCTATCACCTTAAATGAAGTGAAAGCCGCATCTGAGTAATCAGATCCTAGGCACCACAAATGTCATATTTGATAACTTACCTGGTGAAATGGCTACTTTTAGGGTGTATGAAGCTACTACCCAGTTTAGGAGTCAGTTGTTGAAGAAAATAAACTAGATCTCTTCAAAAACACATGGGGTGCACTCTACTAGGTCACACACACACAGGAAGTACAGAGTAAGTGAAAATTTATATAAGCCTTCAATTGTTATATACACTTGCTACTTATAATCTTCCTTAATCTTAGAAACTCCTTATCTTGCTGAGATCAGAGGTCATGCACTCATCCTTTTATTGTAAGTTATGTTTTTGCTTGAGGACAAGCAACGATTCAAGTGTGGGGGTATTTGATGAGTGCATTATATATATATATATATATTTCATATGCATTACACCCGATATTTACTTGTCCTTTTGCTATTACTTGTTTAGTTCGGTGCTATTTAAGGTATTTTGAGTTTATTGTACGTGCAGATATTTAGGTCCTGGAGCAAGTAGAAGGGATTTAGAGGTGAATTCACATCAAAAGGACATAAAAGGAAGTTCGTCAAGCCAAGCACGGCCTCAACACGGGCGTGCTCTTCGCTGTGCAGTTCACAGGAATTGGAAAGCACGAGGAAACACGGTCAGAATGCCCTAAGCACGGTCATGCAATAGCAACACGGCCTCAACACAGGCGTGTTCTACCCCGTGCAAATTACAGGCTGGCAAATTTTCGGGGAAACACTGTAGCATGAGTAATGTAGCAGGAGTACTGTAGCAAAGTACTGTAGCACCGAGAACTCAGAAACCCGCAATCTACATGGGCTAAAGCACGGCTTCAACACAGGCTTGCTGAATTAAGCACGGCCGTGCTTGCATCGGGAATGACTTTTTAAGGCCGAATTTAGGGTTTCTTCAGGGGCTTTTTGGGGGGGATTTTCTTCTCCCCTTTGGGGGAGGCGGCGGAGTAGTATAGAGGCACCTTCAAGGGCTAGATCCGGACCAAGAGATCGTCGTATGAGTGGAGGAACGTTGGCAAGATCATCATCGGACACTCTCCGACGAAGATTGTGAAGCAAGAAGGGAGTTGATGAATTTCATTTCATTCTCTTGTTATTTACCTTGTGTTTCTTGTAGAATCATGAGGGGCTAGTCGTTCTTCGGTGCCCCGGTTTAAGAAATTGGTAGTTGTTGTATTTGAATGCTTTTATTGCAATGTTTATGGGGTCTCTAATTCTCTCTATTAGATCTTTGGTTGTTTACTTGAATGTTGGTTGTTGAGTGGCATTGATTGCTTAATTCCTTGATTTCTTCTTAGCTTGTATATTTCATTGATTGATACAAGAAGTGGAATTGGGCTCTTACTCGCAATCCCACTATATCCACATTAGGGCAACAAGACTCTAGAACACAGGGATCATGAGACGCACCTGATAAACCTTGCGAGAATTCGAGTGTAATTGACACCAAGTGACTACTCCGAGACGCTACTCTTTTGTTTGGATCTCTTGTCACAGATCTACATATACGCATTCATGCTTTTACAAGCAGAGGAATACTAACATAGACAATTTTTCACTTTTTTTTTTCTTTTTTTTTCAGAAAATATATACATCCTAACACAAGTCGCCTGACCAAACACCTGCTAAAAACCTCACTTAGGGTTAAAGCAAAAATAGGAGACTCAAAAGTTTTTAAAGGACTATTGAAAGAAGAATTTAATATCCTAACACAAAATCAATAAGATGGGTTAGAGTGTCCGAAGTGAAAGTTATAGTGAGCAGGTGTCGATGTGCACTAAAGATGAAACAGAACTACTCTCAAGCACATGTAAAGTACAACTTACTACTATCATTCTACCAAGCTAGGAAATCCATAACAATAAAATCATAGCTATCATAGGTAAATCAAGCATGCATTAAAACAATTCCAAAGTTCATGAAAATCTACCTCCCCCCCGCGCCCCAGAGCTAGAGTAGTAAGATCACGGCAACTGCAAGTGATAATAGTTAACCCAATCATTGGTTGCATACATAATTAAATAATAGAAGAAAGATATTTACAAACTTAGAATAAAAAAAATGGAAGCAAAACAAGATAAGGAAAGATAATAGAAGTAGTAATGGAATATAAACAAGAATGGTAAATATGGAACAAAACAATGGCCAAATCAACACACTCAAAGTTTTCCGAATATTTCTCGCGGTTCCCCGGCAACGACGCCAAAAACTTGATGAGACCCGCAAGCGCACGGCGTCGTCAAGTAATAAACCACTCGCGCAAGCACGAGTGGGTCGTATTCCCAAGGGCCAAAGAATCTATTCTTACTTCCTTCTTGCAATGTTGTCTAGCCGAACAGATTTGAGATTAAGTATGAATAACGAAGTAAAACAAAAGCAATTAAATTTCTAAATACCAAGGGCGATAACGGGGAAGAAAATCAGGGTGAGAAGATGGTCACGGATGAGGATCCCCTCGGGGTTCCTAAAGTGTGAAGGATGCTGGATTAACATGCAAGTGGCTTGTTGGACCGAGAAAACCCTAGATTAGGTCAACCCGATGGTCACCGCAATTGACCCCTAATCCGGTGCGAGTATTGAATACGGGTTCTATCCGTACAAATCCTCTTACGATTGCAAAGGGCAAGATGGTTTTTCTCAAACTAAGGTTGAATTACAAATGAGTAATTAACCCTAGAAGTGGAGGGGTACAAATACCCGATGGTCACGGCGTATTTATACATATTTCCCCTCTAAGCTTGATGAGTCTAACACTAGGGCAATGGTCATGCAACCTAGTATTGGCTAAGTATGGATACACAGAGTTCTCATGCATACCCCAGCATTCAAAAACACCAAAAAAGGATCATAAACAAACCAACAAGCATTAATTAAACCAAATCATCCAAACATCACAAGTTCACCCTAAGGTTCACCCACATCCGGTGACCTTGGGGCTTTAGTTACTCATCATCTCAAAATACATGAATAAAAGCATGAAAACAACTAAACCGAACATAAAAGACCTCCCTCCACAGGTGAAAGTCGAAGAAGCTTCCAAAGACGCCACTCGAAGGGGTGGCATCCCGTCGTCTTCAACCTCCAAATTGGAAGCCCTAGAAGTAGATCTCACTCAAGATCGCGCTCTCCTCGCCGATTCCTCCGTGGAAACGCTGTCCAAGCTCTTCTTCTTGGTCGGATTTGGAAGTGGGGGTGTGGAGCTCTAAGAAGAGGCAAAAGTTTTTTTTCTTTAGAATGCCCTAAAAGCCTTTAAAAAGGTGAAATTCGTGTCTCCTCACGGGCTGCCTCACGGCCATGAGGTTGCCCGTGAGGCATCCAGAGAGTTTCGCAGAAAATTTTACCTCGCGTGCTACAGTACCCTGCTGCAATATTTTGCTGCAGTGCTGGTACAGTGAAGAAGCCCAAAAACGTCGTATTTGGTGTCGATTTCTTCCTAAATACGTTCTTGAGCTCATTTTGGCTTATTTAGGGTCTACAACACAAAATAGAGAGATTTAGACCATAAGAAGGGCATCGGCTCATCAAAAAGATAATAAAATAATACAAATGAATACATATAAAATATGTATATTTAGGCGTTTATCAATTAGATATTAAGCAGAACGATAGTATTAGAAGCTACACCAGTCCCAGTGCATACGACTACCCGATCCTAAGGGTACATTTTACTACTTATACGACCCGTGCACTTGCGGTTACGTAAGGGGCGTATCATCGACAACCTGATCCCTCTTCGGGATCCCCTTTATTACTTAGCGATCCATTCACTTGTGGTGACGCAAGAAAGCGTGTGAAGTTTTTGGTGTTGTTGCCAGGGAGCAACGTTAGGAACACTTTAGGTTTGTCATTCTAGAAATTTATTTTCCAATTTTCAATTCTATTCTTATTTTATTTTCATTCAGTAAGCAGAAATTGGCAGTAACACTTTCGATTCTTCTTTTGGTTTCAGGTGTAGTGTATGACTCGGGGGAATCCATCAACTTTAGTTGAAGGTGACCCCGAGATTGAGAAACAACTACGAAGAAGACGCCGTGAAAATAAGAGTGGAATAGAGTTAGAGCGAGAACAACCTACTAAAAGTGTTGAGGATGAGGTTGAGGGTATAGAAAGAATGGTCGAACACAATGAACAGCAACGTACTCTTTCAGATTGTGCTCAACCAACTACTAGGAGGACCCAGTCCAGTATAGTTCTCCCCTGAGTGGCTGCAAATAACTTTAAGCTCAAGCCAGCTTTTATTCAAATGGTTCAATAGACCGCTCAGTTCAATGGTCTGGCCGATGAAGACCTAAACAGCCATATTGAGAATTTCCTTGAGGTGTCTGATATGCTGAAAATTCATGGAGTCACGAACGATGCCATCCGACTCCACACCTTTCCATTTTCTTTGAAGGGGAATGCCAAACAATGGTTGCAGTCATTGCCTCGAGCATCTATTACTACCTAGGATGAGATGGTAGAGGCCTTCCTCACTAGATACTTTCCTCTAGGAAAGCAGCGAAGTTGAGGAATGTGATTTCACCCCTTTAGTCTCTCAATTTCTTCAAATTGTTCAGACTCTTCTTCAGAACTCTCTTCTGAGCCATCTTCTTGAGCGTTTGTAACTAGTTGGGGTTCGAGACTTTCCACGCTTTCTGCTTCATCTTTTTCGCATATTTCGTTGGAAGTATCTAAGGAGAGAATTTCTTGACTTTTATCAAATGAACTAAACCGCTGAAGAACCTCTTCTAAATTCTCTTCTGATTCTCCGCCCTTACATGACAATGTTGCTTCTTCAAACTGAGTAAGCACACTGAATAATTCACACTTTCGAAACTCATTATCCCCAACTAGACCAAGGTTGCACTCCCCCAAGCTGTAATTTATTCCACCTTGATTTTGCAGCAAACAGTGTTGGGGTGATTGCTCGGTGAACCAATACATCTTCTGCTCAATGTCTTTCACCATTCCAGTGATCTTCTCAAACAATTCTGTTTTATTGATCATGTTTCCTATAAAATCAATAAAGAATAGATATTTCAGAGTGGTGGAAGAATAAGGGAATAGATAATAGAAAAATCTAGGAATGACTAACGAAACAAAATCTAAGAGTTCCTAAAACGCCTAACTCCCAGGCAACGGCGCCAAAGACTTGACACACCCTTGCGTGTGTGTTCCGCAAGTGCACGGGTGTCGAAGTAATAAAGTACCCAAAGGGTGGGTAGTCGAATCCACAGGGAGTAGACGTCATAAACAAATACACTTTGCCAAATAGTCAATGAAAACTCAATGTGTGAAGAGATTGAATTAAAAATAAATAAACAGAAAATAAAGATTAGAAGCGATGACTAGAAGTATGAAATATATCAAGATAAGAATGGGGTACTCGGACAATGCTCCCCCTAGGTTCCTTGTTTCAAGTGCAAAACTCTAATTACCTTTACTTAAACGAGATTTGAGGAGTCGTGGAATCCAAAGACACAAGGTCCCAAACCTAAGGTTAACCCTGACTAGTCCCCTACGAGGTCCCAGCGGAGAGAAAACTCTCGACGCCTCACACCACGTATGACTGCGCTAAGCTCTAGGGATTCCAAATGATAAACCCTATTTCCAACTATAGATCAATCCCTTTGGTCCAGGCGAAAGATCCCTAATCACAACTAAGTCCCGGCGGAAAGGCCTCTCTCAACGCCTAACTCTCTTTGAGATCGAAAATAATGCTTGGAATAAGAAGGTAGGGTAAACCACACCGGAAGGGAAGGGGATGTGTCGCTACCTCTCAACTCACCCTCTCGACCCTCTTCAATCTTGGTTAATCTAATCCTAATGATGATGGTCACTCGTCAAAAGGATGATTAGATTAGCCCTCAACCCTAGTGTCACTCTAAGGGAGAAACAATTAAGCACACAAGATTGAAACTCAAATAAATCTCAATTTAAAATTAAAAGCAATATAGTCATTGAAACAAAGGAATTCTAGAGTTTACATGTCCAAGTACCCACTAGGGGTTTAGCTCTCCATGGAGCAATACAAGTTCATCAAAATAAATGAAGATAAATGCAAGTAATCCATAAAGAAAACCCCCTTAAGCTTCGTGCTGATGGCCTATGAGGGCTGCTCCTTCTTCGCCATGGATCCTTCCTCCAAGCCTAGGATACACCTCGCCGAATCGAAGTCGTCGAAGGCTCCCCCAATAGCTCTCCTTGGAAGGAATCGATGTTGAAATCGGTGAAGAAACGCCCCCAAAACGCAGCAAAAACCTTCTCAAACCCTACCCGAACTCTCTCCCAAAGATAGGAAAAAGATCCCCTTAAAACGCTTCAGAATGGCCTTTAAAATGGCAAACATCGAGGATCCACACGGCCATGTGGAAATTCCACACGGCAGTGTGGAAATTCCACATGCCCATGTGGAAATTCAGCCTCTATAAAACTGCATCTATAGGTCCCCAATTTCGCCCGTTTTTTCTTCTGAGGCCTCACGAACGGACACACGATCATGTGGTAGGTCATGAGGCATTTCTTGATGTTGAAAAACCCTTGGAGAGCTTTTGAAATCTTCGATCAAATCAGAACGAGCGAGCATGACTGCCTTCGTGTCCTTCTACAAAAATTGTCTCGAAACCTTTAGAAGTTGGCACATACTCTCTTGTTTGACCCGATTTGCATCTTGAACTTTGTATATGCACAAAAGGACTCCACTCGGCACATTCATGACCTATTTTTGCTTTTCTTCGCATATACCTTCTTCACAACCCTAATTGCATGAGAAAACACAAAAGCACACGAAATAAGAAATATAAACTGAAAAATGTGATGCTCATGCATGGAAAAACATCTCAAATAATATGTACATGCAAGCACTTATCAACGGATTTCCGGAGTGGATGATTATCCACATATTTTATAATGGCATGAAGCAGAATTCAAGCCAAGTCATTGATGCCGCTGCAGGGGGTACCCTAGGCAACAAGACACCCGCTGATACTAATCAACTGATAATGGCAATGAACAATTGTCAATGAAGCAGTCGGGACACCAAAAGACCAACAGGAATTTATGAAGTTGACGCAATCACCTCACTAGCTGCTTTGGTAGAAGGACTTAGCAAAAAGGTGGATGCCATGATAGTATCAAAAAACTTGCCTGTGATGGCTTGTGATGGGTGTGGAAGAGCTAATACACAGAGCGATTGTCCTATATCAACTGGAGCGTCGACATCATTACAACTAATGGAGCAAGTTGACTTCATTGGAAATACACCATGGCAAAACAATCCCTATAGCAATTCTTATAACACTTGCTGAAGGAATCATCCGAATTTCTCATGGGGAGGCTAGCATATCCTCCAGGATTCTAGCAATAACCACACCAACCATAATCAAACAGAGTTTCAGAGCTAAAGAAAGTTTTAGCTAAGTATATTCAAACCTCCGAAGCATGACAAACCAACATGGAGACATTGCTTTGAAATCAGCAAGCTTCCATCCAAAACTTGGAGAATCAAGTTGGGCAGATTGCAAAAACATTAAACGAAAGGACAATTGGAAGTTCGCCAAGTAATACCGAAGCCAACCCGAGGAAGCATGCCAAAGCGATCAGTTAGAGAAGTGGTTGGGCACTTAAAGAAAGAGTTCCCAGTGTTAAGGGTAAGTCTCCATCAGCTGAGAAGGGCGAGGATAGGCTTAAAACTACAGGGAAAGAAGACGTTAAAGTTCAGATTCCCCATGAGCCAAGAATTCCATATCCCACTCATTTAAAAAAAGAACAATTGGATGAACAATACAAGAAGTTTCTAAATTTATTCAAGAAGTTGCATATAAATCTCCCTTTCGTTGAAGCACTGGCCTAGATGTCGCGTTATGCTAAATCCCTCAAGGACTTGCTCTCGAATAAAAGGAATTTGGAGGAAGGCGCGGTAGTGGTACTCGAAGGTAACTGCAAAGCTGTGTTGCAGAATAAGCTCCCCAGTAAGATGAAAGATCCTGGAAGCTTTGTAATTTCTTGTTGCATTGAGGGATGGGGACGGAAAAGGCATTAGCAGATTCTGGGGCTAGCATCAATGTTATGCCGTTTACATTATTTCAGAAGCTCGGACTAGGAGAACCTCGCCCCACTTCCATGACACTCCAAATGGCAGATAGAACCATTAGGCATCCTCGAGCCATTGTGGAAGATGTGTTAGTAAAGGTTAACAAATACATATTTTCGGTCGACTTTGTTGTACTAGATGTAGACGAAGATGCCGAGGTGCCATTGATTCTAGGGAGACTATTCCTTCAAACCTCAAAAGCTTTGATTAACATGGGAGGAAAGATGGCATTGAGAGTTGGAGATGAGACGGTCACCTATCAATTAGCTGAGGCTATGAAAAATTCGGTAAATTTTGATGATGAATGTTATTTCTACGATATTACTGACACTTGTGTTGAAGAATGTGTGCAAGAATTGGTTCATCAACATCACTTTGCAAGCTGGCAGGATTCGGTCGAGGGAGAAATCAAAGACTCGGTGTTTAGGGTTGAAGAAGGTTCAGTACCCTCAAAGAAAGTTTTTGGGAGATGGATGTGCTCACGCTCCAGAAAGCAGCTTCAATCTCGTGAGAAATTCGGTAACAACACCCCATAACTACTATACACCCTTCTTGAATAAGAAATTGGGTAACAATAGCAGGTAAAGAGGTTTCCCTATTGAAGGAACCTCCGTGAGGTAAGAAATTCTTTATGTCAAGCTAGAGACTATAAACAAGCGCTTCTTGGGAGGCAACCCAAGTTCTTTTTCATTTTGCTTTTCTTTTATTTTCTTTTTGCATGCTTGTTTTTAGTCACTTTTATTTGTTTAGTTTCCAGCTAATTTCAGAGTTCCAGTTTCATATTAGTACATTGTGCTTGTTTTCAATAGTCATGTCTGCAGTTTATTGTATTCAGGCATGTTTTACAGAGGAGGAGGAGCTCTGCCAAAGTTTCAGTGCAGCTTACGGGCTACTTATGCTCGTAAGTCAGGCCATAATGTCTTCACAGAGGCACTTATGGTCTGGTTTACGTCCCGTAACAATCGGGCAGAGCAATCCCGAGGACCTTACGGGCGCACTTACACCAGTAAGGAATGGCAGTAAGTGTAAATCCAGTGAGCCTTACGAGCATTTCAATAGCCACTTACGACCCGTAAACCCTTGGGAGTTTTTGTTCAAAGGACCTTACGGGGTGACTTACGACAGTAAGCCAAAGCCGTAATTAAAAAACTGAGAAGCTTGCAACCCTAGTATTCAACTCCCTTACGGCCCGTAACCTCTGTGGAAAAGCAGGTGAACCGTCTTACTGGGTCACCTTTACGACAGTAAGATCAACCAAAGCCTCACTCCCACAGTCCCTTGTGTTTTCCGACCCTTCCCCAATGCCTTTGGCGCTTAAGCACTCATCTAGAGCTCGAAGGAGTTGTTTTCCGACCATTTACATTGTTTTTCTCCTTCAACCTTGAGGTACCTCGATGTTTTTGTTTTCGTTAGCTTTTCTTTCTTCTTTCATTCTTTGTTTTCAATAAATCATGCTAGCTAGTCTTTGTGAATTCTTGAAATTGTCTCAAATGCGAGTATTTGTAAATTTTGAATGCTTACGGCTATAGTGGAGGTGCTTACGGCCTAAGTTTTTTGACTTACAGCCGTAACCCCCTGGTAAAGATGAATTATCGAGCCTTACGGCAGTAAGTATGGCCGTAAGGAGCCGTAAGCTCCTTTGAAATGGTGCATTAAGAGTGTTTGGTGTATTTAACTTTTATATTTTTCATGCAAGATGCCTCAAGCTAAGCAGTTAGCACACCGACTGTCCAAGAGGGTTCGAGCGGACGAAGCTGGGCCTTCTACCCCAGTCCCACCTGAAGGACCCTCTTTCACATCCCCACGATTCTGATAGTGGTATGACCGCTTGATGACGAAGTGGATTGGCCAGTCCCGAGTCATCGACTGGCCCGTGCTCACCCATTTGGGGTTGAACGAGGAGGTATGCCGCTTGGTGGGCGTTGGTGGGTGGAACCGGCTCCTATCGATTGAGGAGATGATGTACCGAGATATCACTTTGGAGGTGCTTAGCACCTTCGAAGTTAAAAGGGGCCTGGTGGGTTTCGCTCGCCCAGGAGCGATCCGGTTCCATATGTTCGGCGAGACCCAGCGTCTGAGTTACACCAAGTTTGCAGTGCTGATGTGGTTGTACGATGTCGAATTTATGACGACTCCCCCATATGACGCACTGGAGATTGACTGCCTCCTGGAGTCACACCCACAGCTGTCTGGAGTTACCTAAGTCAGGGGCGAAACTATGAGCCGGGCTTCACCAAGGCGACCTTTCTGATTCGGCTGCCGATCAGATATCCACGCTATCTTCGTCTGTTCCATTGCAGGCTGATCGGATAGCACTGGCGTCAGGGGGCGATAGGAGCTGTTTTTCTTATTCAGCATGACAGAGAGTCACCCTCTACACATTGGCTGCATCCGGGCGGAGTTCCTCGCACACCAGGGCCAGCATGTCCGACTCAGCACTATCTTCACTGGTCCATACGTCACGCGGCTAGTTCGAGGTCTGGGACTCATCGAGCGGTTGAAGGGTGTCCTCACCGACAACACCCTAGCAACTCTTGGGGTTGAGACACTCCGCTTTATGGGGATGATCGTCCGACGAGGATCGAGGCATGTGTTGACTCTAAGCACAGCTGTTGCACACCCTGACCAAGATGAGGACGTGGAGGATGAGTCAGATGGTAGCGGTGACTCTTTGCCGTCTGCGATAGCACCAGCTGCTCAGCGCGACCCAGAGATGACATTCGAGGCAACTGGTCGCTGATAAGTGTCTAAATGTACGTATTTATATGTTTTATTCTAGTACTATTTTGCATGTATTTTGATGAGTTGATGCCCGTTTCGCGGTTAAATTGGTTTTATTTGTGTTACAGGCCTTGAAGAAGCCAAAATGAGCTCAAGAACGTATTTCGGAAGAAATCCATATCAAATACGACGTTTTCGAGCTTCCATCACTGTAGCGTACTGTAGAAGGATTACTGTAGCAGTTACTGTATAAGGCACTGTAGCACCGAAATGGGATTTTCTAGAAAAAGGCTGGGAGCCTTGCGGGCAAGCATGCGTCCGCAAGGCAGCCCGTATGGATGCCCGAAAAAGGTGTTTTTAAAAGAAAGTTAGGGCATTTTTGGGGAGATCTTCACATCATCTTCTTCTCCTCTTCTTGGGCCGCCGCCCCACCTTCGCCGGCTGCATTTTCTGGCGATCCACCACGTCAATCTTCACCAAGAGGGAGGCAAACATCGGAGGAGGAAATAGGGGGAAGATCTAGAGCTTCAAAGCATCGTTTGAGAAGAAATCTCGGCGACTCCGGCAATCTTCATCCATCCAAGGCGATCCAAAGCTTGAGGGAGTTTTTATTACTTCTCTTTATGTTTATTTGTTCCTTGGAATTGTATGAGTGTTCCTCTTTCATGAGGAACTAACTTGTATGTGATTTGGGCATGATGAACACTAGGGTAGGTTTGTTGTAATTAAGCATGATAATCATTTGTGATTTAGTGTTAGATGTTGAATTTCTTGTATAAGAATTTCTATGGTTTGTAATTCTCTCTATGTGTGCTTTACTGTCTTGGACCGCATGAGAACTCTGCTGTTCAATTTCTAGGTTGTACTTGGAGCGTGACCATCGCCCTTGTACTAGACTCATATAGACTGAAAGGGATTCATGTACCAATACGCCGAGGGATTCGGGTATTAGATACCCCTCTGAATGTTAGGCTTAGACCCAGAAAAGTCTCTACTCCTGATAAGGGATTCCCTGAGTGCATTGCAATCGTAGGAGGAATTGACCGGAAGGGATTCCGGTCAATACTTGTATGGGATTAGGGCTAATCACCGAGGGATTCATGATTAGCTTAATTTAGGAATCTCTCAGTCCAAACCACCATCACAACACATCATCCTTAATTCGAGCCTTAATGACAACCCTAGGGGGATTCTTTGTCCAAATCACACCTTCTCCTGTTCGTCCGTCCCTTTTATGCTTATTTGGCGTGTAGTGGTAGTTTTATTCTTTTATTTAAAGATTTTAGTAGATGTACTTTTCACTCGTATTGTTAGGCTAGAAAATAGACGAAGGGGAAGTAATAGTAGCTCCTTGGCCCCGTGGAATACGATCCCTGTGTCACACACAGGGTATTACTTGACGACCCCGTGCACTTGCGGGACGCACATCAGTCGCTATCAGGGATAAGCAGCAGGCTCTCCGAACAGGACAACTAGAGATTCGAGAGTCAGTGGCGCTAATAGAGACCGACCTCCATCGTGCCCAAGCAATGATAGAGCACCTGTGATAAGTATACAATTATGCGTATTTTATATATTAAATTGTATACTTATCGAGTTAGTATTGGAGCTATTTAGTGAAATATGACCCTAAATCAAGTATAAACTATCTTCGCAGGCACCAAGTGTAGGTTAAAGCCAAAGGAGAGCCAAAGAAGCAATTGGGAATAAAAACATCAAGATGGCATGCTCCTAATTTAGCACTTTGAGTACTGTACTGCTTATGGTCATCTTACTGCCAGGCTTACGTCTGTAAGCCATATTCAGAAGACCTTGCGGGCATCCTTATACCCGTAAGATGAGAAGCTCTGCAATATAGAGATGCTTACAGTCAGGATTTACGGCCGCAAGCGAGACCGTAAGTGGAACACAAAGGCGTTTACGAGAGCAGCTTATGCCCGTAAGGATGGAAGTAAGATTTGGCAGATGAGGTTTACAATCCTAGGCTTACGGCTGTAAGCAGGACCGTAACCCGAAGACAGAGAGCCTTATGGGAGAAGCTTACGGCCGTAACTTTGGGCGTAAGGCACGAGGAAATTTGACACCCGACGCTTACAGCCTAGCTTACGCCCATAAGCTGGCCATAAACTTGCCCCTATATAAACCTTTATTGAAGATGTGGAGCAGAGGGGGAGTTCGCTTCTAGGTTTATTCTACCTTTTGGGAGAGAAGGGGACTGGAGAAGGGAGGATATTAACTAAGAGATCAAGAGACGATTTCTCCATTCAAAGGCAAAGAATCAGTTTGGTTTTCCATCAACATCATCTTCATCATCCATTAGGGCACCATCATGGCTAAGGATTGTACTCCTCCAATGTTAAGGGGAGTTCCTTGCCTTCTTAGTTTTGAGGGAGTTTTCCATTTTACGTGCACATTATAAATATGAACACTTGTACTCTTTTGATCTCATATTATTGCATCATGAACTAATCCCCTTTTTGGAAAGCTTGGGCTTAAAACCCTGGGGGAAATTGTTGAACTCTATTTGTATTTCTGTAATCTCAATTACTTGTGAAGTTTAATTTTAGGAATGCATGTGTGATTGGATGTATGTCTTTTTACATGTTACGTGATTGTTGACATGTGGTGAAAACCCGTTGGTTCTTAGAAACCAGTGTGCAGTGAAAACCCGTCTTGCAATCACATTCCTATTGAACCTACCTTTTAATTGAACAAGGAATATTTGTAGAAGTTAGTATCTCATTGCCTAACCCCTGAGGGAGTTTTGTCCAAGTGTCCCCATTCCTCCTGATAGTCTCTATCCTTCACTTGTTTGCAATCCTTTTAGTTACTTGATGAGTACATTGTGTATAGATATATTTTCCATGGTATAACCGCTATTTCTCTGTTCTTTTGACATTAATTTCACAATTTAGTGCTATTTGAGGTATTTTCAGTTGATTGTGCATTTATCTAGGTCTCAAAGCAATAACAACCATTTCTGACTGATTTTGGTAGCAAAAGGACCTAGAAGAAAGTTCGTCAAGTCAAGCACGGCCTAAGCATGGCCGTGCTCCCAAGCCATGCACTTTACAGAAGAATTCAGTAAGCATCTGCACGCTCTCAGGCCTCTGAGCATGGTCGTGCAGGCCGCAACACGGGAGTGTTCCACCTTGTGCAGATTACAATTTGGCGACAAGTAAGAATTTCCAACCAGCCGCAAACTACACGGCTTGAAGCACGACGCACGACCTAAGCATGGCTGTGCTCACATCGAGAGCTAGTTAAAAAGTACTAAAAGTTAGGGTTTCGGGACTTTTGGCTTAGGGGAAAATAACAGAGATCAAAGAGGAGAAGTTTGTACAGCCTTCTTCATCACCAGGAGAGGAATTGTAGGCCAAATTGGAGGAGGAATCTTATCAACATCGGCACCTCAGATCTTAAGAAAAATGCAAGCAAAGAGGGAGTCCTTGGTTTTTATTGTATTTGTTATCTTTGTTGTCTTTCTGTTGATTGTATTAATGAGAGGCTAAACCTTTTAGGGTGCCCCGGGTTGGTGAATTGGTTGTGTTAAACTTGGATTCATTTAATGCAATATTTATGGATGTTTTATTATCTCCTTGTTAGATCTTTGGTTGTTTACTTGAATGTTGGTTGTTGAGTGATTTGATTGCTTGAGTTACTTGATTTTCACTTAGCTTGTATCTCTTAATGATTGATACGAGAAGTTGGAAATATGCTCATACTTTCAATCCCACTACTTGCACATTCCACATTATGGTAACAAGATTCGAGAACATAGGTTGACTGTGACACGCCGGATAAATTTTGCAGAATCTGAGTTTTGAATTTCACCAAGGTACTAATCCGAGGCCCCATTCCTTCCTTTGAGTAAACCCTAATCATCTTCTCCTGTGATTCTTCTTCCCCAAATTTCTCTCACTCCTAAGTTTTAGAGTCTTCAATTTCAATTTCAATTGATTAGATATTAAGCAGTGAGAGAGTATTGGGAGATACACCAATCCCTGTGGATTCGACTACTCGATCTTTAGGTACATTGTACTACTTATACAACCCGTGCACTTGCAGTTACGCAAGGGGTGTATCAAGTTTTTGGCGCCGTTGCCAGGGACTTGCAACTTTTGAGAAATCTCACAGCCTTAGTAATCTAGTAGTTTATTGTCGTTTTTTTTTCTTTTCTTCTCTTTGTGTTTTTCTTCCCTTTGTGTTGAGAAAATGGCCGCAACATGGGATAATGGAGTGGATGTAAATCCAAATTTTTTATAATGGTTTGAATGTGGCTACAAAGCAAATGTTGGATGCGACGGCAGAAGGTTCATTATGTAGGAAAACGGGTCTTTTGAAGGTGGATTTTATTGGACAGAATCAGCGGTACCAGAACAACCTCTACAGCAGCACTTATAACACTGGGTGGAAGAACCACCCTAATTTTTCTTTGAGCCAGCAGTCACAGGGACAGCAGCGCCTTCCACCACAGCAGTCACAGCAGCAACCACAGTCTCAGTTCCCTAGAGCTCCACCTCAGGAAACCAAGGGTCCAACTCTGGAGGCCCTTCTGGTAAAGTACATCCAATCCAATGACGCCCGACTCTAGGTGCATGAGGAAGTATTGTGCAATCAATAGGCGTCACTGCAGAATTTGGAGCATCAAGTGGCTCAAATTGCCAAGACCCTTGCCGAGCGGCCCCAGGGTTCGTTACCAAGTAATACGGAAATCAACCCCCAAGAGTCACTTAAAGTAGTTACGCTGAGGAGCGGTAAAGAGTTGTCATCTCCACCTGTTCAAGGTCAAGAAAAAGAGAAACCTTGTGAACTTGATGTGGAAGTCGTTGAGAAAGCCAATGATGCTAATTCAACTTTGAAGAATAAGGAGAAGGATAAAGGGTAAGAGTCATTGTTAGAATACCGCCCAACCTTGCCCTATCCTTCCAAGTTTAGAAAGGATCAGCAGGAGGAGCAATATAAGAAGTTCCTGAACATGTTTAAATCACTGCACATTAATGTTCCCTTTGTTGAAGTCCTCACTCAAATGCCCAAGTATGCTAAGTTCCTCAAGGAGTTATTGACAAATAAGAGGAAGTTAGAAGCACTTTTGACTGTCATCCTGAGTGAGGAGTGCTCTGCCATCATCTCCAACAAGATCCCCAACAAGGAGAAGGGTCAGTGGGATTTATCATCCCGTGCATTATCGGGGTATGATGGATGAGAAGGCCCTTGCTAATTTGGGGGCAAGCATAAATTTGATGCCGTACAAGATTTTTCAGAAATTGGGACTTAGGGAACTAAAGCCCACCCAAATGACACTCTAGCTTGCAGATCGTTCCACTCATCGCCCAATGGGGATAATAGAAGATGTTCTAGTAAAGGTCGACAAGTTCATCTTTCCGGTGGACTTTGTAATTTTAGACGTTGATGATCGAGCTGAAGTACCCATGATCTTGGGCCAGCCATTCTAGCAACCTTGCAAGCAATCATTGACGTTAAGGATAGCCGAATGACCTTAACCCCTTGTTTGGTTGGGGGAGTTTAGAGGGGTAAGAGAGAGTTTGGAGGATTGAAGCTTGTTTGGTTGGAGGATCTTGAAGGAGGGGGAGGAGTTTGGAGGGGTGATGCACCCCCCCAAAACCCCCACACCCCACTCCTCCAAATTTTGGAGGAGTGGGTTTGGAGTGGGTTTTTTATTTATTTTTATTTCCCATAATGCCCTTATATACCAAATATATTACATGAATATCCTTTTTATAACCCTAACTTGGAGATTATTTGTTCAGCTTAGTTAGGCTTCTAGGTCATATTACATATATATATATATATATATTAACTTGTACCAGTAGCTTAGAATAATATTATACTAATCATGTCAATTTGCAACTTAATTTTTTGAAATAGAAGATATTTCTTATTTAAATTTAATTATGAAAATATTTCTAAAAAGGGCAAATTGGTCAATATACATTATACTCCCTCTCACTCCTCCATCTAACCAAACAAAAAATTTAGATTACCCCTCCTCACCCCTCCAATGAACCAAACATAATATTTTCACAAACCCTCCATCCTCCTCCCCTCCTAACTCCCCCTCACTCCTCTCCCCCTAACTCCCCTTTTGAACCAAACAAGGGGTAAGAGTTGGAGATGAAGAAGTGGTGTTCCGATTGAAAAACGCCATGGGACACTCTATGAATTTCGATGGCACATGTTATGCTTTGGATGCTATTGACAATGTTGGTGATGACTTTGTATAGGAAACATTACTGAAGGATAAACTCACTGAGTTGTTGGGAGAGGAACCTCCAGATGAAGCTGCTACACAAAGGAAATAAGAGGTTACTTTCGAGTTACCCCAAATCAATGCTTTGACTCGACTTCCCAAGGAGAGGAAGTCATCTCGAGCTATTTCTTTGTTCTCTTGACATTAATTTCCCAAATCAGCGCTATTTGAGGTATTTTCAGTTGATTGTGCAGTTATCTACGTCCCCGAGCAATAACAAACATTTCTGAGTGATTTTGGTAGCAAAAATACCTAGAAGAAAGTTCGTCGAGTCAAGCACGGCCTAAGCACGGCCGTGCCTCCAAGCCGTGCACTTTACAGAAGAATTCTGCAAGCATTTGCATGCTCTCAGGCCTCACGGCCGCAACACGGGAATGTTCCACCCCATGCAGATTACAGTTTGGCGAGAAGTAAGAATATCTAATTGGCCACAAACTACACCGCTTGAAGCACGGCCTAAGCACAGCCATGCTCACATCGAGAGCTGGTTAAAAAGCACTAAAAGCTTGGATTTCGGGACTTTTGGCTCTGGGAAAACGACAGAGATCAAGGGGAAGAAGTTTGTACAGCCTTATTCAACATCAGGAGAGGATAGAGCGCGAATTATAGGCCAAATTGGGGGAGGAATCTTATCAACATCGGCACCTCAGATCTTAAAAAAGATGCAAGCAAAGTGGAAGTCCTTGGTTTTTATTGTATTTGTTATCTTTGTTGTCTTTCTGTTGATTGTATTAATGAGGGGCTAAACCTTTTAGGGTGCCCCGGGTTAGTAAAATGGTTGTGTTAAACTTGGGTTCATTTAATGCAGTATTTATGGATGTTTTATTATCTCCTTGTTAGATCTTTCGTTCTTTACTTGAATGTTGGTTGTTGAGTGGTTTGATTACTTGAGTTACTTGATTTTCACTTAGCTTGTATATCTTTATGATTGATACGAGAAGTTGGAAATAGACTCATACTTTCAATCCTACTACTTGCACATTCCACATTAGGGCAACAAGATTCTAGAACATAGGTTGATTGCGAACGCCGGATAAATTTTGCAGAATCTGAGTTTTGAATTTCACTAAGGTACTAACCCGGGGCCGCATCCCTTCCTTTGAGCAAACCCTAATCATCTTCTCATGTGATTCTTCTTACCCAAATTTCTCTCGCTCCTAAGTTTTAGAGTCTTCAATCTCAATTTCAATTGATTAGATATTAAGCAATGAGAGAGTATTAGGAGATACACCAATCCCTGTAGATTCGACTACCCGATCTTCGGGTACATTGTACTACTTATATGACCTATGCACTTGTGATTATGCAAGGGGTGTATCATTACTTTTGTTGAACTTGTCAATCCCCACCTCTTTCAGGTTAGATTTCACAAACTGAAGTCAGTACTAGTGCGATTGTTCCCTGAGGTTCGACAACCCGATCCCTCTTCGGGATCCACTTTATTACTTGATGACCCGTGCAATTGCTGTGACGCAAAGGTCATGTCAAGTTTTTGGCGTCGTTGCTGGGGAGCAACGTTTAGAACACTTTAGTTTTGTCATTCTAACCATTTATTTTCCAATTCTTAATTCTTCTTTCCTGAAATTCTAATTTTGTTTATAAAAAATAATGATTAACGAAGCAAAAATGATTCAAAAGATCTCTGCAACGTTGATCGACATTCAGAATAAGCTAGAACAGTGGTGTCAACAACTAATTTTACTGACCCGGAGTGAGTTGATTTCACATCATGATCCAGTAAGGACTCTATAGATGGAGGATTTGTTTGGTTTGGAGGTGGTTGAATACCACAATATGGATACGGGTGAGAACAATTCAATAGAAGTCAAATCTTCAGGAGATGGGCAGATGAACCTAGAGGGTTACGAGAAAATCAATCCTTTAATGGATCATCATCTCCGACCGTCGATAGAGGATACTCCTGAATTAGAGATGAAGCCCCTCCCTACACATCGAGAATAGCCTTCTTTCAAGATGGGTCAAAACTGCCAGTAATTATAGCTTCTGCTCTTACCCATGAACAGAAGAACAGATTGATTTTGATGTTGAGAGCCCATAAAATAGCCCTTGCTTAGAAAATCTCAGATATAAAGGTAATTAATCCTTCATTTCGTACACACAAAATTTTTCTAGAGGATAAGCAAGACTTTAAGTGTAGGGGATTTTGATAAGTATACAATTATACGATATTTTATATATAAATTTGTATACTTATCGAGTTAGTATTGGAGTAATGTAGTGGAATACGAGACTAAATCAGGGCAAACTGTATTCGCAGGCACCAAGGGGAGGTTTAAAGCCAAAGGAGGGCCAAAGGAAGTGATTTGGGATAAAAAGGTCAAAGATGGCACACTCTTGACTTAGCAATTTGGAGACCAGCACTACTTGCGGGCACCTTACGACTAGGTTTACGGTCGTAAGGCACATTCAGAAGGCCTTACAGGCATCCTTTTGCCCATAAGAGAAGAAGTTGTACATTACAGAGAACCTTACAGTCAGGACTTACAGTAGTAAGTGAGACCGTAAGTGGAAGATAAAGGCGTTTACGGGAGCCATTTACGCCCGTAAGGATGTAATGCAAAATTTAGAGATGAGATTTACGGTCATGACATTACTACCGTAAGTTGGACCGTAAAACAAAGTCAGGGATCCTAACGGGCAGGGCTTACGGCCGTAATCGGGACGTAAGACACAAGAAAAGTTGAAACCTCGATGCTTACGACCTAGCTACACCCGTAAGCCAGCCGTAAACTTACCCATACATAAGACTTGACTGAATCTGATTTGGGGTGCGAGGGTTTTATTCTACTGTTGGAGGGAAAGAGTGGCTGGAAGGGGGGAAGACGTTAACTGCGAGATCAATGGCAGATTTCTCCATTCCATGGACCAAGAGTTTGCATGGTCCCTAATCAACATCATCTTCATCATCTATTAGGGCATCATCGCAGCCAAGGATCTTGACTTCTCCAACATCGAGATGAACTTCGCGTCAATCCTTGTCCTCTTGGTTTTGAGGGACATTTTCATTTATTTGGGCATCATGATTATAAACTTTTGTGATCTTTTGATTTCGTATTATTGCACTATGAGCTAATCCCCTTTTGGAAAGCTTGGACTTGAAACCTTGGGGAATTGTTGAACTCTATTTATAATCCTTTAATTTTAATTATTTGTGAAGTTTGATCCTGGAAATGCATGTGTAATTGGATGTATGTCTCGTTGCATGTTGCGTGGTTATTGACGTGCAATAAAAACCCGTCTTGCTATCACATTTCTGTTAAACCTACCTTTTAATTGAGATAGAAATATTTGTAGAAGTTAGTACTTCATTGTCTAATCCCGGAGGGAGTATTGTCCAAGTGTTCCCATTACTCATGCTAATCTCTACTCCCTTGTTGTTTGCAATCCTTTTAGCTACTTAGGGGTCGTTTGTTTCACCGAAGTGGGGCACCGAAGTGGCTGAGGTGGCCACTTCCAGCCCACTTCGGTGTGTTTGTTTTACTGATTTGGACTCAGAAGTGATCATGTGACAACTTCTGAGTTCGGCCACTTCGGTGTCTAACTTCAGCTAGAAAAATCCCGAAGCCACGACTTCAGCATCCCACTTCAGCCCACTTTGCAATATTTTTCAATGATAAATAAAATAATTGTTACCAACGCAATAAAATAATTAAATCACTACTCTCACTAATTAATAATTAAGCATAATATAGTAACTGATTTAATTTAATTTAATAGCATGGTATTAAATTAAGTGCAAAGTTTTTAATTTAATAAATAATTTATTTATTACCATCATAATAAATTAATTAAATCATTTAATTAAATCATATAATGTAATTAAACAAGTGTAGAAAGCATGAAGGGGTAACTTTACCCCCTCACAGACGTGGTGATCATATCCCCACTTCGGTGTTACCAAACATCAAAAAGTGATGAAGTGGGATTTTTCAAATACCTACTTCAACCATCCAGACACAGGAAGTGGTCTCTGAAGTCCAGTTTTCAGCTTGAACCAAACACACTGAAGTGGATAATTCCAACTGAACTGTTCACTTCCACTGAAGTGCCACTTCCAAACTTCCACCACTTCGACAATTCACTTCTGAACCAAACGGCTCCTTAGTTAGGCTTGTGAATCATCATTTATTTCAGACTAGATTTCATAAGCTGAAGGTAGTACTAGTGTGTTTGCTCCCTGAGGTTCTACAACCCAATCCCTTTCGAGATCCACTTTATTACTTGACGACCCGTGCACTTGCGGTGAAGCAAAGGGAATGTCATTAAGTCCCAACCGTAAGGTTCTTTGTATTACAAGGCTTCATCTCTTATGGGCATAAGGATGCCAGCAAGACCTTCTGAATGTGACTTACTGTCGTAAGCCTAGCCGTAAGGTGCCCATAAGTAGTGCTGGTTTCCAAGTTGCTGGGTCAGGAGTGTGCCATCTTCAATCTTTTTATTCCAAATCACTTCCTTTGGCACTCCTTTAGCTTTAAACCTCCCATTGGTGCCTGCAAAGATAATTTACCCAGATTTAGCCTCGTATTCCACTACATTACTCTAATACTAACTCAATAAGAATACAAATTTATATATATAATATCGTATAATTATATACCTATCAGTGAGCGTTTCTTCTCCCTCATTTTTTTTCTCCTTGTTTTCATTTAGTTCAAGCATGCTCGCCCTAGATTTTAGATCTCTAATCTTGGTTTGTTATTGATGAATTTATTGATTAGTTTGGTTGTTTTCCTTCAAATTTTTTTTTTTTTTTTTTTTTGTATCATGAAGTGGATGTGAAGGTTCACCCTTTCTTCCTTGTTGAAACCATCTCCCCTTGTTCTTAAAATCGGGCTATTGTAGCACCGAGAAATCTTTTGTAAAATTTCTAGTTTCTTAGTTGTATTAGGCGTTTATTTCTATGGAAATCCTTTGGAACCTTTAGTGTTCAAGTTCAGGGCATACCCAAGTCTTGTTAGGGTTTCGTGGTTTGTAGCATGAAGAAGCTCATGCTTGTTTTGTTTTTTTGTATTTCCTTTTGGTTTTGAGCCCTTGTGGCTTGTGGTTATGTAGGTGGTGAGAGCTTGTCCAGAGGCAAGGAGCTAGCAGATAAATACGACATTGAGGAGTTGTTCTCCCAAGTTTGTGAGTGGTTGAAATATTTTTGCATAGTCTTGATACGAATAATATAATGTTCCTTATATGCTTTACAGATTAGTTTCATGCCATATCGTACTTTATTACCAATATTGAATTTATTAGAAAGAATTAAACATCTTAGGAAATTTGGAAACTATCTATGTATTTTATTTAAACTTGGCATTTCTATATTTATATATGTTTAAATGGGTATATACTGGTGAACATATGTCTTTTATACTCCAACAATATGGAGAAATAATGTTATTGAGATGCTTATATATGTGATTGAGTTTGATGGTGACAGCAAGCCATAGCCCGACCCAGGACTTCGGTCTAACACTCGAGTGGGGGTTCCCACTGTCTAGCCTAATAGGAGGCAGCGTGGCTGACGCTAGATTTACCCTAGTTAAGAGGTGTACAAGGCCATTGACAGGGTTTTTGACGGATTCTCCCTATTTTGATGTTGAGACCCGAGGTCACCACAAAGGGATCTCAGTGGCCAACGCTAAGGAATTTAGTGTTCGTGACTTTTCTTAAACTTTATGAGATTTTGGAAACCACCTAGGTGGTTGTCACGGCCTCAACAGATCACCTTTGATTGTGGCACACCTGACAAGCACTAAGTGACAAGTCAGCCTTCCTTGTAAAAACAAGAGTTAGTCAACTCCTGTCTGCATCACAAGCACAGCATACTAAAGAAGCGAGCAAAACCGGAAAACATCCACGGTACGAGAAACACGACACAAAAAACCCATTTTAGAGAAAGAAAAACATAAACTCTCTTAGATTGAGAAAATTTTACAACCATGGCCAAAACCCATCACCAAGAGGCCTTGTCTCCTCCAAAAGACACAATAGGCCCTATTACAAGTGCTACCCCAAATCCAAGGTTAATTGAGCCCCATGCCCAATACAAGTCTGGCGTAAAGTCCCTGACTTCCGCTTAGCTTACAGTGTCCTCCAACGTTACTGTAGCTTTAACCAACCACCCTTGGTTACAGCGCACAGTAGTACCGGTCACGCGTGGTAATACTGCGTGCCATCCTCTCTCCTGGCTCGGTTATGCTTTCACCCATTCTTGGTCATGATACAACACATGCCTCACGCTCCTCGCGTTCTACCCAATCCAGGCGACTGTGTGCTCTCGTGGCTTGGCCTATATTGAAATGTTCCCCCAATGACCAAGTGTACTGTCATCAACCCTTACAGTGGTCTTGTACCTGGTCATGGCCACGACTAGGTTGGGAATGATTTGAGGCCAATATATGTTAATTTGTATGAACATGTGTTAAAAGTTTCTATCAGTGGACTGTTTTGTGAACTTATGTTTTTAAAGCTGATTATTTGGAATGCTCTATATTATTATTAAAAAACAACCTTGATAGCTGTATTATTATATTTTTGAGACATTATGTTTATGTATTATTTCCATTACTCTATTTGAGACTATGTTGTTACCACTCACTAGGTAACATATATGTATGTTACTCACTGATAAGTTGGGTCTTTTTGGTGCTTTATCAGCACAGTCACCCTTATAAAAAGTCGATTACAAATCATGTTAGTCAAAAAAAAAATAAAAAAAAATGTGAATAAAGCCAACTTCAGAGGAGAAACAGAAGTACCTTGGGAATTCATTAAGGGGTCTTCTACCATTTCAAGGTCCGTTACCGCTATGAGTGGTGTGATGTGCCTTAAGAAGTGGACCTCGGGGTATCGTTTTCTCCTATCTATGTGACAAGGATCCAGGTGAAGAAGGTTGCACACACACAGCATTATCTTGCCAAACGAATGGTTCGAAATTTTGTTATTGGTTGTAGCTTAGCATCTAGAGTCCTACATGTGCTATTGTGTGCTTATACTTGAGACGGAGGTTGTGTATTTAGCCACTTATCAATTCCTCTTGTTTTCTATGTTTGTTTGCTTGGGGACAAGCAAACCCTTAAGTGGGGGGGTGATTTGATAAGTATCTAAATACACCGTTTTGTAACGGTGAATCACCTATCCTTTGATGTGTTTTTCTTGTTTTTCTTATTTCAGGGCATCCACGGACCAGATACGTTGAGCGAAGCTTTTACAACAAGAAAATCATGACCGAGGAGCGAAGAAACGAAGGATAAACGAGCTCCGGAGGGCACCCAAGCGTTCCTACACAACCCAGGCCCACACACTGGTCGCACACTGCTCGGGGTATTTAAGCCCGATTAGGGTTTTTCTTAGGGGACTTTTGCCACCGACACCTCCAAACACCCCGACTTTCAAAGCTTCATCAAAGGAGGTCGTTTTGGAGATAAATCGAGGGTGAGAAGACGGGAGAACTTGAGGATCTTCATCCTAGAGCTTGCCGACGCGGATTCGGCAAGTTTCTTTATCAAACCTAGTCGACACGCTTAAGAGGTGTTTTTGTTGATGTACTCTTTATTGTGTGAACTTTCCTTCTTTATCATGTCGAACTAAACCTCCCAAGGCCGCCGGGCAACCGGTGAACCTTGGGAGGAATACTTGTATTGGATGTTGTACTCTTAATTCAATGAATACATGGTTTGTCATTTGGTTTCATTCTTTATGTACTTAATTGTAGTGAATTGCATGAGAACTTTGCATTTCATCTTATCGATTGTGCTTGGTTGCGCGAGGTGCGCTCTCGCATCATATCCACATAGCATGAAGGGGGATCCATTGTACCGGTACACCGGAGGTTCCGGGTGCCGGTAGCCTCCCGTAGATTGTAGAGTTTATCTTAGCACAATTGCTTATAGATAACTCTAGCCAAAGCTCCTTAGGCCCAATGACATCGTGTGAGTATCATTAGGATAAAGGAACTTGTACTAGATTAGGGCTACACTACGGAGGTTCCGGGGTAGTCGACTTCCGAGCTTAAATGGACCAAAGTATTACAATCCATGCATGCATTACCTGTTATCACAACATCCTTACTTGTATTTTTCCAGGCGGAATCCTCGTCCGGGGCCTTATCTCCTCTACTTGATTTCGTCTCGGTGTGTGCAACCTAGTAGTTAAAGCTTTTATTGTTGGTTTTAATTTCATTTCTTTGCAACAACCTCTGTTTCGATTCGACTAAACAACTGTTCGAAGAGGAAGTAATAGTGGATCTTAGGACCCTAGGGAATACGACCCTCTTGTGCCCGCACAAGAGGTATTACTTGACGACCCGTGCACTTGCAGGCGGGGGAGCCGTGTGTTCGCTTTCTAGCGACGCGAGCGGCGACCATCACTCACCACTCCTTTTTTATTTCTTAGGTTGCGACGTTGGGGTTGGCTATGCTGGGCAGACCTTTTTCTGATTTTTTTTTTCCATCTGTGTTTTGGTGTGTCTTTGAATTTTTAATTTTATTTGGCATATAGAACTCATGGATCCACTAGATTGTATGCTTGTATTTGTAGTGGTATTTTGTACTCCTTGTATTCCTATGTTCCGGTGTATGGGAACACAAATTTGTGTGTGGTTTAGTTGATTTTACTGATTTTTGAGTTGCTTGGCTTTGTTTATAAGTCATTATCAGGTTTTGTTGAGCCTTGCAACAACTCAGGTGTGGAGTGGTGTGTGATTCTCTCCTAGTTGTCGCGCTGTTACCACATGCCCGGGTAGAGTCGGGGCGTGACACCTAGAGCGTCATATAGTAATAAGTTGTTTTAGTGATGAGAGAGATCGCTGTCAAAGCTTCATATAGGACTAGTTGACGATTGCCTTGAGAAAGGGAATGACATTTTCTAGGATATCTAATAAGTGACTAAGAGACTCATTTTATATCGTCACTCATACTTAGAATACATGTGTTTTCATATTTATGTTTCCATTTTTACTTGTAAATTATCTTAAATTTTGTTCGAGGATATAATTAAAGTGTTTAAACACTTTAGAAGACATTTTGGAGTATTTTGAAGCCAAACGGAGTAACTCCAAGAAAAGCAAGGCCAAAAGAAATGAAGAAATCATCAAAGTCAAAAGAAAAAGCCTTGTACTAGCTCTGTGCGATCATACAAAGCCTGTATAGCCCAGGAAGAATGGTATCATACCCTTTGTGTTACCGTATAGGGCTTATACAGCTCAGGCAGAGAGCCATACCATGTCAGCCTAGATAAAGCCCAGACAACCTAGGTAGAGAGTCATACCGACCTCTGTGTTTAATTTCTGCATTCCTTTCTATTTTATCCATGTCTAGCCAAACTTCCTAAGGCTACTGAAATTCAATGAACCTTGGAAGAAAACCTTTGTATGAATATTCTGTATAAATACATTTATGCATTCAGTAGATTTTGAGTTAGTCTATAGCTCTTAGAGACTCAGGACTGCCCATATGACAGGTGGGGACCTTTCAGTCCACCAAGATCTAGTGTAGCATTCATGCATTAATTCATTCAACACTTGAGGCTTCCAAGATTACCCACATGACAGGTGGGTACCTATCAATCCATCCAATGATAGTGTCGATTCCTTCCACATCTTAATTGATTGAAGAAGTACTGTTCGTGTATATGAATTCAGAAGTTCTTGCGGTTCAAACTATTACATGCATAGTATTTTATGTTATTTAGACATTGTTATTACTTCCTTGGGGATCTGCATTCATGGGCAATTGAATTATTTCCCATTCTTATATTTGCATTAGTAGTAGTAGTTTAATTTAGTTTAGTTAAAACTCTCATGACTGTTTGGTTGACTAGATAGCAACACAAAGAAGAAGTAATAATAAACTTTGAAACCCTTGGGAATACGACCCTTGTTTTGCAAACGATGTATTACTTAAACTAACTGTGCACTTGTGGCCGGAGAGTAGAGAATCATCACTCGCTCACTCGAAACCCAATTTACAAAATAAGTACATACAATAGACGGATAACCAATATCCATGACTCAAACTAATTCAGTGAGAATCCATTAATTAAATCATGATCCTTAAGAAAGTTTTAGGGGAAACATCACCCCAAGTATCTTCGATTGATTGAACCCCTGTCTCTATTTTCTCTATTCTCATGTTTTTATTTCTTGCTTGAATTTTTTATGATTTCTTTCACACCATTATTTGGGTGGCTGCACAACAAAGTAGCTATTAGTAGTACTCTCATTTTTCTTGGGATACAACAACCCCCTACTCATCACTTTATTATGTGACAGCCTGTGCAGTTGTGGTGCGCCACCACTGGTCTCGGTGGTGGCCTCATCATCTACACTACTCATCACTTGATCAAATTGGGTTTTTTTTTTGTTATAAACCTTGTAAAATGACCCTGTACATGAAATCTAACAAGATTGAGCATCAAATCCTAATGTAATATTCTAAGATCAAGTAAAATACCAAGCGCATACTATAAAAATAATGACTCATCAAGCACTTGTCAAATCTTCCCACACTAAAGCTTTTCTTTGTCCTTAAACAAATAAAGCTAGAAATTAAGATGAATAAATGCTTGATCACAAATTGGAAGATTATGGAAGCAATTAGCCATAAAAGAGTACTACAATTGCATTCAATAGAATAAAAGAATTTGACTTGAAAATTAAGTAAACTTAAGTTTTCGTTACTCGTGAATGTATTTGCAAAAGTCTGAATACTTAGCTAAGAATCATTTAAAGAATGAGCATGCAAATATAGAACTTATAAAACTCATTAAACGTTATCTCTTCTTGTTTTTTTTTCTTTTCTTCATTTTTCTTTTTTTTCTTAATATCGTTGGTAGCTGTGGTGTCTCAGTTTTCTGTGCATGTGTTGTGGGTGTTTAATTTGCTTTAGAGTTGTTGTGTCTTAAGTTTTGACTTAGTTTGGTCGTTTTGGGCTGAAAACTAGTCAAAACATGAGTTTTGAGAAAGTACATGGGCTGAGCTAAAAGTACACGGCCATGTACATGCCCGAGTAACTTCCAAATGCTTGTTTTTCTCTCATTCTGTGAGTTACACGGCATGGTTTGATTTACACGGCCATGTAACTCCCCAAATGAGTGTTTTTTATCGTCCTGTGAGATACACGGCCAAGGTTTGATTTACACAGCAGTGTAACTCCCCGATTGTCTATTTTTGCCCTCATTCTGTGAGATACACGGCCAGAACATGATTTACACGGCCGTGTACCGCCACTGCTATATAAATCCCGAACTTAAGCCCTAAATCCTCCATTTTCTCTTCTCCTTCCTCTTCGACCCTTGTTTCCCATTGCCCTAATTGAGAAGAAAGAGCCACTCCTAGACTACTTCCTCCTCCCTTGGTTGAAGATTATTAAAGGTGAGCTTCTCTTCTTCTCCATATTCCTTTGTTTCATGTTGTGTTTGAGAGAACATGTGGCCCTAGGTTTAGATTTTGAATCTTGCTACATCTTTTTGTTGAAATATTGTTTTATTTGCTTACCTTCCTCCATTCTATCTTGTTTATCGAATTGAGTGTAGAAATCCACAATGTTTTACTTTGGTGAAATTGATCACTAATCATGAAATTCAGGTTACTGTAGCACTTAGGATTTCATGGTTAAACTTTGTATTCTTAGTTGTTTGGGGAAGTTAATCCCCATAGAAATCCCTTGGAACCTCTAGGGACAAGTTCAGGGCATGTTCAAGCCTAGTTAGGGTTTTAAGGCTTGTAGCATGAAGATATTCATGCTTATTCTTCCTTTGTGTTTTTCTTTTGGTTTGAGCCTTTGTGGCTGGTATTGATGTAGGTGGTGACAGCTTGGCCAAAGCCAAAGAACCGGCGGAGAATAGCCTTGTATACGAGTCGATCTCCTAAGTCTGTGAGTGGAATTCTGATTTCAAACTCTTATCAATTTTCTCTAAGTATATGTATAACTAGTTTTCATGAAAAGCTCATAATTTATGATGATGATTTAGTCGTTTGACAAGTATTCTTCATGCTCGCATTTTGAGAGTAAAACTTTATGTTATTTGACGGAAATGATTCATATTATCCTGTATATGCTGTTATGTTGGTTTAAACTGAGGAATTTCATACACGTGTTATACTTTTCCTCCGAATTATGCAAATGTGAATATTGGTCCTGGACAAGGACCTTGTGAAATGATTTACTTGAATTGCACTTGTTTTATTTCTGACAATATTTTGATGGTGATGGGGTTGTAACCTACCTGCTGCAGTAGGGGGTCCTCACGGTCCAGCCTTTAGAGGTGGCGTGGTGGACCCGGCTGATCTGTCCATATCAGGTGGCACGTAGAGCCCTGACTGGACGAACATCATATCTGGAGTCACCATACGGATCGGTAGGTCAACGTCAAGAACATGAGCGCCTCTACGGCTCTGAACTTAGCCGCGGTCATGGCTAGAGTTTAGAGAAGTTTTTAGACCAATGTTCGGCTGTTTGAAATGGAAAATTTATATTTTATGAAAATAGACTTCTTATGAAAAAAACTTTAACCAGTTTCTAAAGAGTTTTGTGAATTATCGGCCCCGACATTTTCATAATTGTCTTTATATCTATATTGGGTGTTCAAACTCATATGTATCACTACATATTTGGATTCGGTTTTCTCTTTATAGTTATCTATGTTCTATGAAACATTTGTGCTTTCCACTCACTGAGTGACTCTAGTTACTCACCATTTTTCTTTTTTCAGACTCTACTCAGTAGTGGTGGTGCGGCGGACTAGAGTGCTGGCCATACGTCGGCTAGTTCATCTAGATCTTATTTCATGTATGTTGTTTGTTGAATGTTATACATTGTGTAAGGACATGAATCCACTAGCGTGATTGCCCTCCTTAGAACTGGGTTGTATGTTTATTGACTGTATTTCTCTGAGATCTTTGTCGGATTTGTGGCATGTACGTCCTTTAAATTCTGTACTCAGATTATTGCTTTGTTGTTCATCCTAGGTATTCCTGTATTTTACTCTGTAATTGTCCAAGATGTGGTAAGTCTTGCGGCGACTCGAGTGTTGAGTGACGGGGGTGTCTCTCCTCGAGTGGTCGCTGCGGTTGTCACTTGCCGGTCCTGTAGGACGGGGCGTTACAGTAGCTTTCACACATCGCTCGAAATAGTCCTCTCTCTCAGTAGGGTATATAAAATATTTAACTTAGCATACGGGTATTTGGACCTCAAATGCATGAATTGAGTTGGGTTTATTGAAAGTTAGTTTTCTTTGGTTGGTATTGATGTACATAAGTGTTGAAACCTCGCACAAGGCCAAAGATTTGGTGGAAGCCTAGCAAGAACTCAAATGGATCCACTAGAGTGGAAATATTATGCTATCACCTCTTTGCCTTCGGTAGTTTGAAAATGCATCTTAAGTGTCTCTTCTTGTCTATTCCATTAATTGGTGAAGAGTTGTGTTTGCTTTGGTGTGATGATAGCATGTACGTATCTTTAAGGCTTGCAGTAACCAAGGTTAGGTGTGGTCTACATCTCGTTGGGTTATCGTTGATGTTGTTGTGTGCCCGATTGCAAGCTGGGGCTTGATAAGAATAAGATTTAAAGCAAATGCCATGGATTTTAGGAGGAGAAGCAATCTTATAATCCAATTCATGAAGATTCGATAGAGATTTCTATGGATTTCTTCTTTTCTTATAGATTTATTGAATTTTGTATGAATTTTGTGATCTTTTGGCTAAACATCATTTTGGTACTAGGATTAATGAAATATAGGTTAGTATTTTGATTCTTGATATCATTTCTCATTAATTTAATTTTCAGTGGTGTTGATGATTTGACTATGAATGTGTATATTCCATGGATTAGTTAGTGAGAGCTTTGAGTTCATAGGTATGAATCTAGTTAGGGTGAGCCCAGATTCATTTGATCTTGTATTTTAACTAGAAAGAGCCCCAAGACATATTAGATCCATCATGATTGAAAGATATTAGTAGTAGCTCACCCAAAATGAGAGGTGACATAATCTCTCTGGATTACGATGAAGTAACATAGGTCATGAAAAAACAATGTATTCATAAACGGAATATGTGAAATAGGTACCGACTATGTTCAGGCATAAGTCACTTAGAGATGAAGGCTAGCATAGGATAGGAACCACCATGGTCCAATGATTAGATCAAGATTCTTTCTTAAAAATTGACCTCTAAGTCCAAAAGAGTTCAATATCCTAGCACCACACACACTATTGATATAGATTCTTTGACCACTTTATCTTAATAGTTTGAGTTTATTTGTGTTTATTTTCATTAATTCTTGATTCCAGTGTTGGTTTTTATTGTTTCTTGAGTTGATAATAGACGATAAGTTAATATTTAATACTCATTGTTCCGAGGGATTGAGTTTTTTTTTATTACATATTTTATTACTTAATTGACATGTGCATATTTTTTGAAACACTCACGCAACTCAACAGTAGGTTTTCTTTAATTTAATTTATTTATTATGATACAACTTAAATTTGATGCTTTAAGGTTAAAAATTTTGTGTTTTTTATTATTTAAAATTTATTTTTTATGATTATCATTAGATATTAAATATATAATTGCTTTAAAAAAATAAAAAGTTCTATTTCAAATAAAAAAATATTATCATATTGTACATAACATCTAATTATATACATTGTCATATATGGCGGAGGTAGCCCATAAATCTATGCAATTTTGCACGTATATTTATTTTTTTCTCTAAATATGATGGCGTACGAGGGCATGAATAAAAAAAGACGGGAAAGCCAGACTGGCACATTACTATGCTGACCAAGAACTTGGGAAAGTACCATTCCGGCCCTTATTCTAGGATACTTTTATAAAAAAATAGATGAGGCAGTTTAGAAATATTAATAACATAGCAAGGGTGTTTCAGCCTTTTAAGAGTTCTTAACTTCCCGATAAAGCTTTTTAGGCCCACGGGCCTGACGCGAGAGAAAAAAGAGATCGAGAAACGAAAGAGAAGCGAAGGGAAGCAATTCAATCCTGCAAACAATAATGCAGGTATGGACATGGGATTAAACCCTGGAAATTTTCCTTCCTTTTTTTTTTCGGACTTTGTTTTGATGATTTTGTTGTTTTTGGCCTAGCAGACTAGGACTGTTGAAGTGGGGAACATCTCGGATCTGACAAGCGAGAGAGAGATCCTGGAGTTCTTCTCTTTCTCTGGCGAAATCGACCACATTGAGATGCGCTGGTTCGTATCCTTGTTTCTGTCTATGATTTCATTTTTTTCCTTTTGAATTTGTTGATGCATTTCTGGGTGGTTTCGTTTAGGATTAGAGTTATTATTATTTGGACGAGGGATTTGTCTAACGATTATTGTTGTCTGCATTTTGTGAGCAGTGATCCTGGGGCTTCGAGATGCAAGGCGTTCGTTACTTTTAAAGATCCGAAAGCTCTCGAGATCGCACTGCTTCTCTCAGTATCTCACTATTCTCGTTGTCTTTCATTTCAGCCAATTACTCATTTATCTTGTGAGTAAAGCTATAGGATTGTGGTTATTGATACAGAAATTATGTTATAGCATTGTATGATATAGTTACATGCTAGTCTATCCCAAGTTGGCATGAATTTTCTGTAAGGAACAAGAATGTTACCCCAGGAGAGGAAATGTGATTTACTGTTTTCCTTCCTGTTTATGTTTCATTCTTATTAACTTCTGTCTCCTTTAAATGGTCACGATAGATTTATTGTGCTATTTGATGTGAAATCAAAAGATTTCATATGATCTTGTGGGATAGGTAATCTCACCCGTATTATGTATTTATGTGCTTGTTGATCTGATTGTGCTGTTGGGATTGATCAATATTCTCACTTTTGAATTTTTATTATTTTATTTTATTTTGTTTTTTAGGAGTTCATGGTCACACATGTATGTATGTACTCACTTGTTGCTTAACTGCTAAAGCTACATTTTGCCTGCCTTGCCTCTGAGCTTTGACTATTTTTTTGATCAAGTGATTCTTATAGCTGATTCTCTATTTTCAGGGAGCTACAATTGTCGGCCAGATAGTGAGCATAAGACCTGTTCAGAATTACACTCCTGAGGTTGAGGAGGTTAAATTTGTTCTAAATTTTTTTTCTTTTATCCTTTCCAAAACTTCATCATAGGTCTGTCTGTGGTGATTATTATTCAGCAAGTTGTTGTATCCCCGGGGACAAGTGATTCTTCTGATGTGAACTTTTTGCCAAGTACTGAGGTGTCTATGAACTCCAGTATACTTTTTACTCTTAAACTGCAACTCTGTAGAATGGATTCAATGTAAAGTTCTATCTTGTTTGAGTCTGTTTACATGCTTCTTACCTCCGCAGCTCCAACGCAGTTCTTCTGGTGGTGGGCGGATATACGTAAGCAAAGCTCAGGAAGTTGTGTCAGGTATGCTAGCAAAGGGTTCAGCCATTGGCCAAGATGCAATGAACAGAGCCAGAGCATTTGATGAAAAGCATCAGTTAAGAGCAAATGCCTCTGCAAAGGTCATTTCTTTTGATAGAAGGGTTGGGCTATCTGAGAAGATAACTATTGGCATTTCAGTTGTCAATGAAAAGGTCAAATCAGTTGATCAAAAGCTACAAGTGTCTGATAAAACAATGGCCGCTCTAATTGTGGCAGAGAGGAAATTAAATGATACAGGCTCAGCTGTGAAAACAAACCGGTATTTTGTTGCAATAATTTATATAGGCCATCTGATTTATTTTAAAACAATAGCATGTAAGGATGGTATGTTAATGCATTACTTGATATTAGTCATTTAATTATGTTCAATAGAATGGCCTGGAGGCATCATTGTAGTCAATATTCTATCGTGCATTCACGTCTTGGGAAATATTGAATTGGAAATATCAACATATTTCATGTTGTCTGCACTTCTGGTGGATAGCAGCTTGTTCTTGATTAACCTTTAAGACTATGACTCAAATTGCTAGATGCAAGAGCTGTCTTTCTTTCTTGTAGCATACTTATTTTTTGTATCTTGTGTCACATCTAAGTTTTGTGTCAAGGAAGTGTTACTACTTTTTTGCGGATGTTGCATGTTGTTTGCAATCTTGACTGTTTGGTGGTTAGCATTTCTAATTGGAACTAAACCAATCACCGGTGCATCTTTTGTCCTAAATTATCTTATAATTTTTCTTCCTACAAGCGTTGTTGATGCCCTTAGTTTCCCTAAGTTGATTTTAACTGCTGAGGGGAGATGTAATGCATGAGCAGGTTTGTCACCGCTGGAACAGCTTGGCTCAATGGTGCTTTCGGCAAGGTGGCCAAGGCTGGTCATGTGGCTGGTACCAGAACCAGAGAGAAGTTTCAACTGGCAGTTTCCAACTTGACTGCAAAGGTAAACTCCAAGACTTCGCGTACTTTCTGCCAGGCAAATCTTGCTGCACATGCACTACCTCATCTTGTGGTGTCTCTGATTTTGGTTAGTTTTGAAGGTTGCATGAGTCTTGTTTAGCCAATCTTGTCTGAACATCCATTTAATAAATGCTTCTTTAATGACTTGAGCTAAGTGAATTTTGTTATCTATTCAATTCTTTGATGTGTCCAATTTTAATAATTTTGCAAATACACATTAAAGACGCCCAGGCTGTACTATCTCATCTTTTGATGTCTCTAATTTGGTTATTTTTGAAGATTTTATGAGTCTTGGTCAACATGTCTTGTTCTAATTTCCTATTCAATAAATGTTAGATAAGCCCTTTTCTTCTCTAACCAATTATTTCAACCATTCATTTTTTAAATTATTCAAATAGAAATACTATTGAGACTAATCTTGCCATCATCTTATTTTTTATTCTTATCTACAGGATCCTGTCATTGCTGCATGAGTCTGGTAATGTTGATGTGGCCAAAAAAAAGGATGGTTATAACATCAAAGGGGGTGGATTGATATGTAGTAACAAGTTTGTGCATGATTTTCTTTTCTTGACCTGGAAGGATGCAAGACGTTGAGTCTCCTCGTTGTCAATTGTTGTTTTCTACCAATTAATTGGTGCTTTATTATTGCCTTCATTTTTATCATGTTCCTTCCTCATTGATTTCAGGAGTGTAGTTGTATTATATATTGGGTGGTTGTACCGGCATTGAAGTGAATATAGGGTTTTGTATTTTGTATTGTAAGACATACATTCTTTCATCTCTGTTACCTGTACCCTGGATGTTCTTAGGTTGTGTCAATGAAAGGAAACCTGTTTCCTAATGCAATGGCTTTGTTTACAATGTAGATGGTTTGAATGGTGCTGTTATTTTGTTTTTCTGCATTATGAAACAAAATTATCGCACAAAAACGCTGCATGTTATTTAACAGTACGTGGCAAAGCTGAAATCCTTTTCCAGACTATGCATTGGAGTGCGGAAATGGGCTGTGATATGTGCATGTCCCACTATGTGAAGCAGTTCTTTTGCTTTCCGGTTCAGCATTTTCAAAACTGATCATCAAGAATTTCCTTTAATTTGGTATTCTTTAATTTATAATTTCCAAAAGTGCTGGTATGGTTTATTGGGCATGTATCATCTGAAGTGTGGGGTTTTCTTCATTTGAACTTCTTAACTCTGCATCTAGCAGCTCTCATCTAGAATTATCAATAAGAAATGGTTGGAGTGTTGACAGCACAAATCATATCTGCAGGTTACAGATTATACGAATGGAGAATGGTAATGGTCGGAACTTACAATTAGGCCGTCACTGTGTTTCTCCTCTTTTCCTTGTTGATCTATGCTCACATTCCAAGAATCTAGTGCCCTGAAGACTTAAAGCTGGTAACTGACTTGGTGGGCCCTCTTTTCAGTGTGGTTTTCACTGTAAGATTGCAGCAACTAGTATTTAGGGAAAGAATGACATGTGGATGGAATTTTTTATGACATCGCCATTGTTAAATGGGAATAATTTGTGATTGACATTTACAAAGTTGAGTTGCCCGACAAGGTTGCTCATAGAAGAAAAAGTATAAGAGAATTGAGGCGCGTTCTTTTCCACAATCTAATACTAATCAGAGTATCAAATTTGTGCAATCTTGCGTCTTTATTTATTGAGGACTGCTTATCCATCCAAATTCAATTTAATTTGCAAGATATTCATTCCAATCAAAGCTAATTAGCTGATTCTAGCGTTCATTATTATTTTTTTGTCACGCCCTGACCCCATAGCTAGGCCCGCTGACAGACGGCCGCATCCAACAGGGCTGAGCCCCACTGTTTGCAAGGCCTTAGATTTAACCTGGTCAGAGTCAACCCTAACAAGTAGAATAAGAAGCAATAATACAGAACTAGGAATAGAACAACAGTAACAAAGTTAACACAAGTATAGGCTTTAGTAGCCCTACAGAATACAGTCCGTACATACAATCTACGAATCAAAAATACAGACATGATACAAGTCTTACTCACATAAGAAAGTTCTCTATAAGATCTATAGTGAAAGACAGGAATACGATTCCAAGATAAACCCTCGATCCTAGGCTTAATCTTCTCCTGCGAAAGACAAAATCGCAGAGTGTATGAGCTACAAGGGGCCTAGTAGGATTGCAGAAATAACAGGTAATACAGATATTGCAGAATAATTATAATCCAAACAGAAATACAAAAAATGCTCAGAATTCAGAAATAATCAGAAATACTGAAAATACGCGAAAGCAAATGTGTACATCTCTCTGACTAATAACAGAATCAACAGCGCGAGGCTGGATCTTCGACTGTGAAGTCGGAACAGAACAGACAAAATATCAACTGCCGAAGCCGGATCTTCGACCGCAGTTGAATGGTAGCGCTACTACAGAAAACATATGCACATGGCTATGACTTACTCCTCCTAGCTGGGTAATTTGCCAAGAAAGGAGATGTACCAAAAATCAGAGAAATTACAGAGTACAGACAGTACAATACAGAATAAATCGATTCGTAATATAAATAAATAAATAAATAGTGAGTACAGAATAACAATAAAGACAACAACAATAATACAAGAATATCAAAACTAAATAAATTTCTAAATAAAAACGTAGATACAGAACACAAGAGATACGGAGTAATTATACAAGTGTAAGAACCTATCCAGTTCCGTACTACGAAGTTAGGTTCAATAGACACAGTCGGATCTAAACCTCAAGCCCTGAAGTTACTGACGAGGAGATCAAATGGTGCAAGAAAAATGTTAACTCTTACCACAAGGACCAAACCCTAAGTAATTACAATTCCAGGCTAGAAAAAAGGTAGATCATTCAACATCTCAACCAGTATACAAAAATATACGCACAATATGATTAAGCAATCATCAAACACATAAGACCTAAAGCTCAAATTCCACTATAGAAATAGCAAGGTCTACCTGACAATTATATCAAATTATAACAAAATCCTACAAGTTACACACATAAAAGAAAATATCAAACCATCATGGCACTTAGGTAAAAACAGTGATGTGATGAACTCCACTGAAGGTGTGGACAAGAGAACATGCTATGGAAGTTAGTCATGAGCCAAACTTGGCTCGTGATGTGTTACCCTACCAAACATTTTCAACAACCACACTGACCATGTAGTAACCCTTTAATTCTAACCATCTTTAAAATCCCTGCTTTAGCTAATTATAGACAAGAAAACAAGCTGCTTTTCTCGTTCCTATATCAGTTATCTTCCAGGCACAAAACTTATAAATTTACCTTGTTTCCTAATACAAAAGCTAGCCAAAACAGATAGGCATGGAAAAGGGAAATTTTCAAGTCCAATTGGAACCAAAATTTCAATCCCATGTTTGCTCATATAAAAAACTAGCAGGAATCAATTTTGGAAAGTATGGCGTTATATAGAATGATCTACAACATGGATAAGGGAAGCATAGCAACATACATCAACGACAAAACACCCTCATCACCCTCTAAACACAATTAACCTTCTTAACCATGCCCATCAACATCATCATTTTCTAATCATGACACCTTGGCAATGTACTTCCAGTCATTAATTAAACTCATCAGTGTTTACTTAAAATGCATCATCTAACAACCATTCATGCATCTTAGCCCACAAATCAATTAACTCAACCTTATCAATAAATCATATACAAAACATATGTATATAAAACTGATCTGCCAACTTACTTATCATTCGAAATCATGAAAACTTAATCTTTTCTTCAATCCAAACATAATCCCAGTGAAATCAAAGCAGCATGGGCCCCCTATCAATACCCATTCTTTTCTGTACATAAAAAAAAAATGATATTTTCATCAAATCAGAGAAACTCAAAACTGGGTGCAAGTGATTCAATCCAAAGCTCAAGCCAACGTGAGCATTTCCGACACACTGTTAGTCATAACCATCCTATGAAACACACTATAGTCATCTCAACCTGACATTAATTTGAACCACCTCACTGGAAACACTACTATTATTGCACTATATATATATATATATATATATATATATATCGCCCCGTCCCACATGACCGGCACGTGACAACCACCGCGACCACTCGAGGAGGGACACCCCCGTCACTCAATACTCGAATCGCCGCAAGGCTTACCACATCCTGGACAAGTACAGCATAAAATACAGGAACACTTAGGATGAACTGCAGGGCAATAATCTGAGTACAGAATTCAAAAGACGTACATGCCACAAATCCGACAAAGGTCTCAAAGAGAAATACAGTCAATAAACATACAACCCAGTTCTACGGAGAACAATCACACTAGTGGATCCATGTCCTTACACAATGTATAACATTCAACAAACAACATACATGAAATAAGATCTAGATGAACTAGCCGACGTATGCCCAGCACTCTAGTCCGCTGCACCACCACTACTGAGTAGAGCCTGAAAAAGGGAAGAGAGTGAGTAACTAGAGTCACTCAGTGAGTGGAAAGCACAAATGTTTCATAGAACATGGATAACTATAAAGAGAAAACCGAATCCAAATATGTAGTAATACATATGCGTTTGAACACCCAATATAGATATAAACACAATTATAAAAATGCCGGGGCCGATTATTCACAAAACGCTTTAGAAACTAGTTAAATTTTTCATAAGAAGTCTATTTTCATAAAATACAAAATTTTCCATTTCAAATGGCCGAACATTGGTCTAAAAACTTTTCTAAACTCTAGCCGTGGCCGCGGCTAAGTTCAGAGCCGTCAAGGCGCTCATGTCCTTGACGTTGACCCACCGAATCCATATGGTGACTCCAGATACGATGTTCGTCCAGTCAGGGTTCTACGCGCCACCTGATATGGACATATCAGAATCATTCTACAGGGTCCTTGTCTAGGACCAATATTCACATTTGCATACGCGGATCAAAAGTATAACATGTTTATGAAATTTTTCAGTTTAAACCAACATAATAGCATGTATAATAACATAACATAAATCGTTTTCTTCAAAGTTTTGCTCTTAAAATACGAAGCATGAAGAAAACTTGTCAAACAACTAAATCATCAACTCAATTCTCATAAATTCCGAGCTTTTCATGAAAACTAGTTATACATATATTTAGAGAAAATTGACAAGAATTGTGAAATCAAAATCCCACTCACAAACTTAGGAGATCGACTCCTATACAAGGCTACTCCTCCGCCGGTTCTTTGCCTTTGACCGAGCTGTCACCACCTACACCAATAGCAGTCAAAAAGGCTTAAACCAAAAGAAAAACACAAAGGAAGAATAAGCATAAATATCTTCATGCTACAAGCCCTAAAACCCTAACTAGGCTTGAGCGTGCCCTGAATTTGTCCCTAGATGTTAAAAGGGATTTCTATGGGGATTAACTTCCCCTAACAACTAAGAATACAAAGTTTAACCATGAAATCCTAAGTGCTACAGTAACCTGAATTTCATGATTAGGGAACAATTTCACCAAAGTAAAACATTGTTGATTTCTACACTCAATTCGATAGACAAGATAGAATGGAGGAAGGTAAGCAAATAAAACAATATTTCAACAAAAAGATAGAGTAAGATTCAAAATCTAAACCTAGGGCCACATGTTCTCTCAAAACAACTTGAAACAAAAGAATATGAAGAAGAAGAGAAGCTCACCTTCAATAATCTTCAACCAAGGGAGGAGGAAATAGTCTAGGAGTGGTCCTTTCTTCTCAATTAGGGCAATGGGAAACAAGGGCTGAAAAGGGAGGAGAAGAGAAAATGGACGATTTAGGGCTTAAGTTCAGGATTTATATAGCAGTGGGGATACACGGCCAAGTACACGGCAGTGTAAATCATGTCCTGGCCATGTATCTCACAGAATGAGAGGAAATATGCAATCGGTGAGTTACACGGTTGTGTAAATCAAACCCTGGCCGTGTATCTCACAGGACAAGGGAAAATACTCATTTGGGGAGTTACACGGCCGTGTAAATTAAACCCTGGCCGTGTATCTCACAGGACGAGTAAAAAAAATACATTTGGGGAGTTACACGGCGGTGTAAATCAAACCCTGGCCGTGTAACTCACAGAACTGGGAGAAATATGCATTTGGGGAGTTACACAGCCGTGTAAATCAAACCCTGACCGTGTAACTCACTGAAAAATGGAAAAACAAGCATTTGGAAGTTACTCGCGCATGTACATGGGCGTGTACTTTTAGCTCCGCCCATGTACTTTCTCAAAACCCATGTTTTGACTAGTTTTCACTCCAAAATGACCAAAACAAGTCAAAACTTAAGACACAACAAATCTAAAGCAAATTAAACACCCGCAACACGCACAGAAAACTGAAACACCACACTCTACCCCACTTAAAGAAAATTTCGTCCTCGAAATTTCCTTCTTACCTTGATTCACAAACAAGCGAGGGTGCTTCCGCTTCAACAACGCTTCGGGCTCCCAAGTTACTTTTTCGACGAAGTCGCTCCTCCACAAAACTTTAACCATAGGGATCACTTTATGACACAACCTTTTCTCTTGCCGATCAAGAATCTTCACCGGTTGCACGGCAAAACCCAAGTTTTCTCGCAACTCCACCGGAGGGGTTTCAAGTGTGTGCGACGGGTCACGAACATACTTCTTCAGCACAGAAACATGGAAGACGTTGTGGAACTTCTCTAATTCTGCCAGTAACTCCAAATGGTAAGCAACCGGTCCAATCCTCTCAACAGCAGGGAAGGGTCCAATGTACCGGGGATTCAACTTCCCTCTACTGCGGAAATGAATTACCCCTTTCCAAGGAGAAATCTTCAAGAACACTCGGTCCCCGACCTCGAATTCTAAGTCCTTTCTTCTGTTATCAGTATAACTCTTCTGCCTATCTTGAGCGTTCTTCAACCTGCCTCGAATCAACTTCACTTTCTCTATAGTCTCATCAATCAACTCCACACTCTGCAGTTTTCTTTCACCCACTTCGTTCCAACATGAAGGAGTTCTACACTTCCAGCCATACAACGCTTCATACGGTGCCATGCCAATACTAGCCTGAAAGCTGTTGTTGTAGGTGAACTCTACCAGCGGCAAATGCTTGGCCCAACTTCCTTGGAAGTCGAGGGCACAAGCTCTCAACATATCCTCTAAAGTCTGAATCGTCCTCTCAGACTGACCATCTGTCTGAGGGTGATAAGCTGTGCTAAACTTCAACTTGGTACCAAGAGCTTCCTGAAATCTAGGCCAAAACAATGAAGTGAACCTAGGATCACGATCTGAAACAATGGAGACCGGTACCCCATGAAGTCTAACTATCTCATCCACATACAACCTCGCCAGCTTCTCCAAAGAATCCTTGGTATGAATCGCTAGAAAGTGAGCTGAATTGGTCAAATGATCAACGATCACCCAAACTGCATTAAAACTCTGAGGCGAACGCAACAAACCAACTACAAAGTCCATGGTTACATGTTCCCACTTCCACTCGGGAATTGGGAAAGGCTGCAACAAATCCAGAAGGTTTCTGGTGCTCGGCTTTCACCTGCTGACACACCAAACAACGAGCCACAAACTCAGCTATCTCCCGTTTCATCCCTTGCCACCAATACTCTCCTTTGATGGTTCGGTACATTTTAGTACTCCCGGGATGAACTCAGTAAGCCGAAGAGTGAGCTTCCTCTAGAATCGCTCTACGAAGCTGAGCATCCTTTGGAATGCACACTCTGCCGCGGAACTCTAAAAGACCATCACCGCACACCTTGAAACCACTAACAATTCCTTCCTGTAACTTCTGCCTCTCACTGGCCAACCTCTCATCAGTTACCTGAGAAACCAAAATCTGCTCTAACAAGGACGGTCTCACTACAAAACGTGCCAACAAGGCTCCACACTTTTCAACTTTGAGTTCCACGCCTAACTCTCGAATGGCTTGGAGTTGTTGCTGGTGTGACTCTTTCATAGCAGCTAGAGTAGAAAAAGACTTCTTACTCAACGCATCTGCTACCACATTGACGTTGCCTGGGTGGTAGGTCATATTCTTTGATCAACTCCAACCATCGCCTCTGCCTCAAGTTGAACTCCTTCTGAGTGGAGAGATACTTCAAACTCTTCTGGTCTAAGAAAATCTGACACAGCTCTCCAAACAAGTAGTGCCGCCAAATCTTCAATGAGAACACCACAGCCGCGAGCTCCAAGTCATAGGTCGGGTAATTTAACTCATGCTTCCTAAGCTGCCGGGAAGCATAAGCTATCACCCGCTCTTCCTGCATCAACACACAAGCCAGACCTTGATGTGAGGCGTCACTAAAAACCACAAACTCCTTCCCACTAGTGGGTAAGGTGAGAATAGCGGCGGACGTCAGACGATCGTTAAGAGTTTGAAAAATCTTCTCACATTTCTCATCCCATGCAAACTTCACGTCCTTACGAGTTAACCTCGACAACGGAGCTGCAATCGAGGAAAACCCATCGACAAAACGTCGGTAGTAACCCGCCAACCCAAGAAAACTCCGAACTTCGGTCACATTCTTCTGCGTTTCCCAACTAACAATCGCCTCCACCTTCTTTGGGTCCACGAAGATTCCATCTCCTGATACCACGTGTCCAAGGAAACCAACTTAGCGAAGCCAAAACTCGCACTTAGAAAACTTAGCGTACAACTGCTCCTCTCGCAGAGTCTGCAAGACAGTATGCAGATGCTGCTCATGATCCTCCTCTGTCGGCGAGTACACCAAAATGTCGTCTATGAACACTATCACAAACTTATCCAAGTAAGGTCTAAAAACTCTGTTCATCAAGTCCATGAACGTTGCAGGAGCATTCGTCAACCCAAACGGCATGACACGAATTTCAAAGTGAATAGCGAGTGCGAAAAGCCGTCTTCGCCACATCGCCCTCCTTAATCTTCAGCTCATGGTATCCCGAACGCAAGTCGATCTTAGAAAACACACTTGCACTTTTCAACTGATCAAACAAGTCATCAATCCTCGGCAAGGGATACTTGTTCTTAATGGTCACACTATTGAGTTGTCGGTAGTCTATGCATATCCTCAAAGAACCATCTTTCTTCTTTACAAAGAGAACCGGCGCACCCGAAGGAGAAACACTAGGACGGATGAAGCCTTTATCCACTAGATCCTGCAACTGAGCCTTCAACTCCTTGAGCTCTGCTTGCGCCATCCGGTAGGGTGCTTTAGAAATTGACGCTGTACCGGGTAACAGGTCAATGACAAACTCAATCTCCCTATCAGGTGGTAGTCCGGGTAACTCCTCGGGAAATACGTCAGAAAACTCTCCCACCACCGGCACATTTTCCAATTTCTGCTCAACAACCCTGGAATCTACCACATGAGCTAGATACACTTGGTACCCTTTACTCACCAACTTCCTAGCTTCAAGAGACAAGATCAAACACGTCGGAAGGGTTTTCCTTTTTCCAACGAAAACTACTGGGGTCTCCAGAGGCCTTTGGAAGGTTACCTCTTTCTTGAAACAATTGATGGATGCTTGATGATCAAGCCAATCCATCCCCAAGATGACATCAAAGTCCTGGATCTCCAAAGGAATCAAATCCGCCTCCAGGGCCACTCCACCAACTAGCACAGGACAACCCTGAAAAACCGAACTTCTAATCACCTCCTCACCAAGAGGAGTCTGAACAACTAGCTCACAACTCAGAGGGGACAAAACCCTATCAGCATGACAAGCAAATCTAGTACTGACAAAAGACCTCTTTGACCCAGAATTAATCAATACAAAAGCATCATGCTGAAAGATAGACATGGTACCTGTGATCACGTTCGGTCTGGTCTGCACTCAGCCTCTTCGTTAGTCATGGTAAAAACTCTGGTCTGAGATCTAGTCTGCTACGTTGTACTCCTGACTGAGGGTTATTACTGCCAGCCATCGACCTAGAGGTCCCAGCCTGGGTAGGCGTCGTTGGCTGAGTACCCCTGGGCTGACTCGGCCGAGCTCTGAAATTGGATCACCACAGCCGAGCTCTGGACAAGCTGACCTGAGATTAGATTAGCTACATCATTACTCTATCATTTGCTATAGCACAGCCAGAAGGCTGGGCAGGCTGTATGCACCTGCTTAGCCCAGTCAGGGGCCTATGCGGCCTCCGTGCAGCCGCACGATGCCCGTAAGGCAAGTAGGTGTGACCAGTTCTTGCACAATTTTGGTCCCATGCGGCCTCTGTGCAGCCGCACACATGCCCGCACACATGGGGAACTATAAAGGCCGTACTTCAGGCTTCTGAGAAGGAGAGCCACTGTAGGACCCCAAGCACATCCAACGCCAAATTAAGAGACGAGCGTATGTAAAAGACAGAAATTAATCGAAGATGTCTGGATGGATGGAATCCATTCCAAAGCTAGGGTATGTAAATTAAGAGCCACGGTATATCCGCAACAATGGTTTTGATGGGTAGTTTCGACGTCTGGATGGAATCCATTCCAAAGGTAGGGTCACCGATGGCTTCCTTGATGCGATGACGGAGGAAGAATCAATCTAAGTTGGTGAAGAAATGCCCCCTTGGTAGCAAAGAACTCCTCTCCAAACCTTAGCCACCTTGTGCTAAGTGTACTGATAAATGCTTGAATGAATGTATTTGACAATTATTATTTATAGCACTTTCCATGTAATTATTGCATACATAATTGAATTTGATGCTTAATTCGCTTCTATTTCGTATTCAGGCTCGAATAAAAATATATAGATCAAGAGGAACAAGTTCGCGGTGATTTAAGCTAATTTTGCAAGAAAAACAGTGTTTCAGAGAGACTTACGGTCCGACTTACGGGTGTTCTTACGGGAGTACTGTAGCGTATTACTATTCACAACCACTGTTACGGGCGAAAGGTCCAACCCGAGAGGCTTACAGGCACTATTATGCCCGTACAGAGCACTGTAGTAGTAATGTTCATAACACTGTATCAAATCACTATTCATGAACTTTTAAGGGCGTAATGGGGAGGTTACGGGCACCCTTACGGCTGTAAGTATCGGGCCATAAGGACCTCTTACAAACCATTCATGCATTATTTATTTATTTCATCATCAATACTTGTGCTCTTCCCTGGGGAATCCTCGCCCGGGGCCTTATCTTTTATACTTGTTTCTCTATACGTTCATTGCTCGTTGGTGGTTAGTTCGATTAATTGTTTTGTTTCAGTACTTATTTCTTGTTCGGCAAAACTCCTGTTTGATCTGACTAAACAGCTAATCTAAGAGGAAGTAATAGTAGATCTCAAGACCCCAAGGAATACGACGCTCTCGTGCTCGCACGAGAGGTATTACTTGACGACCTGTGCACTTACGGCGGGGGAGCCGTGTACCCGCTTCTTTAGCGACGCGCGCGGCCACCATCTTGATGTATTACTTGACTACCTCATCTTTCACTACTTCTTTCATGTTGGGGTTCAATTGTCTCTGCGGCAGTGCAGATGGTTTATGACTGTCTTCCATTAAGATCTTGTGAGTACATAATGAAGGGCTTATACCTTTGATGTCTGCAACTTCCAAGAGATAGCTGGTTTGTGTTTTTCCAACACGCTTAAGAGTTTTTTTCTGCTCACCAGAAAAGCCGGAGGCTATGATGATAGGTAGTGTTGAGTTTTCCCCCAAAATCGCATATTCCAAATGTGACGGTAACTCCTTAAGTTCTGACCTTGGTGGGTCCTCCACAAACAGTTTAAGTTTATATTTACTATCACAACTTATTTTCTCAAATTCAATTTCCTTAGGAGTAGAGCTCTCCGAACTATAATCCTCACTCACTAACCAGGCTTCCCCCTCGGACTTTGACTGAGTGTCTTGTTTTGGTGGTCCCCATGCAACTTGCTCACAAGGTACATCAAGATTGCTCCACTGTTGGGCTTCCTGTGTAGGCATGTCACTCTGGTGTTGTTTCAAGGGTACATTTCTTGCGTTGACTTCGTACTTCCCATGGAGAACGCATAAAACCTTGTGCCAATCTTGTTGTGGGGTAGGCTGGTGCACCATAGGAGCTGCAACTTTGGAGTTTTCCCCTAAAAAGTTATGATCCTAATCTAGTATGTACTGTTGTATGTATGCTACTGAGTGCACGTACGATTCGGAATACTCAGGTGATGATGTGGACATCAAGGCTAAGGATCCAATTCAAGTTCCAACGGGACCAGTGACGAGGGCTCGAGCTAGAAGATTTAAAGAGGAGCTCAGCAACTTGGCATGGAGAATTCTACAACAAGAAGAGGGCGTGATCACTACTGATGGTGAACAAAAGCTGGTCCTACTCATCCAAGCCGATTCCACTTAGACGCTTGATGAAGATTTGGTTGTCATTTGGTGATGAGTTTAATATGTGAACTAGAGTCTTTTGTAAGTGACTAGTCTTGTTGGGCTTTGTGAGCCTTTGGGCTGAAGTTGTTTTTTTTAAGTTGATTGTTTCTTTTTTTTATCTTTAAGGGTAGTTTTGAACTTTTACTTCTTAGAAGTTCTCTAGGGTTTTGGGCTATATATATAGCCGCATGTAGCAGCGATAAAACAGAACTTTGATGAATGAGAATTTGTGAGGTTTTCTTCTTGTTTTCTTGAAGAGACTTTTTAAGAACTTATCAAGGGTTTTTCCTTGTGGCGTTCAACTGACTTATCAATTGGATTTCCATCTCCTTTTGTGGCGTCATTCCCTTACCAAGGTTCGTGCTTCGCTAAGCATTGGGTCGAGGTGTCCATCCGTTCCATTTGAATCCGTGACTTTTCTTCTTCTTGCCAAATTTGTTTTCGGGTCTCGTCACGATCGTTGGCGGGGTTCGTATCAGTTGGTATCAGAGCTAAGTTCATCCTTTTGACCTATCTTCCATTGATTTCTGTTCATCTCTCTTACAAAAAAAAAAAAAAAAAAAAAAAAAAAAAAAAAAAAAAGAAAAAAAGAAAACGAAAACAAAACCTAGAAAGGTATTGAGATTTTCATTCTTGAATTGTCAAGATTTCTTGATTTGTTTGAATTTGCCATTCTTGAATTGCCATTCTTGAATTGTCAAAATTTCTTGATTTGTTTTGATTTAAATTGCCATTCTTGAATTGCCATTCTTGAATTGTCAAGATTCCTTGATTTTTGAATTGCCAATCTTGGATTGCCAAAAATTTCTTGAATTGCCAATCTTGGATTGCCAAAGATTTCTTCAATTGCCAAAATTGCTTGAATTACCAAAATTTCAGCCCATTTCCAAGAAAACACATCTTCCATCAGTTTTGGTTTGTCTTCGGTTTGAACCCTTTGATGATGGTTTTTAATTAGTTTTGAAAGAACTCAAAAAAAGAGAACGAGTGGAAAAAGGCAGCGAGGTGAGATCATTTGAGGGTAAAAGCCAAATTGAATTGAGTGATACAAGAGTGGATTTGAGTGAATTTTTTTCTTGGAGTGAAATACGTGAGCTTTGGGTGAGGTAATTTTTTTTATCTAACATTGCTTTGCAGGTTTCCATCATGTCTCAAATTCCAGAGAGAAACACAAGCGAGGAGAGTACCCCTCCAACTATTCCGAATTTGCAAGTGCAAGCTATAATTGGGGAAATGAGAAGGATGATGAGGGCGGAACTTGAGCAAATACATGAGAGGATGGATAGGGTTGAAGAGGTAGCACAACGGGGACAGCCACCGATTGTTCCAAACCTCCCAAGGAGAAATAGGGTGCCCCAACGGGAAGTTGAAGGTGTGGGGGCGTTTGGAGTGGAAAATTTCGATGAAGACTTTGATAGGATGTCAATGGGCAGCCCTAGGAGATATGGTCGAGATAGAGACGCTCGGAATCGTTTAGACAACAACTTGGGTAGTATCAAGATGAGAATTCCGGCATTTCAAGGAAAGAGTGAACCCGAAGCATACCTTGAATGGGAGAAGAAGATGGAATTGGTTTTCGATTGTCACAACTACTCCGAAATGAAGAAGGTAAAACTTGCCGCTATTGAGTTTACCGATTATGCTATTGTGTGGTGGGATCGGTTGTGCATTAATAGGAGGCGAAGTGGAGATTTGCCTATAGAGACTTGGGATGACATGAAGAGGGTGATGAGACGTCGTTTTGTGCCATCTCATTACTATCGGGATCTATACCTTAAGCTTCAAGGTCTTCGACAAGGTTACAAAAGTGTTGATGAATATTATAAAGAGATGGAGATGGCTATGATTCGGGCCAATGTGGAGGAGGATCGGGAGGCAACAATGGCAAGGTTTTTGAATGGGTTGAATAGGGAGATTGCTAACATGGTTGAGCTTCATCACTATGTGGAGTTGGAAGACTTGGTGCATATGGCAATGAAGGTTGAGAGGCAACTGAAGAAGGGGAGTACTAGTGCACGTCCAAGACCCACCCCACAAAATCCTAGTGCAAAACCATGGAGGCCAAATTATCCAACCAAAGATGAAAGTAACTCCCATCCCAAGGCCAAAACGGAGCAAAATTTAGCCACTACTTCCACGGTTTCTCAAAGTAAGATATCCAAAACTTTGTCTCATTCTAGTGAAATAAAATGTTTCAAATGTCAAGGAAGAGGTCACATCGCTAGCCAATGCCCGAACAAGCGGGTTATGGTGATTCGGGAGAATGGGACAATAGACTCTGAAGACGAGGGTGATCTAGATGACATTTCACCATTGGAGGATGATCTTTTGGGAGAAGAGGAGTTTGGGGCCGAGCATGGTGATATGCTTGGATTAGTCGCTCGGAGAGCCTTGAACTTGCACGCTAAGGTGGAGGAAGAAGAAGTGCAACGGGAGAACATCTTTTACACTCGTTGTCTTGTGAAGGGCAAGGTATGTAGTGTTATTATTGATGGTGGTAGTTGCACTAACGTTGCTAGTTCTTCCATGGTTGAGACGCTAGGGCTCACAACACTCAAGCACCCCCGTCCATACAAGTTGCAATGGCTGAATGATAGTGGTGAAGTACGGGTTACTAAGCAAGTTGTGGTGCCATTTCGGATTGGGAAATATGAGGATGAAGTGTTGTGTGATGTTGTACCCATGCAAGCGGGACATCTTCTGTTAGGACGGCCTT
>CACTHL010000618.1:172500-254369 GCA_902712375.1 Dioscorea dumetorum
CTCTTCATCCTATCTAATTGTTGCTTCACTTCTGGCTAATTTGCAGATCTTGCAACATTCCAAAACTGAATTTGAAGATCTTTTTTAGGATGAAGTTTTCCCCATCTTGCGTAGATGTGTCTAGCGCACATCCTATGTTCACTTTATGGGAGCCAGGCATTCACTGCATGTTGCAAACCCTGCAAACATGATACTAAATTAGAATGAAATTTTGGTCAAAGAAACAAAATTAAGGGTTTTTTTATGCACCTTTTGCATGTCACTAACAATTACCCATCCAAGCCCATCCTCTATATGAAGATTAGCCTTAAGAAGCTCAAGAAACCATAACCAGCTTTCAGATGTCTCCTTGTCTACAACAGCATATGCTAGAGGGTACATTTGATTATTACCATCTCTTCCTATTGCAGTCAGCAATTGCCCTTTCATTGAACCCTTTAAAAAACACCCGTCAATGCCAATTACTCTCCTGCAACCATTGAGGAACCCTTCCCTGACTGCTGCTATACATATATACATCCTCTTAAATATAGGTACACATTCTGGATTCTGTCTTTCAGCTACAATATAAACACTGCTGCAATGATTTGTTGATTTCAGCTCCAAAGCATAATTGTTTAGCACCTTAAAATCCTCCTTAAACTGGTCTTCAATCTTCTTAACTACCAAGCTCCTAGCATTTCTACATACCTTGTCAGTTATAAACACTCCAAGTCCCTTCCTCACCATTGCTTTCAAATGCTTAGGCTTGATAGAAGACACAGAACTTATTATTTCACCAAACATGCTAGCAACAACATGGGCTGTCACCCTTTTATTCTTTGTTGCACCAAGGAGACATGAGTGTTCTGGTTGGTAGTTTTTCACAACAAAACTTTTTTTTCCACTACACCAAGAGCACAAAATGAGCCATTTGCAACCTTTTGCTGCGCATGTAGCCCTTACCCTTACGGCATCATTTTTTATGTACTTGAACTGAAATCCTTTTCTTGTTGAGAATTGTACAAGCTCTTTCTTAAATAGTGCAAGTTCTGCAAACCTAAGGTCTATGAAGAAATCCTCCATTGGGTTGTTAGGGTCATAATTCCTCCTACTGGACTTGTGCCTACGTGCATCATCAGCATCTGAATCCCCGCTTGTATCATCAAAGCTCCCAGGATCTGAAGAGTCAATGTATTCACTGTCATACCCAACTACTTTCCCAATTTCAATGCTAGGACCTGAAATATCACAAGCAGGGGTGTTTGCATTAATTTTGTTTCCATCTGTGGCAGCACCATCATTAGCATTTTCCTTAAATCTCTTCTTGAACTCAACATATTTACTTAATTTATCCCTAGCTGCATCTCTTTCATTGTCATCATCAGAATTATAGTCTATGAATGGGACATCTATCAACATTTCCTCATAATCGTCACTGGACTCACTATTGTTGTCACACTTTTTAGCCAACTCTACATTATCCCCAAATGCTGCTTCATCTAAAATTTCATCACCCAAACCCATATCAGTATTAGTTGTTGTTTCATCCATATTAGCATCTGTTGTGGCACCCTGTCTTACAACACTTGTTTCACCAACCTTAGCTAATCCACCCTCATCTAAGTCCACAATGTGTTTTCCTCTTTCATCTGTATAGCAATCCTCATGATCTGAGTTAGATAGGAGTGCTTGTGGCATGGCCAAGTTATGTATAACATCTAAGATCTGCACATAAATGTCCACAACCACATCTTTCCTTAATTTCTCTGCTACATCTACAGTAGCCTCATCGTTAGCAATAATTTTTAAAGTGCCATTTTCAGCCATATAAGCCAATTCCACTGTTTTCTTGATGTCATAACCTAGGTCCTTGACATCTGATAGAAAATCTAAATAACAAAGCCGATCTGGTTCAACTACAAAGAGTGGATGTGTCAATGGCATGACAAGCATATTAATGGGTATAAAAATTTCAAACAGCCAGATCAAGTCCTTCTATATAACTTCCGCCTTCTACTTTTTCTAGGGAAGTTGAAATCTAGGTGGTCCGACCCTTTTGTAGTAACTCCACCTTATGGAGCAATTGAAATTTCTCATCCGGAATGGGAACAGTTCAAGATAAACAGGCATCAGTTGAAACCATATAATCCACAATTCCAGGTTTCAGGTGAGGAGATTATTTATTTAGAAGAAGTCACGTGAGGTAAGAATTCTCTATGTCAAGCTAGTGACTATAAACAAGCGCTTCTTGGGAGGCAACCCAAGTTCTCTTTCGATTTTTGTGTAATTAGTTTGCTTTTCTTTTATGCTTGCTTAGTTTAGGCATTCCCGATTGATTCACTCTCTAGCTATGTTCGGAGTTCAGTGTTTCATGTTAGTGCTTTGTGTCTATGCTGATTACGCCTGTCTTAAATTCTTATTAAGGGCCTTTGTAACTAGGTGTGTTCTTTCGTTATTAGAGAGATTCTACTGATTTTTCAAAGACGCTTACGGGCTTTGCTTACACCCGTAATTCAGACCATAAGATCTTCGCAGAAGCACTTATGCTTCAATTTACGGTCGTAATAGTTTTTGCAGAGCCATCCCGAAGCTTTTACGGGCGAGCTTACGCCCATAAGGAACGGTCATAAGTTTGCATCCCGAACATCTTACAGGTGTGTATTTCGAGCCACTTACGGCCATAAGTAGTTAGGTTTAAGGCGCCGCCAGCATGGTTTCCACTTAACATTTATCCTTCTTTTCTCTTGCTTAGCATTTTCCCCTTCAAGCCAGAAGTTTCCTGGCACATCCGGCTCATTTAAAGCTCCGTTGAATCTGAGAAATTATCTAGGCATCAGAGAGAGGCCATTAGAACTCCTTTCAAGTTGGTTCATCTTCTTCCCCTTGGGTCAAGTTGATTTCTTCTCCATGTCTGTTGTTCAGCTTTCTTTTATTGTCTACTATTCTTTAGTCTCCAATTTCGTGCGATTTTGGGTGTTGTATTCACTTTCTGTGCGATTCTTTACACTGAGCCATTCAAGAGAACCCCGTACAGCCTGAGCTCAATGCTTACGGCCGTAAGTCCGTTTCTACCAAAATTGTTTTGCAAAAGGTGCTAATTTTTACTTACTTATTTTGCAGAATGCCTAGAACGAAGACTCTTGCTTCTAGGCTGTCGAAGCGCCCTCGAGCCGACCCGGTTTGACCATCTTCCAATCCAACTCCTTCGGGCCCAACATTCGTCTCCAATCACTTCCGAGAGTGGTTCAACCGTTTGAGGATGAAGTGGTCTGGTAAGATCCGTACTATAGACTGGCCCACTCTTGCCCAATTGGGGCTAGAGCACGAGGTCTGAGCAATGTTAAGGGTGGGGGCTAGTCAGACACTTGGGAAAGTTTGGATGGAGCTAACAACGGGTCGAAACTATGAGCCTGGTTTTACCAAAGTTACTTTGCTAGATCGCCCTACTCACAAATATGTGCATGCCGTCATGGCACGGTGTTTGCAGGACAAGCAGATAGTACAGGCGTTGTAGGGCGGCAAGAGCTTCTTTACCTCTACAGCATGACTGAGCAACGACCCATCCATTTGGGATACGTACTCGCATATTTTCTTGCACATCAAGGCCAACACATTGAAGTTAATACTAGCGTGATTGCTCTCTATGGTTCGACAATCTGATCCCTCCTCGGGATCCATTTTATTACTTGACGATTCGTTCACTTGCGGTGACTCAAAAAGAACCTGTCAGTAGCCACTTAAGTGGCTGCATAGGCTTGCGAGCGCGCATGCGAGCTCATGGGCCCCTGCAAGGCCCCCAGTTCTTAAGGCAGACAGCCTAGAGAGCCGCCTTTCGTCCACAAGGGCATCCGCAGGAGCCTTGGGGGCTTGCGGCTCACGATTATGTGAGCCTCAAGGGCTACCTTGTGCAAGAAGCCCAGCGCACTTGCGGCCCGCAGGCTGTAAGCCTCGTGGACTGCCTTGCGGGTGCAAGGTTCCCAGCCTGCAAGGTTCCCAGCCTGCAAGGTTGGGGCTCTCGAGTACAAGAAACTGATGGATGTCCCACAAGTGCACGGGGTCGTCACGTAATACATTGTGTGTGACACAAGAGTCTTATTCAACTGGGCCAATAAGCTACTATTACTCTCCTTTCGCCTATTTCCTAGCCTAACAGTCCTAGTAAAGCGTAGAACTACTTAAATCTAATAACAAGATAATAAAGCAACTACTGCACGCCAAATGAGCATTCAAGGGATGATTGATGAGGACATCACACCCATGGTTATTACACCCCAATCTACACCACTTGTACATGGCCAAGATCAAGGACCAATTACACGAAGTCATGCTAAACAAATTCAAAACCAGGTGAACGCTAACTTAAGTTTATTATCACATTATATTAATACAGTAGTGCTTCCAATTTGTTCTATTTTAATTGTACTTAGGTGCATCGGAAGTGAGGACATCATTGAAGACTTAGAAAAAGAAGAAGATAGCAAAAGAGGAGCATTTGAAGAATCTTATTTATGGAAATAGAATAAAATAAAGGAAGACAATAAAAAGAAGGGAAATAAATCAAAATCAGCCTGGTAACAAAGAAAGGAAGTATTGCAAGATTGAAAGAGTACGACTTGAATAACCTTGCCTACAATATTTGTGAAGCAGTCCGGTACAAGTAGTGCCGAAAAAGGGAGGTCGACGACTCCCCTCTAGCCCTCTTCGAAGAAGGGCCAGATGTAGTAGCCTTCCTCGGCATGATCTGTTGAGAGAAAAATATAAAACAGTTAAGATCAACAGTGAAACACGGGCGTGCTTCAAATCTGCACGCCCATGTAATTCAAAACAAAGGGTTTCCAACGAGCACGAGCGTGCTGAACAGGCACGCCCGTGCTTCCTTGCAATTCCATATCTCAAATCAGAGCACGGCCGTGCTTGAGTGAACACGGCCGTGCTGCTAAAGTCTAGCTTCGGCTCCGACGGATTCTAACTCAAAAATCGACGGAACAAAGTTGTTTAAACTCAATCAAAAGCACGCTAGATGTCTCTAAAGATGAATTTAGATGTTTTCAAGAAGAATAACAGCATAGAATCAAAGATTTAGAAACAAAACACAAATCTAGGGTTCGTCGACTTACCCAAAATGTTGAAGAAGGAGTAGAAGCGATGAAACTCCGAGAAACCACGACAACCACGAAAAACTCGCGAAAAACGCAAGAAAAAGGGAGCACAAGGGAAGAGAGTCGCCGGTGAGAAGAAAGAAAGGGTGAACGGCGCGTTTAAAAAGAAGAAAATCGCAGGGAGAGGGACCGTCGCGCTGAGCACGGCCTCAACACGGCCGTGTTGTGCCCGTGCTAAAGAAAATTCAACAAAAACAAAGAACGCGGCACGTCCGTGACGCGTGCACGGGCAGCGTGCTCAGGGATTCAGCACGGCCACGGCACGGCCGTGCTTCTCCCTGTGCTGTTTAGAAATGATAAATCTTAAAAACCTGTGAATTGCACCCCAATCAGCACGGGGGTGTTATGCTCGTGTTGGGCATGGAACCTTCCCTCATGAAGAAAAACACGCCGGATTCGAAACAAAACATAACAAAAACACAAAAACAAACAAAAGAACCAACAGAAACACAAAAACCAATCGGGTTGCCTCCCGATAAGCGCTCTTTTAACGTCACTAGTTGACGTGTCTGGTCGCAACTCAAGATGGCTCAAAAACAAACCTTCCTTCTTCGCGCTCTGCAGAACAACCGTCCATTAAAGAAGGTAAAGAATTTATTATGAATGCCTCACCACAACTGAGGACATTAGCAGGGTTACGTTTCGGGGTAGAGGCTTGTTGTTTCTTTCTCTCCTCTACCTTCTGCCACCATGTCTGTTCCTTTGATACCTTGCTTTTCCTTCTTTTGGCTTTCATTTCTGGTTGACCAATGCTCGATGGTGTAGCAACGATGGCTTCCTCTTGGTCTATGAGCGCTTCATCTGGAGGTTCCTCACCTAGCAAATCAGTAAGATGATCATTTTGACAAATTTCCTGCACACAATCACAAATAACGTCATTAATAGTGTCTAGAAAATAGCAAGAATCATCAAATGCCATGGGGTGTCTCATAGCTTCCTTCAGCTTGAATACCACTTCCTCATCTCCCACTCTCAAAGTCAGTCGACCATCCTTTATATCAATAATAGCTTGCGAAGTAGCTAAAAATGGTCGACCAAAGATCAAGGGGACCTCAGCCCGATAATCCAAATCCAGAACAACAAAGTCTACCGGGAATATGAACTTATCTACCTTCACCAAGATGTCCTCAATAATTCCCAAGGGTTGGCGGGTGGAGCGATCAGCAAGCTGGAGCGTCATTTGAGTTGGCTTGAGTTCCCCCAACCCCAGCTTCTGAAAAATCTTTAATGGCATGAGGTTGATACTTGCTCCTAGGTGAGCCAACGCCTTTTCATCCATCATTCCTCCGATTGTGCACGGGATGATGAAACTTCCCGGATCTTTTTCTTTCTTGGGAATTTTATTTGAGATGATGGCAGAACATTCCTCACTCAAGGTGACCATCGAAACGGCTTCCAATTTCCTCTTATTGGTCAACAATTCCTTGAGGAACTTGGCATACTTCAGCATCTGGGAAAGAGCTTCTACAAATGGAACATTGATGTGCAATGTCTTAAACATCTCCAGAAACTTCTTGAACTGTGCCTCCTGTTGGTCCTTCTTGAGTTTTGCTGGATAGGGTAATGTAGGCTTGTACTCTGCTACCAAGTCTTTCTCTTTGCCCTTAGCCTTCATCCCTAAGCTTGACCCTGAACCTTTATCCTGAACTTCCACCTCTAATTCTTATCGAGATTCTTGCTGTGCTTGTAGAGTTGAGGGTTCCAGTTCCCTGCCACTTCTCAAAGTGACTGCCTTGAGGGACTCCCGAGGATTAATTTCCGTGTTACTCGGTAGAGCACCCTTGGGTCGTTCAGCAAGCGTCTTGGCGATCTGTGCAACCTGACGCTCAAGGTTCTGTAAAGAGGCTTGCTGATTCCTCAACATCTCTTCATGCCCTGTGATTCGGGCATCATTGGCTTGAATGTATTGGACAAGGAGAGCTTCAATAGAAGATCCTTTCTGTTCTGGTGGTGAAGGCCTCGAAAATTGAGGCTGAGTCTACTGCTGCTGCTATTGCTGAGGGGGGCGCTGCTACCCCTGATTCTGGTCTTTCCAAAAAAAATTAGGGTGATTCCTCCACCCTGGGTTTTAGGTGCTGCTGTAGGGGTTGCCTGAATACCTCTGATTTTGACCGATGAAATCAACTTGTTCGGTCACCTTAACCCCTTCTGATGAACAACTAGGCCCTGCTTGGCCTGCCCAACTATCAGTACTCAAATTCTGGGCTGACGATTGGACTTGCATTGTGTCCAACCTTTTAGAAATCACTTCCACTTGTGCTGCTAGGGTGGTGAGAACATCAACCTTATAAAGGCCGGCTGTCTTCACTGGTTTGTTTCTCTCATAACTCCATTGGTAACCATTGGATGCCATGTCTTCAATGAGGTTTTGTACTTCTTCTGGTCTCTTGCTGCACAAAGAACCTCCAGCTACGGCATCCAGCATTTGTTTGGTCGCCACATTAAGCCCATTATAAAAAATCTGGATCTGCATCCATTCCACTATCCCGTGTTGTGGACACTTCCTCAGTAATTCCTTGTACCTTTCCCATGTGTCATACAAGGTTTCTGATTCTACTTGTCGGTAAGAGGAAATATCACTTCTGAGTTTGGTGATCTTGGCCGGTGGGAAGTAGCGAGTTAAAAACTTCTCGCCAGCTGTGCCTAATTTGTGATAGATCCCGCCGGCAAGGAACTTAGCCACTGCTTCGCCCTTCCTCGCACTGAAAACGGGAACAGTCGAAGGCAAACCGCATCCTCGAACACATTATTCGCCTTGAACGTATCACAGATTTCCAAAAAGCTTGATAAATGTGCATATGGGTCCTCATCTTGAAACCTATCAAATTGGCACATCTGCTGCACCATTTGAATGAAATTGGGCTTCAGTTCGAAATTGTTGGCCGCAACTGGAGGTCGAATAATACTCGATCCAGATCCCTCTAGATTAGGCCGGGCATAATCTGAAATGCTCCTCTGATTTCCAGCCATGTTTTCCTCTTGGTCCACTTCAACACTTACTTCCACTGACCCGGTTTCTCTTAAATGAATCTGCCGCTGTCTTCGATGGAATGTCGGCTCAATGTCCGGATCTGGAGACGCTAGATGGGAGGAATTACCCTAGGTCATACACTGCGCCTGCACAATACCCAAAAGAAAGAGATGAGATATGAACTTTCAAGCTTAATGCAAAAGAAAAATAAAATAAACAGCTTAAGTAAAACAAAGAAAAATAAAATAACAAATAAAAGAATACAAGTAAAACAAAAACAAAAGAAATGAAACTAAAAGCAAAAGAAAACGGTTTTGAGTCTCCAATTTTTGCTTTAACCCTAAGTGAGGTTTTTAAGTGAGGTTTTTAGCAGGTGTTTGGTCAGGCGACTTGTGATAAGATTTTTTTTTTACTAAAAAAAAAGTGAAGAAAGAAGTCTATGTCAGTATTCCTCTGCTTGTAAAAGCATGAATGCGTATATGTAAATCTGTAGTCAAATAAGTTGGGTGGCTCTTGTGCCTGGCCAGCATGTGCATCCTGTTGAAAGATTTTTGTGCAGTCTACGTCATACGGACTGGGAAAAAAAACCTTTTGTGACCTATTGGGCGCCTGAAACCTGTTTTACCTTTACTTGATGTTAAAGTTTCATTTTGAGACCGAAAGATTTTTTAACTGCCTATTGAGAGGGTTTAGCGATTACAAACCTTGAAACGGTAGGGAACCCCCTAATGAATTCCCAAGGTACCTCTGTTTCTCCTATGTACGAGCTGGATTTATTCACTTTGTTTTTTATTCACTTTATTCACTTTTTTTTGCCATCAATGGTTCCAATCATTTATCAATGTCATTAACTTTCATCCACAAAATAGGCATGCACAGCAAATAACAAAGATTTTGACTCTGAAGAACAAAAGTGTATGCATGCCACCCACCCACTTAAAGTCATACATTGTCCCGAATGTACAAAGTCAGCGGCCCAAAGAATATAATAAAACGTATAAAGCATAGATAGGGGGTTAGGGAGAACTTCCCTGAATTATAGTGGCAGCGCGTGTCAAGATAGGCTGAGTGGTCGCAGTGCTCACTATGATAGTGGAGAGAAAATAAGAAGATGTCCGTGTCTACCCATGCGAGTTAGAACAAGACATTAAATCGAAACATCCATCATCATCACAGAAAATTTATTAAAGAAAGCTGCAGAAGGACAACGTTAAATTGGAAAGGAGCTCGGAAAAGTTAAGCTTTTTCCCGCTAACTACTAACACAAACACAGAGAAGACAATAGAAATAAACTATGACAAACAACAAGAAACTTAAAACAAGGATTTGGTCGATTGCCGGTGGTGCTGAGGTGTGTGGATGTGGAGTCGACGAAATTTGGCATGGAAAACTAGAGATAGTCATTTTAAGAGCTCAGATCGGCCATTTTTCAAACCCCAAAATGTGGAAGAAGATGGAGGGGAAGGAGGAGGAAAAAGGGAAGGTAGTGAAGGGGTCATGAGGAGGGGCATGGGCCGCCCAAAAGAGAAAACGGGTTGCGGCCGGATCCGTGCGCACAGGCCTTCTGGCCGTGTGTGCGGCCGCACACCAGGCTGCACAGGGCTGCCAGAGCCCTGTGCGGGGGCTGTGCGGCCGAACACGGGCCGCACAACCCTCTGGCAGGTCTGTGCGGGCTGTAGCATGCCCGCACAGCCTCCAGAAGTGCCGAAGTAAGATTTTTCTCCTTAGTTTTTCATCCAAAAATGATTACACCAATCGATGAGTAACTTTTCAAAACATGTAACCTTCGCCGACACAAGTGAAAATCGCACAACATCAACCGACAATACATCGTCAAAATAAAATGAGATTCAAGTCATCTAATCACAAACGTTAAATAAAACACACATCTATATAGAAAAGCAAAACATAACCAATAAAACACCACAAAGCCGACAATGTAAAACAAAAGAAAATACGAGAAAGTTAAACTTGGGTTGCCTCCCAAGAGCGCTTGTTTAGAGTCACGAGCCTGACATTCCTGTTCATATTTTCAGGGTGGTTCAAAGGAGAGGTTCATACCTTTCTTCAAGAAGAATGAGGGAGATGAGCTAGGAAGGTTTAGTGAGATTATACTTTCCACATTATGGGCTCCCAAGTCAATGGTGAAGGTAGGTTTTGGGTTTTTCTCTTCAGTTGACGAACTCGATTTGGTTACCTTCTTCCAAGCTTTTTTCCAAGGTGGCTCATCACGGCTCCCGTTCCCTTTGGCTTTCGTTTTCTTCTTTTTAGGACTGAGTGGTTGCTGATAGTTCTGTTCTCCACTGTCCTCAGCTTTGATTTCCTCATGCCCTTCGCATAAGTACTCGTCAAGAGGATTAATCGCCAGAACCTCCTGCACACAATCAGACAATTAGTTCGACCTCATCAAAAGCATCTGGGAGTTTAAACAAGGCTTCTTCATTCCCAGCTTTAAGTGTCATCTTGCCGTCTTGGATGTCAAGCAGGGCGCGAGAGGTTGCCAAAAATGGTCTTCCAAGGATTATAGGCACCTCAGTAGTTTCATTGATGTCCAAGATAACAAAGTCAGCCGGGAATACAAGTCCCCCACGCTCACTAATACGTTGCTCACAACACCCCGAGGTCGGCGTATGGACCGGTCTGCAAGTTATCGAGTCATCCGAGTGGGTTCGAGTTCCTGTTGTCCCAATTTTAAAAATAGATTGTATGGCATAACATTGATACTTGCTTCCGAATCTGCCAAGGCCTTCTCTACCACATTCTCTCTGATCTTACATTCAATTACAATGCCCCCAAGATCTCGAACTTTTGGTGGGAGTGCGCTTTGTAATATGGCGGAACAATTTTCATTCAAAGCTACACTGGATGCTTCCTCTAGCTTCCGCCTGTTCGTCAATAAGTCATTCATGAACTTTGCATACTTAGGCATCTGTGCGAATGTCTCAATGAGCGGAAGATTGATATGGAGTTGCTTCAGCAAAATTAAGAACTTCTTAAACTGATCATCCTCTTTATGTTGTTTCAGTCTTGCCAGGTATGGGACTTTGGGTTGATGCTCCGGCACGGGTGAAGCTTGTTTCGGTTCAGGTTCGGAGGTGGGGTTGTTGCTGTCCTCAATGTCAACCCTCACTCCTTGGGTTGCATCTCTCACAACATTCTTCCCTTTCCCACTCTCATTCCCACTTGGGGGTCGAACCTCGATCTCACGGCCACTCCTCAGAGTGATAGCTTTCAGCTGTTCACGAGGGTTCTCTTCAGTGTTACTCGGCAAACTTCCTTGCTGCCGATCTGATCCTGCTTTTGCTAGCTGCCCAATCTGTTTCTCCAAATTCTGAATTGAAGCATGGACATTTCTGAAATTTGCCTCTGTAGCAATCATGAATTTCGCCAATGCTTCTTCAACTGATACTCTATTTTCCTTCTGTTGTGGTGGAGCATGCTGGAATCCTGGCTGGTGTTGAGGCCTCTGTTGGTTCTGATTACCCGACTGGAAATTTGGGTGATTTCGCCACCTGGGATTATAAGTAGCTGCATATGGGTTCCCTTGGGGTCTCGAATTTTGCCTTACAAAATCAACTTGTTCTGTGGTGGTGCCCGTCGTAACTGCAATAGGATAAAGGGTGGCCGAATGTCCACATCCACAAACCTCACAGGACATGACCGGCGCGGAACTGGAGCTCGCCCGTTCAGCCATCAATAAGTCAAATCTTCTTGTCAGAGCGTTCATCTTGGCCTCAAGTGCAGTGTGGGCACTCACCTCATGAACACCGGCCGCTCGTGATACCTTGGTTCTTGAACCCCAGTGAGACTCATTCGTCGCCATGTCTTCTATTAATTTCTCAGCCTCTACAGCGTACTTATTACTGAGAGAACCCCCTGCTGCTGCATCAATAAGTTGGCGAGTATGGTAATTCAAACCATTGTAAAAAATTTCTATCCTCATCCATGACTGATACCCGTGATGCGGGCATCGCCTCAACAGATCCTTGAAACGCTCATGCGTCTCAAACAGTGTTTCCGCGTCCCTTTGGCTAAATGCTGAGATTTCTTGTCGTAGTCGGGCGGCCTTACTAGGGGGAAAGTACCTCCCCAAGAATTTCTCCACCATATCCTCCCAGGCCTTAATGGAGCATGGTGTCAATCCCTGGAACCATCTGTAGGCTGCACCTCGAAGACTGAAAGGGAACAACCTCAACTTGGCTGCATCCTCTGACAGACCATTGATCTTGAAGGTCGAGCAAATCTGCAAGAAGCGTGATAGATGTTCATTCGGATCTTCATCTGCCAACCCATCGAACTGTACTGAGTTCTGTATCATTCCAATAGGTCTTGCCAAGTCAAAATTATTTGCTGCTGCGGCAGGCATCTGTATACAAGATTCTTCTCCAGTGAATTGCGGCCTCTCATAATCGGACAGCGTCCTTCTATGTTCTGCCATAGTGTTCGATGCCCCTTCTTTAGTAGGTAGAAGGTCAACTGAGGCTTCCACGGGACAGTTCGATGAGCTTAATGCTTCCCTTAACCTTTTGCGAAGTGTCCTCTCGATCTCTTCGTCAACCTCAATATAACCGGTGGGGTTGCCACGAGTCATAAAATCCCTCAAACATGCAAAGTGATAACAATAGTGAGTGGGGAAGTTAAGCAAATAAATATCCAAGGTAAGCCCAAATTCCACTGAGAAAACAAATAAAAACCAAGAAAGCGAAAAAAAACTGAAAATAAAACGCAAACAAAATAGTAGATGCGCAAAAGAAAAAGAAATTGACAAAGCCGACGTCTATGAGTTTTCCTAATGTTCTCGGAAGTCCCCAGCAACGGCGCCAAAAAGTTGATGGTCTCCGCGCACGTCGCTAAAAAGCGGGCACACGGCTCCCCGGCCGCAAGTGCACGGGTCGTCAAGTAATAGCTCTTGTACGGGCACAAGAGGGTCGTATTCCCTAGGGTCCCGAGATCCACTATTACTTCCTCTTCGACAATTGTTTAGCCGAATCAAAATAGAGGTTGTTGTAATGAAATGAAATTTAAACTAATGATAGAAACTTTAATCAATGCCAAGTTGCGCACAACGACGAGAAATCAAATAGAGAAGACAAGGCTCTGGGCGAGGATTCCCCCTGGAGAAATACAAGCAAGGATGCTATAAAAACAGGTAATGCATGCATGGAGTATTATTTTGGTCCGTCTAGGCTCGGAAGTCGACTACCCCAGAACGTCCGTAGTGTAGCCCTAATCCAGTACAAGCTCCTTTATCCAAAGGATACTCACACGATGTCATTGGGATTAAGGAGCCTTGGTTGGAGTTATCTATAAGCAATTTCGCTAAGATGAACTCTACAACCTACGGGAGGCTACCGGCACCCGAAACCTCCGGTGTACCGGTACAATGAGTCCCTCTTCATACTATGTGGATCTAATGCAAGAGCGCACCTCGCAAAACAAAGCACATTCGATAAAATGAAATGCAGAGTTCTCATACAAATCACTACAATTAAGCACACAAGGTATGAAACCAAATTACACACCATCGATTCATTGACTTAAAAGCATAGCATCCAATACAAGTATTCCTCCCAAGGTTCACCGGTTGCCCGGCGGCCTTGGGAGGTTTAGTTCCACATGAATAACAAGGAAAGTTTGCACAAATAAGAATACATAAACAAGAAAGCCCAAAACTCCCTCTTGATCGTGTCAACTAGGGTTGATGAAGACACTTGCCGAATCCGCGTCGGCATGCTCTAGGATGATGATCCTCAAGTCCCACCATCTTCTCTCCCTTGATTTCACTCCAAAACGACCTTCTTTGATGAAGCTTTGAGCGTAGGGGTGTTTGGAGGCCTCGGTGGCCAAAGTCCCCCAAGAAAAGCCCGCCTGTGTACAGCCCGCACACATGCCCTAAAAGGGTGTGGGTTGTGTAGGAACGCTTGTTTGCCCTCCGGAGCTCATTTATCCTTTGTTTCTTCGCTCCTCGGCCTCGATTTTCTAGTTGTAAATGCTCCTCACAACGCAACTAGTCCGTGGATGCCCTGAATTAAGAAAAACAAGAAAAGCACATCAAAGGGTAACTGTTTTATTCAATTAATGCATGAAAGTATAAGTAGTTCACCATTACAAAACAGTGTATTTAGACACTTATCAGCGGCTTTCACTTTATTTAAGATGATAGCTCTTTCTACCGTCTTGTATGTTTTTATTCAAAATTCGATAGGTCATCCCAAAAGGGATCCGACTTTTCGATTTTCTTTCTTTTCTTTTTTTTTTTTTCTATTCACCTTTTGCTTTTATTTTTGAGTTTGGAGTCAAACATTCTCTTGTACAAGCCTTGAAACTAAACCCACTTCTAAACAAAATGGCTGCACAAAATTAGGTGAAGTGAATAAACCTTAGGTTTCCAAAGTAAGAGTGAGTTTATCTTTAAGTTCAAAGAATGGACACTAGGATACTCATTATCTCCCTAACTTAGAAATTTCTATCCAAAAATTCACACATCATCCTAAGTCATGCATCATCACAATAAGCACAAAGATAACCCTCCCCCACACTTGAACATTACATTGTCCTCAATGTAATCAATACATGCAAAAATAAATGCCAAAGAGGATAATTTAAATAAAATTGAGGAGAGTTAATAAGGGTTTTCCTTGAACCGGAGAGTGATGATGCCATTCTCAATATGAATAGTTCACTCATTCCCCATTTAGCATACATCCTGTAAAGCAGAAAAGGTTACACAAGTGAAGCTCAATAAACAAAAAAAAAAAAAAAAACTAAGTAAAAGAAAATAACAGCAAGCAAGGACAGTAGAACAATTTCACAAGGGGCTCCTCTTGCTAACTGTAAGCGAAGAACTCATTGCCAGCGGTGCTCAATGGAACTAAGATTTAGTGGTGTCAAGGTCATCAGAACTGGCGGCATCAGTACCGCTCTAAAGGCTTCCCTCCCTCTGTGAGTCATCTTCTTCTTCTGTGTCAGAGGCATCAGATCCTCTGACTCCTAATCAGCAGCACAGCGACTGTTCCTAAAAATAAAAAAATGGGTTTGAAAGGGAAAGAAGCACGGGCATGCTTTGGCCCGAGATTCCACCCGTGCATCTTAAAGGAATTCAACAACGGACAAGAAGGGAAGAGCACGAGCGTGTTTTGAGGAGCATGGTCACTAGCACGAGCGTATCCATGCCCGTGCTTCCTCCTAGACCTCTATTTTAACAATTCCTGTAAAGTGCACGCCCATAAGCATGGGCGTGCTTTGCTTGTGGTCAGCCTAGGAAAGTCTTTGAACACCAAGTATCCTCAGATAAAATGAAATTGCCACCAGCCAACAACAAGCTCAATGAAACAAAAAGAACTAACTAAAAGAAAACAAGGAAACACAACAGTCAAAATTACTTGGGTTGCCTCCCAAGAAACGCTTGTTTAAATGTCACGAGCTTGACGTACCTTTTTCTTAGCTTGGGAGGCTTGAAAAGCGTGTGTTCCTCCCGGCTGTAGCTTGCATAGTTACTTCCCATAAACATTTTTTTATCTGGCTGGGGATGTACTTTAGTTGGAGGATTGAACGAGTGAACTTTAGGCCTCCATGGAAACAAGTTGGACCAGGAATTGTTTAAAGGCCGCTCAGGTGGGTCCTTGGATGGCTTGAACCTCCTACCCACATCTTCTTTAATTCTCACATCCACATTGTGTTTTGCAGGTTGATGAACTTCAAGGAAGGCTACCCGTGTCAATGCCTTGGGAGTTGCTTCGTTTACCTTTTCAACTAGAAAGAGACACGTTTTTAGTAAACCTTCTTCTTCTCTTGCCTTCTCATAAACATGTTGCCCGTTCAAACATTCATCATTCTCGAATTTAAGCTCCACTTCCGCCAAATGATTCTTTGCAACAACTTGTTCTGCCTCTCCTACTTCCTCATTGTTAAGGCATATTTCTTTATCATCTTTAAATGGAACCTCCTCAACAGATTGCTCAGTTTGGATATCTAAGTTGCAAATGGGACCTTGTTGATTTGTAGGTGAAATTGCAAAAGCTTGCAAGCTGGCTTTGGTGTTTTGGATAAATTTAGCCACCACGTCTTCCAAACTGAATTCGCCTCCCTGTGATTGTTCCTCTAAAGGGGCCTCAGATCCCTGAGCATAGCTTGCCAATAGGTTTTCTAGGCTGGGCTCTTGCTCTTGTGGTGGATTTCCAAACTCAAAAAGAAATTCGTCCACTTCAATCATTGAAAATTCGCTGTCCGAGATGGTATTTCTGTTATCAACCTTCCCATCACCCTGTATCACCTCCATTGGCATCGACATGGCTTGTTCCAAACTCTGCATCTCTCTTTAATTCACTTGGGATATAGGATCCCATGAATTTACTTCGCATTCCCATTTTATTGATTTTTCTTGATAAGAAGATATGACCTCTTCTAGGCTTGTAGCACCATGGAAACCCTCAGCATTATTGGCATAGTCATTTTGCGCATATCGAGATAAGAGACCCATCAAATTCTTTTCAGGTTGGAGGTAATTCGTATGATGGCCAAAAGAAGAAGAACAATGATTGTGTCCCAAAGCTGCTAGCAATTCCTCCATATCTTAACCCTCCTGAGGTAGAGAGTGCCTGCAAAACCAATTAATCAAAAATCAAAACAAACAAAAGAAGAATAACCCAGTGAGGTATATACAGAAGAATAAAAAAAAGAAAAAAAAAATGGCTAGATTACTAAAAATGGCAACGGCGCCAGAAACGTGATACCCGTAGGGTCGGGTAGTCGAATCCACAGGGACTCGTGTAGCTTTCAATACTCGTTGGATTTCTAATATCTAGCCGACTCACTAGTTGGTTTGAGATTTAATTATAAATAAAAATAAGAATTTGAGGATAAACAGAAGAGAGACAGGTTTAAGGTGACAAGAGATCCAAACAAAAGAGTAGCGTCCCGGAGTAGTCACTTGGTGTCAATTATACTCGAATTCTCGCAATGTTTATCAGGTGCGTCTCATGATCCCTATGTTCTAGAGTCTTGTTACCCTAATGTGGATATAGTGGGATTGAGAGTAGGAGCCTAATTCCACTTCTTGTATCAATCAATGAGATATACAAGCTAAGAGGAAATCAAGGAATTAAGCAATCAATGCCGCTCAACAACCAACATTCAAGTAAACAACCAAAGATCTAACAGAGAGAATTAGAGACTCCATAAACATTGCAATAAAAGCATTCAAGTACAACAACTAACAAGTTCTTAAATAGGGGCACCGAAGAACGATTAGCCCTCGTGATACTACAGGAAACACAAGGTAAATAACAAGAGAATGAGATAAAATTCATCAACTCCCTTCTTGCTTCACAATCTTCGTCGGAGAGTGTCCGATGATGATCTTGCAACGTTCCTTCACTTATACGATGATCTCTTGGTCCGGATCTAGCCCTTGAAGGTGCCTCTCTACTACTCCGCTGCCTTCCCCAAAGGGGAGAAGAAAATCCCACCAAAAAGCCCCTAAAGAAACCCTAAATTCGGACTTAAAAAGCCATTCCCGATGCAAGCATGGCCGTGCTTAATTCAGCACGCCCGTGTTGAGGCCGTGCTTCAGGTCATGTAGATTGCGGGTTTCTGAGTTCTCGGTGCTACAGTACTTGTGCTACAGTGATCCCCCTCCCCCAAAATTTTGCCAGACTATAATTTGCACGGGGTGCAACACGCCCGTGTTCCGGCCGTGTTGGCATTGCACGGTCGTGCTTAGGGCATTCTGACTGTGCTTCTTCGTGCTTTCCAATTTCTGTGAATTGTACGACCAAGAGCACGGCCGTGTTGAGGCCGTACTTGGCTTGACGAACTTCGTTTTAGGTCCTTTTGATGTAAATTCTCCTCTAAATCCCTTCTACTTGCTCCAGGACCTAAATATCTGCACAATAAACTCAAAATACCTTAAATAGCACCGAACTAAACAAGTAATAAAAAAGGACAAGTAAATATCGGGTGTAATGCATATGAAATATATATATATATATATATATATATATATATATATATATATATATATATATAATGCACTCATCAATGACTGCTTAGTACTCTAGGGATCCCAAAGATATGACCAATTCCTAAAAGTAGATCTAACCCTGCCTCCAGTTGAAGGATCCCTAACCCCCTACGAGCTCTCGGCGGATAATTCTCTCGACGACTCACACCACATATGTTTGGTTGAACTTAGGGAATATGGAGATAGGAAATATCTATCGGAAGGGAAAGGGGACACTCCACTATCTCACGGCTCACCCTCTCAACCCTCTTCACTCTTAGTGATTCTAAACCTAATGGTGATATCTCTCTTCACTAGGTTGAATAAAATATGCAAGGCAATTAATAATGAAATCAAAAGCAATTGCAAGCATTAAGAACTCAAGAGCAAAACTCAATGTATTAAACTCGAATAGAAACACAATGTAAATCTAATAAAAATATGAATCCTAGGGTTTACATGTCCGAATACCCTTTAAGGGTTTAGCTCTCTATGGAGCAAGTCACAAAACAGATAATGCAATGGTAAACAAGTTCACAAGCCATAAAGAATAACCCCCCTAAATCTGTGATGATGGTCTTGATGGGTAGCTTCCACGTTTGGATTGAATCCACTCTGATGCTAAGTCGCCAACGGCTACCTTGATGCTATGACGAAGGAGGAATCGATCCAAGTTGGTGACGAAAGCTTCCCAAAGCCGCAAAGAACTCTCTTCAAACCCTAGCTGCCTTGCCTCTTCAAAGTAGCCGAAAAGATCCCTAAAAATGTGAAAGAGGCGGCTTTTATAAACTGAAATCGGGGCTTCACACGGGCATTCACACTGGCACTCACAAGCCCGTGTACTGTAGCCACACGCCCGTGTGAAAATTCCACATTGGTGTGAACAGTGATTTTGCTACAGTACTGCTACAGCTTTACTACAGCGAGTTTCCCCGAAATCCTTTTTTGAGTCCACACGGTTAGGCACACGCCCGTGTGGTAGAGTGTGAGGTTTTTTGTCATCTGAAATCTTCAACACCTTCTCCTATTTGCGCGTGGAAGCTGGCACATGGACGTACTACAGCCTTTGTGCCATTCCGGTTCATGTGATGACTTGAACTCCTCCGAAAGTTGGCAACACCTCCATGTATCCGAGCACTGCTTCTTTTTTTTGGTCTTGAAATGTGCCATCACTCCCTATCTTTGCTTCATTTCTTGTATTTCACACCTCCAAAGCCCTGTTTGCACAAAAGAACACAAAATACACGTTATTAGTGATACGACCTGATAAAAGTGATGCTCAATGCATACAAAATAATGTTATAAAATATATGTATACAAGCACTTATCAGCTTCACACAAGTAAGAGTCTATAAGCAACCCAAAGACAAACCTTCAATATTCAACTTCAATTAAAGTACTTACTTTCAATGAATACACACACACACACATACACACACACACACACATTTTAATATATGAAACTTTCAAACTTCCTCAATGAAATATATTCATAAAATCCTTGAAGAATCATTCATAAAGTGATACAAATATGAAAATTCAAGTTTAAGATACTATTTTCGGAATGTTCAACTTTTCACGGTTTTATAAAATAATCAATGTGGTAAATTTCATATCATGAAATCTAAGTTCTGAAAATACTCTCTTCATAGTCAACGATCTAGGGATTTATATGATAATCACAATAAATCCCGTATCGCTAGTATCATCGGCATATGAAAACCCTCCGTCACTTATCTTTGGCCGAGGTTAGGTGAGGAGCCACCAAGATGCCAGTATCTTGGTGTTGCCCATTGGGAATCCCGGGTGGTGACACCGAGAACCACCATGGCTCTTCAGGATCTCTACGCGCCTCCTGAATGAGCGAGTCAGACGAGAACTCTACGCCACCCCAACTAGGTAGGTCTGTGGAGACTCGTTTCTGCAGAAGATACCTAGGATCCTTCTCCTATCACCACAAAACATCTGGGACATCCATCGGGGTGGTTTCAGAATAGGGGCCTTAATTAACCTTTTTTTCAGCAATTCAAAAGCAGCTTCATAATTGGTGTCAAAATTGAAAGGGATGTCTTTCTCCAAAAGTTTGGTCATGGGTGTTGATATTCTTGAGAAATCTTGGATGAACCGCTTATAGAAGCCCACGTGCCTCAAGAAACTTCTAATGTCTTTAGTGGTGGTGGGGGCTGCTTGCCTTTTAATTGTGGTGATTTTCGCTTTATCAACTTCAATCCCGGATTTCAAAATTTTGTGACCCAACACAATCCCTTCCTGAACCATAAGTGACACTTCTCCTAACTAAGTATCAAATTTGTTTCCTCACACCGAGCTAGGACCTTTTTTAAGTTAGCCAAATAGCTATCAAAAGAGTCACCGAAAACTGAGAAGTCATCCATAAAGACCTCCACAATATTCTCGATAAATTCATCAAAGATGGACATCATACAACGTTGAAATGTGCAGGGGCGTTGCATAATCCAAACAGCATGCGACGATAAGCAAAAGTGCGACAGGGGAGTGTAAAGGTGGTTTTCTCTTGATCTTCAGGTGCTATTGGAATTTGCGGATAGCCCGATATCCCATCCAAGAAACAATAATACATATACCCTGCCAGTCTCTCTAGAATTTGGTCGATAAATGGAAGGGGAAAATGATCATTTCTAGTGGCTTCATTTAATTTACGATAATCAATGCAGACCCTCCACCTAGTAACCGTGCGAGCAGGTATTACTTCATTCTTGTCATTCAGAACTACTGTCATGCGCCCTTTTTTGGAACTACTTGTAGAGGGCTAATCCACGGACTGCCCGAAATAGGATAAATAACCCCGGTATCCAACAGTTTCTTTACCTCTGTCTTGGCCACTTCCTGTATGTTCGGATTCAACCGCCTTTGCGGTTGCACCTTTGGTTTGATTTCATCTTCTATGAGGATCTTATGTGTACAAAATGAAGGGCTTATTCCCCGGATGTCTGATATCATCCAAGCGATAGCTCTTTTGTGCGTGGTAAGTACTTGAAGTAACTTTTCCTTCTGCTCATTTTCTAACGTTGGCAAAATTATCACCCGGCATTGTTTATCCCCTCCCAAATAAGCATACTACAAATGATCAGGTAGTTCTTTAAGTTCGGCCTCGTATTCTAAATCTTCAGTACCCGCTTGATCCCCCCATCTCAGACAGGCCAAACTATCAGGGAGAGTGTCCCCTGCCCTAGACTATTTTCCCAAAGAACGAATTTCATCAATCTTAGCCTCTTATTTACTGCACAGACTCACTGACATGACTTCTTCACTGTATTGCTATTCAGCCCGTTGACCCAAAAATACATCCTGATCCGTAGATTGCTTTTCCGACCATACCTGAGATTTTTCACTGTAAGCATTCACTACCTCTTCCAAACTGATATTGTCATGATTTTCTTGTGTGAAACTTGAGAGTAACTCTATCAATTGCCTGTTAGCGTGGTGGTATCCCAGTTCTGTTCCAAATGAGAGGTTTTCCCGTCCCTTCAGTGCATACAGAAGGTCTTCCATTTCGACCACGTTACTTCTAGTTTCGATCTATTATGAAATGTATGTGCACAAACCGGATTAGGACTTGCTAAGCGGAGTGAACTCCCACGAGAACTGTAATATACCTACGTACGATAAAAACAACAACATAAGAATTTAGCTTTACAACTTACGAAGACATGAATAATAAGCAGGTTGAGACAACACAATCACTGACAATTACAAAATAACAAACAAAATAAAGTAAAAGAAACAAAAAATTAAAACAAGAATAGACAGTTAGATTACTAAAATTGCAAGAATTCCTAGAAGTTGCTAGTCCCCGGCAACGGCGCCAAAAACTTGATACGCCACTTGTGTAACCACAAGTGCACGGGTTGCATAAGTAGTAAATGTACCCTCTGATGAGTGCATTTCATATATATAAATATTTTATACTTTACCCTCATCATTATTGAGTCTTTTGGCTTTAATTCTCCAAATTCAGTGCTATTTGAGGTATTCTTGGTTTTCCATGTAGATATCGAAGTCCTGGAGCAAGAAGAAGTGATTTGGAATGATTTTAGAAGCTAAAGGACTCGGAAGAAACCTCATCAAGGTCAACACGGCCTAAGCACGCCTGTGCTATACCCCGTGCAGATTGCAGGAGAATTAAGCCAAAGTCAGCACAGTCTGAGTTCGCTGAGCACGGTCGTGCAAACCCTCAACACGCCCTCAGCACGCCAGTGCTGTACCCCGTGCAGATTACGGGAATTTGAGTTTCAAGAGTTTTATTTGGCCGTAATCTGCATGGCTTGAAACACGGCTTCAACACGCCCGTGCTCACATCGGGAAAACATTAAAACCCTAAAAACTTAGGTTTTTGGTTGACTTTTTGGTGGACGAACTAAGGGAGAAGGAAGGAGAGAGCTTTGGGGGTTCATCCTCCTCTTCATCAAGGGAATGTCAAGCTTATGGTAGGCCGATCGGGAGGAGACTTTTCAACATTGTAGATCTTCAGACAACCGCAAGGATGCAAGAAATTAGGGAGTTTTCAACTTCTTGTCTTTCAATTTCTTTGGCATTGTACTTATTGGTTGTTGTCATGAGGGGATAAACTCTTAAGGGAGCCCCGGGGTGGTTTTGTATGACGTTGTAGCTTGAACTCATTTTCTTTACTTGCAGCACTTATGAGTGTCTTGTTCCTTTCAATAAATCTGAGTTATTGGTTATCTTGTGTGTTGTTTAGTGCTTGAATGCTTGGAAGTTAGGTTTTCTTATCTAGGCTTGTGAATCGTGATTGATAGTTGCAAGCAGTAAGATTTCAACTTAGAGCTCGGAAGCGCTGGAAGCAACACCTTTATAGCATAACTAGGTTTAGAACTGAAGTTATCTCCGATAAATGCTGAGAAAAACCGAGTTAGTGAACGTCAGACATCCAACCCCGGGGCCCCATCTCCTCCATCGAGTCAATCCTTACATTTCCCCTTTGTGCAATTCTCTCCCTCAATCTCCTTATTTTCAACCTAGAGTCACAATCCATCCTTCTTTGCTTGGTTAGATATTAAGCACCCCATTAGTATTAGAAGCTACACCAGTCCCTGTGGATTTGACCACCCGACACTATGGGTGCACTTTACTACTTGTACGACCCGTGCACTTGTGGATATGCAAGGGCGTATCAAGTTTTTGGCGCCGTTGCCGGGGACTGGCAACTTCTGAGAATTCGGACAGTCTTAGTACTCTAACCGTTTTATTTTGCTTTTAGTTTCATTTCATTTGTTCTTGTTTTACTCGTATTCTTTTATTTGTTCTTTTGTTTTTATTTGTGTACTTAAATTGTTTATTATTTTTCTTTTGCATTACGCCTGAAAGTTCATATCTCATTTCTTTCTTTTGGTTATGGTGCAGGTGTAGTGTATGACCCGGGGGAATCCCTCCCATCTAGCGTTTCCAAATCCAGACATTGAACGGACATTTCATCGGAGACAGCGGAAGGTTCATTTAAGCGAAACCGGGTCAGTGGAAGTAAGCTTAGAGGTGAATCAAGAAGAAACTATGGCTGGAAATCAGAGAAGTATATCTTACTATGCTCGGCCTAATCTAGAGGGATCTAGGTCTAGTATTGTGCGACCCCCAGTCGCGGCCAACAACTTCAAGTTGAAGCCCAATTTTATTCAAATGGTGCAACAGATGTGCTAATTTGATGGCTTACAAGATGAGGACCCATATGCCCATCTTGCAACTTTCCTAGAAATTTGTGACACCTTCAAGGCGAACAATGTGTCCGAGGATGCGGTTCGCCTTCGATTGTTCCCGTTCTCTGTGCGAGGAAGGGCCAAGCAATGGCTAAGTTCCTTGCCGGCGGGTTCTATTACAAGCTGGGAACAGTTGGCCGAGAAATTTTTGACCAGATATTTTCCACCATTCAAGATCACCAAGCTTAGAAGTGACATTTCCTCATTCCGGCAATCAGAATCTGAGACTTTGTATGATACTTGGGAACGGAACAAGGCATTGTTGAGGAAGTGCCCGCAACATGGAATAGTGGAATGGATACAAATCCAAATATTATACAATGGATTGAATGTGGCCACCAAGCAGATGTTGGACGCTGCAACAAGAGGCTCCTTGTGCAGTAAGAGACCCGATGAGGCACAGAATCTGATTGAAAACATGGCCTCCAATGGATATCAGTTGAGCTCTGAAAGGAACAAGCCCGTAAAAACAGCCGCGCTTTATGAGGTTGATGTTCTCACCACCTTAGAGGCACAGGTCGAAGCTATTTCTAAGAGACTGGACACAATGCAAATTCAGTCTTCGCAACAAGGTAGCAGTCATGACAGTTGGGCAAGCCAAGCAGGGCCCAGTTACTCTTCAGAGGGGGTTCAGGTGACTGAACAAGTAGATTTCATCGGTCAAAATCAGCGGTATGCGAACAACCCTTACAGCAACACATATAATCCTGGGTGGAGGAATCACCCAAACTTTTCTTGGAAAGATCAGAATCAGGGGCAGCAGCGCCCCCCTCAGCAACAACAGCAGCAGCAACAAACCTAGCCTCAATTCCCGAGGCCTTCACCACCAGAACAAAAAAGATCTTCTATCGAAGCTCTCCTTGTCCAATACATCCAAGCCAATGATGCCCGAATCACAGGGCATAAAGAGATGATGAGGAATCAACAAGCCTCCATACAGAACCTTGAACGTCAGGTTGCCCAGATTGCCAAGACGCTTGCTGAACGACCCCAGGGCGCTCTACAGCGTAACACGGAAGTCAATCCCCGGGAGTCCCTCAAGGCAGTCACTTTGAGAAGTGGCAGGGAACTTGAATCTCCACCTCCACAAGCACATCAAGAGTCTCAACGTGAATTAGAGGTGGAAGTCCAGGAGAAAGATTCAGGGTCAAGCTCAGGGATGAAGGCTAAGGGCAAAGAGAAAGACTTGGTAGCAGAATATAAGCCTACTTTGCCTTATCCAGCAAAACTCAAGAAGGACCAACAAGAGGCACAGTTCAACAAGTTTCTGAAGATGTTTAAGACATTGCACATCAATGTTCCATTTGTGGAAGCTCTCTCCCAGATGCCGAAATATGCCAAGTTCCTCAAGGAATTGTTGACCAATAAGAGGAAATTGGAAGCAGTGTCGATAGTCACTTTGAGTGAAGAATGTTCTGCCATCATCTCAAATAAAATTCCCAAAAAGGAAAAAGCTCCGGGAGGTTTCATCATTCCGTGCACAATTGGAGGAATGATGGATAAAAAAGCGTTGGCTGACTTAGGAGCAAGGATCAATCTCATGCCCTTGAAGATTTTTCAGAAGCCAGGGTTAGGGGAACTCAAGCCAACTCAAATGACGCTCCAGCTTGCTGATCGCTCCACCCGCCAACCTTTGGGAATTGTTGAGGACATTTTGGTGAAGGTAGATAAGTTCATATTCCCGGTAGATTTTGCTGTCCTGGATTTGGATGATCAAGCTGAGGTTCCTCTGATTTTTGCATGACCATTCTTAGCCACTTCGCAAGCGATCATTGATGTAAAGGATGGTCGACTGACTTTGAGAGTGGGAGATGAGGAAGTTGTATTCAAGTTGAAGGAAGCTATGAGATACCCCATGGCCTTTGATGATTCTTGTTATTTTGTTGATGCTATTGAGGATGTTATTTGTCATTGTGTGCAGGAAATTTGGTAAAAGAATCATCTTACTGAATTGCTAGGGGCGGGTCCTCCAGATGAAGAACAAACCGACCAGGTGGAAGACGTCGCTGCTATACCATCGAGCACTGGTCAACCAGCAATGAAGGCCAAGAGAAGGAAAAGCAAGGTATCAAAGGCCTAGACATGGTGGCAGAAGGTAGAGGAGAGGAAGAAACAACAAGCCTCTACCCCGAAACACTTTTATAAGGTTTTAGCATTAACAATGTGTGTTTTGTGTTCTTTTGTGCAAACAGGGCTTTGGAGACATGACGTACAGGAAGAAGCAAAGATAGGGTGTGATGACACGTTTGAAGTCCACAATCAGAAGCTGTGTTCATATGCATGGGGGTGTTGCCAACTTTCGGAGGAGTACAAGTCATTACACAAACCGAAAGGGCACAAAGGCAGTAGTACGCCCATGTCCCAGCTTCCGTACATAGCAGAAGAAGGTTCTTGAGGATTTCAAAGCATAGAAAGCCACACACCCTACCACACGAGCGTGTGCCCGACCATGTGGGCTCCAAGGAAGACTTCGGGGGGGGTAGGGGGGGGGAATCACTGCAGCATTTACTGTAGCAAAGTACTGTAGCTGTACTGTAGCAAAAGTACTCTACACGCCCGTGTGGAATTTCCACACGGGCGTGTGGATGCCCGCGTAAAACCCCGAATTCAAATTATAAAAGCCGCCTTGTGATAATTTTTAGGGATCGTTTCGGCCACTTTCGAGAGACAAGGCGGCTAGGGCTTGGAGGGAGGTCTTTGCGGGTTTGGGAAGTTTTCCTCACCAACTTGGATCGATTCCTCCTCCGTCATAGCATCAAGGAAGCCATCGGCGACCTAGCTTCGGCGTGGATTCAATCCAGACGTGAAAACTACCCCTGAAGACCGTCATCACGGATTTAGGGGGGTTATTCTTTATGTCTTTGGAACTTTATTCTCAATTTATTATTTGTTTTGTGACTCGCTCCATGGAGAGCTAATCCCCTAGAGGGTATTCGGACATGTAAACCCTAGGATTTATTAGATTTACATTGTGTTTCTATTCGAATTTATCAGTTTGAGTTTTACTCTTGAGTTCTTAATACTTGCTTGTGCTTTTGATTTAATTATTAATTGCCTTGCATGTTTTATTCAATCTAATGAAAAGAGAGATCACCGCTAGGTTTAGAATTACCGAGAGTAAAGAGGGTTGAGAGGGTGAGCCGTGAGATAGCGGAGTGTCCCCTTTCCCTTCCGATAGATATCTCCTATCTCCATATTCCCTAAGTGTCAAGCAACCATATGTGGTGTGAGGCATCGAGAGAATTCTCCGCCGGGACCTCGTAGGGGGTTAGGGATCTTTCACCTGGAGGCAGGGTTAGATCTACTTTTACGAATTGGTTATATCTTTGATACACCCTACTTTTTAACCAAAGAGGGGCTATTACTAGTACACCCTACTTCTGTTACCTTTTATTGTGCCAATTTTCCTTCTTCATTATGTCGAGCTACGCCTTCCAAGGCCGCGGGGCAACCGGTGAACCTTGGAGGAATACTTGTATTGGATGATGTATTCTTAGTTCAATGAATGCATGGTTTGTCATTTGGTTTCATGCTATGTGTACTTAATTGTAGTGAATTGCATGAGAATTCTACATTTCATCTTATCGATTGTGCTTGGATGCCTAAGGTGTGCTCTCGCATTAGATCCACATAGTATGATGGGGGATCCATTATACTGGTACACCGGAGGTTCCGGGTGCCGGTAGCCTCCCGAAGGTTGTAGAGTTTATCTTAGCACAATTGCTTATAGATAACTCTAGCCAAGGCTCCTTAGGCCCAATGACATCGTGTGAGTATCCTTGGGATAAAGAAATTTGTATTAGATTAGGGCCACACTACGGAGGTTCCGGGGTAGTCGACTTCCGAGTCTAGACGGACCAAAGTATTACAATCCATGCATGCATTAACCGTTATCGCATCATCCTTACTTGTCTTTTTCCAGGGGGAATCCTTGCCCGGGGTCTTATCTTCTCCATTTGATTTCTTCTCGGTGTGTTCAACCTGTTAGTGGCTAAAGCTTTTATTGTTGGTTTTAATTTCATTTCTTTGCAACAACCTCTGTTTTGATTCGACTAAACAACTGTTCGAAGAGGAAGCAATAGTGGATCTCGGGACCCTAGGGAATACGACCCTATTGTCCTCGCGCAAGGGGTATTACTTGACAACCCGTGCACTTGCGGCCGGAGAGCCGTCTGCCCGCCTTTTAGCAACGCGCGCGCCGACCATCAAGTTTTTGGCGCTGTTGCCGGGGACCTCCGAGAACATTAGGAAAACTTTTAGATGCTGGCTTAGTCAATTTCTTTTTCCTTCGTTTCTTTACTATTTTGTTGCATTCGATTTTCAGTTTTGTTTTCTCTTTCTTGGTTTCTTATTTGTTTCCTTAGTGGAATTTGGGCTTGCATTAGATATTTCTTTACTTACCTTCCCCACTTACTAGTGTTCACCTCTTTACAGCTTGGGGGATTTTATGACCCGTGGTAACCCCACCGTTCATATCGAGGTTGACGAAGAGATCGAGAGGACCATGTGCCCGAGGTTAAGGGAAGTTTTTAATTTTGTTAAAGCAACTATACATCAATCTTCCACTTGTTGAGGCATTCGCACATATGCCTAAGTATGCAAAGTCCATGAGTTTTCATTGACTAATTGGCAAAGTGTATTTGTTTCTGACGTCTACTCCCTGTGGATTCGACTACCCACCCTTTTGGTATTTATTACTTCGACACCCGTGCACTTGCGGAACACACACGCAAGGGTGTGTCAAGTTTTTGGCGCCGTTGCCGGGGAGTTAGGCGTTTTAGGAACATCTTTACTTTGTTACCTTAGTTATTCCTCGACTTTCTATTATCTATTCTCTTATTCTTCCACCACTCTGAAATATTTATTCTTTCTTGATTTTATAGGAAACATGATCAATAAAACAGAATTGTTTGAGAAGATCACTAGAATGGTGAAAGACATTGAGCAGAAGATGTATTGGTTCTTCGAGTAATCACCCCAACATTGTTTGCTGCAAAATCAATGTGAAATAAATTACAGAATGGGGGAGTGATCCAAGTGTTCGATCTCGCCAAGTTTGTGAGTGGGAATTGTTTAATTAAAGAGCTATGATCATGCTTGTTTGAATGCCCAATAAAGCATGCTTTGAAATGAGAAATTTTTGATTTCAATGGATTCTTGAAGTGTTTCTTGAAAACTGAAATTATGATGCTATATGATCTTCTTAATTCTTGATTTCATTTTAATGGACTCATGAGATGATTTCCTTGAGGCCTAGAAACCATGATAGTTTATGATCTTGTTAAATTCTTGATTATTTATATTTCATGAGGATTGGAAAATCCTATGGTTTGAACTATACGTTTTCAATATTTGTGAATTTGAGAATTCGATGTCCTTGTTATTTTAACCGAATAAGGGTCTATGTAAACCAGATTGAGATTCTTCACGACGTTATCGTATTTGAAATGAGTTTTCAAAGAATACTCTTGTGTTGATATTCTTGATGAAAATGACATTATTGTCGATGCTTTCGCACAAGGATTTACTCTTGGATTAAAAATTATATTTTATGAGAATTTGTGATCTTATGATGAGATATATGATTTTATAATGATACGTTTATGATGAGCCTACGGGAAAACTATTTGTGATCTCTTGATGAGATGTATGATGTTTTATTGATGTGTTCATTATGAGCCTACGGGCGGGATGGATATCCCAAATGTTTCGATGGTGACATTGGGGGGATCCCCGTCTTCTGCAGAAGCGAGTCTCGACGGACCGACCTAGTTGGGTTGGCGTGGAGTTCTCGGCTGACTAGCCCTTACAGGAGGCGCGTAGAGAACCTGAAGGTACTGTGTTGGGTTCCCGGAGTCACCACACGGGATTCCCAACGGCCAACGCCAAGATACTCGCATCTTGGTGGCTCCCAACCTAGCCACGACCATGGTTAGTGATGGAGGGTTTTCATAGGCTGTTGACGATACTATCGATAGAGGATTTTCCGCATGTGTTGCACTATAAATCCTTATTTTGATGGGTTTGATCTTTTAACGAGTATTCCTAACTTGAAATTTCAGTATTGAATCTCTTTACAAATGATTTTCAAAGTTTTGTTGATGCCTTTCTTTGAGAAAGTTGGAAAGCTTGTTATATTGAAATGTGTATTTAAAGCATTTTGTAAGTTGTGGTTGTTAAGGATTTACATATGTTTTCGGCATATCATTCTTTACACTTGTATGAGTTATAGCTCCATGTTCAACCCCTCACTGAGTAACTTAGTTACTCACCCATACTTCTTCTCTTCTTTACAGGTGTTAGCACGGCAGCAGGGCGTGAGACTTGATAGTGCTTGGCATCTATTCTTGCATTTACCTTTGAGTAGTGTATGATTCATAAACATTGTCGTCATGCATAAGATGAATCCACTAGGACCTATGTTTTCGTATTTCCATTTGATCTTGTATAATCTTGATTGGTTCAGTCAGGACCTTAGGTTGTATAAGGTTTACACCCAATGTTTGGGAGAGACTATGATTGTGTCCATAATCATTGATTTTGTGATTCTCAGGGATATATACCTGGTGTGAGTATATTGATCTTGTACAGGGTTGTGGTTGAATACTGATAAGTGCTTGATTATATATATTTTATAATATCTGTTTATATGCATTAACAAGGTGTGTTTTGTGTTCTTTTATGCAAACAGGGCTTTGGAGACATGACGTACAGGAAGAAGCAAAGATAGGGTGTGATGACACGTTTGAAGTCCACAATCAGAAGCTGTGTTCATATGCATGGGGGTGTTGCCAACTTTCGGAGGAGTACAAGTCATTACACAAACCGAAAGGGCACAAAGGCAGTAGTACGCCCATGTCCCAGCTTCCGTACAGAGCAGAAGAAGGTTCTTGAGGATTTCAAAGCATAGAAAGCCACACACCCTACCACACGAGCGTGTGCCCGACCGTGTGGACTCCAAGGAAGACTTCGGGGGGCAGGGATCACTGTAGCATTTACTGTAGCATTTGCGGCTTTGGGAAGCTTTCCTCACCAACTTGGATCGATTCCTCCTCCGTCATAGCATCAAGGAAACCATCGGCTACCTGGCTTCGGAGTGGATTCAATCCAGACGTGGAAACTACCCATCAAGACCATCATGACGGATTTAAGGGGGTTATTCTTTATGTCTTTGGAACTTTATTCTCAAATTATTATTTGTTTTGTGACTCGCTCCATGGAGAGCTAAACCCCTAGAGGGTATTCGGACATGTAAACCCTAGGATTCTTATTTTCATTAGATTTACATTGTGTTTCTATTCGAATTTATCAGTTTGAGTTTTACTCTTGAGTTCTTAATGCTTGTTTGTGCTTTTGATTTCATTATTAATTGCCTTGCATGTTTTATTCAATCTAGGGAAGAGAGAGATCACCGCTAGGTTTAGAATTACCAAGACTAAAGAGGGTCGAGAGGGTGAGCCGTGAGATAGCGGAGTGTTCCCTTTCCATTCCGACAGATATTTCCTATCTCCATATTCCCTAAGTGTCAAGCAACCATATGTGGTGTGAGGCGTCGAGAGAATTCTCCGCCGAGACCTCGTAGGGGGTTAGGGATCTTTCACCTGGAGGCAAGGTTAGATCTACTTTTTGGAATTGGTTATATCTTTGGGATCCCTAGAGTTTTAAGCAGTCATATGTGGTGTGAGGCGTCGAGAGAATTCTCCGCCGGGACCTCGTAGGGGACTAGTTATCGGCTACCTGGAGGCAGGGGCCGTTATACCTTAGCATACCCACGACTCATTGTTTTCGTTTAGAAACACTTGTAATCTACATCCAACACCCGAATCCTAGGGGGAGCATTGTCCGGATACCTCACTTTTATTGATTGAGAACTCTTTTCCTTTTTATTCCCTGCGCACTTGTAGTGACACTCTTAGATCATCACACACTACACTCATTAGGCTAAATAACAAAAGAGGGGCTATTACTAATACTTCTGTTCCCTGTGGTTCGACAAAGGGTTGACACACATCACCCTGTTGTGTTGTTGCGGAGACGCATCAAGTTTTTGGCGCCGTTTCCGGGGAACAGGATATTAGGAACGCTAGTATTTTGCTACTTTAGCCATTCATTTATTTTTTACTGTTTTTCTATTCCATCCTCTCTACTTTCATTGTTCTCATTTTCTTTTGTTTATTTGATTGCAGTTCCAGCTTATGACCAGAGGGAACCCATCGACATTAGTTGAAGGAGACCCTGAAATTGATAGAAGACTTCATAAGAGAAGAAGGGAGCTTGAAGTAGTGCAAGAGCAGCAAGTTGAAGTAGAAACTGAAGGATCTGCGACCATGGCAGACCAAGAAGATGAACCTAGGACTCTTGCTGATTTTGCTAGACCTTCAGCCCGAGGAACACAGTCGAGCATTGTTAGACCTTCATCCAGATGGTTCAACAGTCCGCGTAGTTTAATGTGCTGCCTGATGAAGACCCCAATCCCCATGTTGAAAACTTCTTGGAGGTTTGTGATATGCTCAAGATCAACGGGGTCTCAGATGATGCGATTCGATTGAGGACCTTCCCATTCTCATTGAAGGGACAAGCCAAACAATGGCTCCAATCATTACCAAGAGATCCATCACCACTTGGGACGAGATGGTGGAAGCATTTCTTACACGATATTTCCCTCCCGGGGAATCAGCGAAGCTCCGCAATGAGATCTCTTCCTTTTTTCAGAATGAGTTGGAGTCTCTATTCGAGACATGGGAAAGGTTCAAGAACCTTCTACGGCGATGTCCCCAACACGGATTCCCGGATTGGATGATTATACACACGTTCTATAATGGACTGAATCCAAGCACTAGGCAACTCCTAGATGCGGCCGCAGGTGGGACTATGGGTAACAAGACCCCAGAAGATGCAAGGCAGCTCATTGAGGACATGGCTCTCAACAGCTGCCAATGGAGCTCGAGGGAGAAGAAGAAGGTTGCAGGAATACATGATGTTGATGCCGTTACATCACTAGCAGCCCAAGTTGAAGCACTAAGGAAGAAGCTAGACACCCTTACAACTTCAAGAGTAGCTGCCATTAGCACTTGCGATAGTTGTGGAGGTGGGCATAGCTCTACAGATTGCCCTATCTCAGTGGGGGTGTCGGCACCAATGGAGCAAGTGGATTTTGTTGGAAATCCAGTGAGGGGACAAGGGAACCCTTATTCAAATACCTACAATCATGGATGGAGGAACCATCCGAACTTCTCATGGAGCAATCAAGGCCAGCAGAAGCAAGCATGATGTGGACATCAAGGCTAAGGATCCAATTCAAGTTCCAACGGGACCAGTGACGAGGGCTCGAGCTAGAAGATTTAAAGAGGAGCTCAGCAACTTGGCATGGAGAATTCTACAACAAGAAGAGGGCGTGATCACTACTGATGGTGAACAAAAGCTGGTCCTACTCATCCAAGCCGATTCCACTTAGACGCTTGATGAAGATTTGGTTGTCATTTGGTGATGAGTTTAATATGTGAACTAGAGTCTTTTGTAAGTTACTAGTCTTGTTGGGCTTTGTGAGCCTTTGGGCTGAAGTTGTTTTTTTTAAGTTGATTGTTTCTTTTTTTTATCTTTAAGGGTAGTTTTGAACTTTTACTTCTTAGAAGTTCTCTAGGGTTTTGGGCTATATATATAGCCGCATGTAACAGCGATAAAACAGAACTTTGATGAATGAGAATTTGTGAGGTTTTCTTCTTGTTTTCTTGAAGAGACTTTTTAAGAACTTATCAAGGGTTTTTCCTTGTGGCGTTCAACTGACTTATCAATTGGAATCCCATCTCCTTTTGTGGCGTCATTCCCTTACCAAGGTTCGTGCTTCGCTAAGCATTGGGTCGAGGTGTCCATCCGTTCCATTTGAATCCGTGACTTTTCTTCTTCTTGCCAAATTTGTTTTCGGGTCTCGTCACGATCGTTGGCGGGGTTCGTATCAAAGCAGCTCCTCCGGGTTTACCACAACAACCCTCTATTCCAGAGAGAGTTTCTGAACTTGAAAAGGTACTTTCTAATTTTATTCAATCTACTGACACCATGTTTCAAAACGTGGAGGCGACGCTGCGCAACCACACTGCGTCCTTGCACAACTTGGAGACGCAAGTGGGTCAAATAGCAAAATCCTTGGCCGATAGACCTCAAGGAAGCCTGCCGAGCAATACAGAGACAAACCCAAGAGAGCACGTGAAGGCGATCACATTGAGAAGCGGGCGAGAGGTGGAGAATAGAGTGCAAGAAAAGAAGACTGCACAAGAACCAGAGCAAGTGCAGCCTAAGGCCCAGGAAAAAGAGAAGGAAGCTGCGGCAACACCTCCTGCTTACGTACCTCGAGTACCATACCCTTCACGGCTGAAGAAGGACCAAACGGATGAGCAGAACAAGAAATTTCTGGAGTTGTTCAAACAGCTGCACATCAACATCCCTTTTGTCGAGGCATTGTCACAAATGCCCTGGTACGCAAAATTTTTAAAAGATCTTTTGACTAACAAAAGAAAAATTGAAGAAAGTGCAGCTGTGATATTGGACGGGAGTTGTTCAGCAATACTTCAAAAGAACCTCCCAAGCAAGAAGAAAGATCCTGGGAGTTTCATCATCCCATGTGTCATCGGGGGCTTAGGACAAGAGAAAGCTTTAGCTGATTCAGGAGCAAGCATCAACGTGATGCCGTACAAATTGGGGCTAGGAGAGCCACGGCCAACTCAAATGACGTTGCAGCTAGCTGATCGCTCAATTCGACATCCTAGAGGTATCATTGAAGATGTTTTGATTAAGATTGACAAATATATTTTTCCTGCAGATTTTGTAGTACTTGATGTCGATGAGGATGTGGAAGTGCCGTTGATTTTGGGGAGGCCATTCCTTCGAACCTTCAAGGCACTGATAGACATGGAGGGAGGCGAATTGACTCTGCGCATCGGAGATGAAAAAATCACTTATCGCCTCACAGATGCTATGAAGCACCCTCACGAATTTGATGATACATGTTATTTTGTTGATGCTAATGATGAGCTTGTCAATGAGTATATGCAGGAGATGTTTTACCCTGACCCCTATGAGGGGTGGTCTGAGTTGGAAAAGGATGAATCAAATCTGCAGGAGGTTCGAGTGATCGAGGATCAACCACAACTGGGAATTCTGAAGAGGATTTTCCGTAGACTGACTAGATCAAAGCGTCACCGCAAAAAGCACCAAAAGGGTGTAAAAGATAGAAATAATTTAATTAATTGTAAATGCAAAAAACATTCTAACAATCCAAATTAATTCATACAATAATCCAAGTTTTAATAAGTATTAAATAAAAATACATGTCTTGATAATACAAAATTCAATAATAAGCCAAAAATAATTCCTAAGAACCCATGTCTTAATGATATAAAATCATATGTAAAACTTCAATGCAATCTTCAAAGATTTGGGCTTGGACAATTGGGCTTAACATTATGTATATCAAAATTTTAAAAGTATAAAGGCCAGGTTGTCCGAATTTTCTAGGCCCAGATTTAAATCGGACAACTAGATTATGTTGGCACCTGGTCCATATGAATAAAACTTTTATCCAAACTCGGTTTATTCTGGGGTAGACAAAATCGGGCCGGTGGGCCCGGACAGTTTATTGCCAGCTCCATTGAGGTGCACTACCACTTCCCAAAAGAAAAGGTCTTACAAGGAGAGATTCACATGAAGCTAATGCTAATAGAAGAACAAATTGTCTACATCTCCAAAATATTTGGTATTAAAAAGTTAGAAGATACATGTGTGCAACTCAGAGTGCTTAGTAGATGAGCAATTCAAACTAAGTCGGTGCTGAAAGGGAGCGATGAATGGTTAGTACCCCCTTTGAAGCTTCTCAAAGACCCCACCGACATACAAAGCCCTACCGACTTAAACAAGCTTGAACTCTAGATGCTTTCATTAACCATCTTATGCTAGTATAAACAAGGGTTAAGGCCTTAGTGAAGCAATCAAGCAAAACAAATGTCTTCCTCAAAGTGAGTGAGTGGCTGTAGGTAGTGCAATAAATTGGAGGTTTAGGAATTAGATAACAAACCCTAAACCCTCAATGAAGATAGTTTTTCAGATATTCTTTCTCCATTCAACGAGAGAACATATTTTGGTAATTGTTGATTATAATTGAGCGTCACCGCCAATCCCCACACCAACCCACCGTGAACGCAAAATGTGAATTCATTTGATGTTATCTTTTATTCATATCCGAAGTTATATTTATTGTTTTTAATTTGCAATCGTACAGTCTACCAAACAAACTGTAACAATGTTGTAAAGGAGTCAACAAGTGGGATCTTGTCTTCTTATCTAAACATTTGTATCTTAGATTTTTTTTCATTAATTATCAATCATCACCTGGTTTCGACCGTTGAGCTTTGTTGGTGTGCTTGGGTAAGTCCTCGCCGATGTAGTTGATGATGTCACGGGGGGCTTGAAGCTTCGTAATTCTGATTGTCCGAATCAAGTGATAAATATGGCAATACTAGACCTCACATGAATGGATAATTTACTCGGTCGTTTGATGGAGAAGTTGTATACTGAAGTTTAAAGGCCGGTGGTGAGTGCGAATACGGCAGCTGCTGCAACATACGGCGCCACGGGGTCTAATGTGGCTAACACGGTGACCTAGCACACACCTTAATTTGGCATTCGATTCGTATATGGGTGGGAAAGACATTTTGACTAAATATTTGCTGTTTGTTTAACCACTCTATAAAATGAAGTCGTTCCAATTTGTAGGCTGTTATCCCGTCATCCTTGCCGATTGCTTCTCCTGGAGGGGATGATCCATGATATATACTCCGGCATGGTAATTGGAGGTGTATCTCGTTAATACGGGGACCCACCACCCTAACTTCTCCATAACTGCAGTTAGAGGGAAGGTTTGGTAAGGGTATATAAGGCTAGAGGGACTCAGTCCCGCAGGCGATGTGGGACTATGGACCTGTGTTAACCACTGCGTCCCTAACATGCCCCCTAGGCCCACAGCGGATGTGGGACCCAAGGTCCTAACCACAGCACAGCCCTAGATACCTAAGCTATGATACTATGTTAATACAGGGACCCACCACCCTAACTTCTCCATAACTGCAGTTAGAGGGAAGGTTTGGTAAGGGTATATAAGGCTAGAGGGACTCAGTCCCGCAGGCGATGTGGGACTATGGACCTGTGTTAACCACTGCGTCCCTAACATGCCCCCTAGGCCCACAGCGGATGTGGGACCCAAGGTCCTAGCCACAGCACAGCCCTAGATACCTAAGCTATGATACCATGTTAATACAGGGACCCACCACCCTAACTTCTCCATAACTGCAGTTAGAGGGAAGGTTTGGTAAGGGTATATAAGGCTAGAGGGACTCAGTCCCGCAGGCGATGTGGGACTATGGACCTGTGTTAACCACTGCGTCCCTAACAATAACAAGTTCAGCATGCCAATAGCGTTTGTCAGCCGTTCATACCTTTCTTCACTGAAAATGCTGTAGGAACAGGAGAAGCATATCAAGATGCTTATCCATTAAGAGAGTATCACAATTTCTCCTGAAATTAGGCATTACAGTAGGCCAAATACAAGTGAGATCAAAGCAGCAAAAAACCTTTACAGTGAAGGCTCCAAAAACAATGGCATGCACAAAAAACAATAAAAACTATTCAATAATTTCATATTATTATTGTGTGATGCAAACAACACCAAGAAGAAGAGAGAAATTTCTAATCTGTGGAAGAAGTATACTTGCTTTAATTAATAACAATCTACTACATCATTTTTGGAATTCCTGTGCAAATATTCAAAACAAAGCAATGATAAGTAATATAATGTAAAACTCCAGACCTAGATTCTCTTGCAATCTCCCAAGGAAATCAGCAAGTTGCATCAAGGTAAAGCATATTTCATTAAAGAGCATCCAGAGTTCAATCAGCTAATTTTGTAGTCCTTGTCCTGGCACATCTTCCCTCTCACCTCCCAAGTACTACACCATGTCCACGTTGGTGTATCCGTATGCCTTTTTTATGGTCACATTTGTGTTTTCTGAACTTAATCCACATTATTTTAAGACTTTGGTTTACACTTAACCTAATAAATTGAAGGGCTCGGATGCAAAATTAACTGTAGACTTGCTTCAGATATAATCAGAACAATTAAAAGATTAGGCATAGTACCCTCATTGCCCCTTAAATTCAACTTCCCACACTAGCCCAGGATCTGGCCTTCTATGAAAGAAAATGATAATTATTAACAATTTAACTACAATGAGTTGAAGGCAGAAGAAAAATCTGAGTAATTAGTACATCAAATGGCCTTCTGGTTTACTTCAAACTAAAGAAAATATGTATCAAGAAGAAAAAAATCTCTGGAAATAAATGTCAACTAACCATTCAAAGACTCAAAGTAATGTTGGAAAAATAAAGAATAGAAGTAAGGGGGGGAGAAAGGAAAGCAAACTGATCCAAGAAAATGTAATGTCACCTTTGCAATATGCCAAAATGCAAGTCAAAGAATGGAAGCTGTGATAGGATGCAGTAGCACCGGGGTGTCGTTTTTATGTATCGGCTCAAAGGAAAACAGGTTCCTTGCTCTTCGAAAGCATAGAAATTAATCCCTGAAGGTTTTCGTACCATCTCTTCAATATAAACACAACATCCATATAAAGATCAATCATCAGCCACCTGAGGAATAATAATGTCTGATAAGAATCTATGGACTGTAAGGGTGTTAAGGCCGCACATTCAGAAAAAAAAAGATCGAATTGAAGCCAAATCATACTCTTCACATCAGAAAAGAGACGAGAAATAAATCATCATCAATTCATGTTATTGTATCTCACAATACGAATCCTCGGCAGAAGCAAAAATGAAGTAGAAGTACTACTACAAGTTCAAATTATTTAGCATCCCAAAGTAATGGGATTCTTAGAGACATCATACATAACTGCCCCATTCTACTAGGATAAGCATTGACAGCTCAAGATGACTACCATACATGATAGGGGTGTTATGAGAGCTTCCATGTTCCAATGGAGGGAGGTGTACGAACCAGTCCATAATGATTCCCATGTTTAAATCAAAATGAAATGAAATGGTTTGAAGTTAAAAGGAGAAGGACTAGTGTAGTGTCAAACCTTCCAGTCCGTCCTGGTACCAATTTTTAAATCAAGCTGAATGAAATAGTTTGAAGTTAATGTGAAGAAGACTAGTATACTGTCAAGCCTCATGATTTATGACATAGAAAACGACAGTAGTCAAATGAAATACTGCATCAGTGCAGGAGCACATCACCACATCCAGATAATTAACAAAAAATTCCATGCCACCAAAAACCTTAGTATCTACCGATAGTGGTAACTTGAGAAGACCGACACCCTTAATGAGATCAAATGACAAAACTAAATAGCAAACAGCAAAATAGAGACATAACAATCGTAATATTTGGCAATAAAGAACAAAATGCACAACAAATAGTATCAACAGAGATACTAAATTACCTGTAGGCGGAACACAAAAAACAATTCACTATGCTTGACTTGCTCCTACAGAAAGGGCATTGCTTATGAGACCATATTCACGATAGCACAACATAAAATAGAAGCAAAACCATCTTAAGGCAATTAAAAACAATCAGAGGTCGAATACAGTATCTAGGATACAGATCAAGTAAAACATAGATACATTTTTCCTAGTTTTACCATGTAATCGGGCATTAAAAAGAAAAAAGAAATTAATTCAAAGCTTACTTACATGGTCGAGAAGAATTTCATTCAACTCACTCAGTGAAGGAGTTCTTTCTATTGCATGAACCTAGAAATAAGAGCAGTCATTTTCAATAACATAACTGCAACATTGCCTTGAAATCTAGAAAATTTAGTGAGCAGAAGAGATAACCACGAAAGAAGAAAGGGTCACTGATAAGTAAGAATAATGAACAGTAAAAATAATGAACAGTAGAAAAGGGGTTACCGAAAAAAGTTGGAGAATATCTTACAGACTAGCAAAAAGCAAATGCTAGAGAACTCCAAATAAGCAGGACGTATAAGACACTGACGCACAAATTTCTCATGAACAGATATGCACCGATGGAAAATGCACATTGTAAATACTTTTATGCTACTTGCCATTAGATGATCCCAGACTGCACATATTAAAAGAGTAAAGCTATGTTCCTTTTATTAAATCAAATCCAGGAAATCCCATCAGATGATAGGGTGTGCCCCTTTATATAGAGGAGAACTAAATATACAATTTTCTTTTTAATGAAATCATTTAGCTTGTCAAAACAAGATAAATATGAACCAAAATGTTGGCTTCGCAAAGAAATTTCCAAGTTAGAATGCACAAAGGGATGATCATTATAAATTGTGATCAAAATTAGCATCACAAAATAAAGTACCAAACCTCCAGGCCACCGGGAAGGCGCCAGTGGCAAGATCCACATAGTTTGAAGAGGAATTCATTGTACCGGTACACCGGAGGTTCCGGGTGCCGGTAGCCTCCCGTAGGTTGTAGAGTTTATCTTAGCGAAATTGCTTATAGATAACTCCAACCAAGGCTCCTTAATCCCAATGACATCGTGTGAGTATCCTTTGGATAAAGGAACTTGTACTGGATTAGGGCTATACTACGGAGGTTCCGGGGTAGTCGACTTCCGAGCCTAGACGGACCAAAATATTATACTCCATGTATGCATTACCTGTTTCTACAACGTCCTTGCTTGTATTTCTCCCGGGGGAATCCTTGCCTGGGGCCTTATCGTTGATACTTGTTTTCCCTCTACATGCTTATTGTTTGTTGGTGGCTTGATCACTTTTATTGCTTTGTTTTCATACTTAGTTTTATTATAACAAAACCCATGTTTTGACTTGACTAAACAGCTAATCTAAGAAGAAGTAATAGTAGATCTCGGGACCCTAGGGAATACTACCCTCTTGTGCTCGCACAAGAGGTATTACTTGACGACCCGTGCACTTGCGGCCGGGGAGCCGTGTGCAAAATTTGAAAAGGCATGTCATATAGAAAGTAATATATTGGCAAAATGTGGAAGTAAGCCAAATATACTTACTGATGAAAATTTGGTTAAACATGAACTTGCTGATGAAAATTAAGCATGCTTCTAGATTTCTTTTGATCCTCATTACTTCTCTCCAATACATGCTTCTCAAGAGCTCGAACATCAGTCCTTGGATGAAGTCCAACAACAACTATGCTCTCAAAAAGCTTTGATGGTTCTTTCACCATCCTTTAGTCAGTTTTCATCAATTGTACTAGATGAGAAGAAAAATAAAATTGGAATGAAAGGAGAACAAACTGACATGATAAATTTCACTAACAAGTTCCAAAAGAGATGCAAAAGGCTGATTATTCATCTGAGCTTGCTGTTGTGAACCAAAACCATTGCCATCCATGTAGTCATCGGGTCCCAAAAAGCTGGATGGGTGAAGGCCATGCATAGCGTTCTCTTTCATTTCTTTCACCTATTGAGAAAATGGTTGAAGTAAATGAAATTATCATTAGGAAAAAAACCTTTAGCAATTTCAACATGAATCCCTAGCTTGTTAAGCCAGCCTACGGATTTGTAGGAATTTAAACAGTAGAGAGAATTCCCCTTATGTCGATGACTATAGAATTCCCCCTACAAGATCAATATTGGCCGACCAGAGTAAATTAATTGCATAAGGAAAACGAAGGAAAATGTTGGTACATGGTGAGACTTTACATGAGGCAAAAGCAGAATGATACTTACACAAAATCGATCAAAACTGAACCAAGGTGAAACTTGATTACACCATGGTAATCCTGAAAGTAAAGAAGGACCAAATTTGAAACTCTCAGCATAAGGACCAGAGCACAAACGGCCTTGTCCTTGGAAATGGAGTTTGCAAGAAAGCACATCAACTTATGCAAGTACACACGTATGACATATCCTCAACCATATTCTGCATCAAAAGAGGTAAAACAAATTAGAGGATCAAGGGATGAATGAATGAAGTTGAATCAAATGATAAAGAACAACATTTAGTCTAATTAAAAATAGCTCCATCAAAATCTAAACAAAAAGCAAGTGCGGTAAAATATTGTCTTTAGTAAGGGGATGAGCAAGAAAGCACATCAATTGATGCAAGTACCCATGTATGACATATCCATAACCTCATTCTGCATAAAACAAAAGGTAAAACAAAGTTGGAGGATCAAGGGATGGATGAATGAAGTAGAATTAGATGATAAAAAACAACATTTAATCTAATAAAAAAATATAACTCCATCAAAATTTGAACAAAAAGAAAGTGCTGAAAAATATTATTTTTAGAAAAAAGGGGGTGAGCAAGAAAGCACATCAACTTATGTAAGTAACCGTGTATGATATATCCTCAACCTCGTTCGGCATCAAAAAAGGTATAATAAAGTTAGAGGATCACGAGATGGATGAATGAAGTTTCTAATAAAGTTAGATGATAAAAACAACATTTAATCTAATAAAAAAAATATAACTCCATCAAAATTTGAGCAAAAAGCAAGTGCAGAAAAAATATTATCTTTAGTAAGAGGGTGAGCAAGAAAGCACATCAACTTATGTAAGTACCCGTGTATGATATATCCTCAGCCTCATTCTGCATCAAAAAAGGTATAATAAAGTTAGAGGATCACGAGATGGATGAATGAAGTAGAATTAGATGATAAAAAACAACATTTAATCTAATAAAAAAATATAACTCCATCAAAATCTGAACAAAAAGCAAGTGCGGGAAAATATTATCTTTAGTAAGGGGTGAGCAAGAAAGCACATCAACTTATGTAAATAACCGTGTATGATATATCCTCAACCTCGTTCTGCATCAAAATAGGTATAATAAAGTTAGAGGATCACGAGATGGATAATGTAGTAGAATTAGATGATAAAAACAACATTTAATCTAATAAAAAATAGCTCCATCAAAATCTGAACAAAAGCATGTCCAGGAAAATATTGTCTTTAGCAAAGGGGTGAGCAAGAAAACACATCAACTTATGCAAGTACCCAATGTATGATATATCCCCAACTTCATTCTGCATCAAAAAAGTTAAAATAAAGTTAGAGGATCAAGGAATAGATGAATGAAGTAGAATTAGATGACAAAGAACAACATTTAATCCAATAAAAAATAGCTCTATCAAAATCTGAACAAAAAGCAAGTGCACGAAAATATTGTCTTTAGTAAGGGGGTGAGCAAGAAAACGCATCAACTTATGCAAGTACCCATGTATGACATATCCTCAACCTTGTTTTGCATCAAGAAAGGTAAAATAAAGTTAGAGGATCAAGGGATGGATGAATGAAGTAGAATTCTATGATAAAAAACAACATTTAATCTAATAAAAAATAGCTCCATGAAAATATGAACAACAAGCATGTGCAGGAAAATATTCACATGACAATACAAGAACAAAGGCGCAATAACAGAATAAGTAAAGAAGAATGTCCAGAGAAAGACAATAGTCAAAACTGTTGATATGAACACACACGCGCGTGCACACACACAAAAATTACGATAAACATAACAAGATCATAGTGAAACATGCAAGTTTTTGCCATGGCTATAAACTTTCATAGTTAACAGTTAGACCAGGTACGTAGCAGTTTGAAGGATCTGGTGAGTAAAAATTGGAAAACATAATTTTACCAGTCACGTTTAAGGCACAAATAGATTTTTGCCAAGTTCCCTGAGGAAGAAGTGCCCTCCTTGACGGGATGACGATCTTAAATTAATATAAGATGTGTGACTCCATGCAAGTCTTATAACATTAACAAATCACAACACATCTGGATTTGTCCTGGTACACATAATATGAAATAATCAGTCATGATAGAAATCACAAAAGAAGTGAATTCATGTTAACAACATAAAAATAATAAAAAGATCTGAAACAAAACGAATCCACAAGCATATTATTTCGTGGAATCGACCACTGAAAGAAACATCAAAATGGAGAATGAATTCATTAGCATCAAGAAAGCTTGGAATCCACGTCATCCTTATATGAGTGTTAGATTATTTCTGCACCACCAAAAAGAAAAGTGAGAAAAAAAGGTTTGAAATATGAAAATGCACCTAAAACAAGAGATATTGAAATTACTTCTCATAAAAGGTCAGAGATTAAAATATGAAAATGCAACCACCTTTTTTACTATAATATACTCCTAAAATCGTCAAATTTCAAAGAATTCAAAGTGTTATAAAATATAAACCGGACACACTTAATATGCAAACTTATAAAAGTTGTATGAACATCCATTAGAGTGAATATGTTTCCAATTGAACTTAAAGCAGTTGAGGCAATGTAAAGAACCACCACAATTGATACTTGTCAGAATTACATCAAGCACTCATCAAAACCACTATATTTCAATTAAGAACTTAGAAACCATAAATTGGAGAAAAGGACACTTCAATGGAAGAAGTAAGGAGACTCTACCAAAGTATGTAGATTAAATTTAGGAACCATAAATTAAGGAAAAGAACACTATACCTTAAGAAGTAACAAGACTTTATCCAAGTCCAAGATAATAAAGCATGATAAGAAACCAACCACATCAAATAGTGGGTAAGCCTCTTTCCTCAACATGGAAAAATTTGCCCTTGACAATTCAGCATGTTCTCTATCAATTGGTGAATTAGAAACAAAAAGACGTTTCTCAAAAAAAAAAAAAAAATGTAGAAACATATACCTAGGAGCCATTATTCACAAAATAGAAAGTGAAATAGCAACCTTGTGAAGACTCAAGGCATCATGTCCATCTTGTTCCTCATGAAACATTAAGTGCAACCTTGATGAAGGCACATCTGGACCAAGAATACTACGGTGATCCTGAAAAATTTTAAAAGTAATGCATATTAGCTGCACGAAAAAAATACTCCAATATTAGAACACCTAAAAACTAAATCCAGAGTATGCCTGTGTCAGATTATAAATATATAAAGAAATAGATTACCATACTGTCTTTGTAATGCTTCAGATGATTCACTCTTCAGAATACACATTATAAGCTTAAACAATATAGAATGACAAGATCCATTTGGTAGCTGCTTTGGTAAGAAAAAAATCAAAGCATTTTATGTTGTCAGAATCCAGATTTCCTGAGCATAAAAATCTTTCATCTTGCAGCTTAGCCATGTATGTGAGTGCTTCTTTAAAGAAGTTCAGATGGAAACCAAGTATTCTTAAACATGTTACAATGTGTAAAAAAAAAGATAAAAAGAAAAATTGACATTTACTTGGGTGACAATGAAGGCCATTTTCAAAGAAGAATCACGTGAAGCTGGTACTAAGAGATGCGTCACGCAACCAGCCCTATTTTCCTATTATAAGAATTGATTTTATTAAAAAGATTTATTTCAAAGAAAACCAAAATTTTCCACTTGAAAAAAAATTGAGAACGATTGTCAACAAACGACATTCTTCTAGATATAGAGATCAGAAACATCAAAGGAACATCTCAATCAAAACAGCTTAATGTTCTGGAAATTCCATCTGCAGATCAAACAACAACAATAATGACAAGAACAATTACAATAACAATAACAAGAGTGACAACAAGAACAGGAACAAGAACAAGAACAACAAGAACAACAAAAACAAGAAGAAGAACCAAATAAACAGACATAGAGAAATGGCATATCATAAAAATATAAATGGCAGTTCCTAGCTTCAAAAACTCTGTCCCACGACAGTAAAAAAAACAAAAACATCCAAACAATGTCCAATGCAAAGAATATGTTTCAGCGACAAAACTTTTGATTGGAAGCAGCTCCAAATGGTATTATTAGAACCATGCAGTACAAGCCATTCAAATTGACATCAGGAGATTTAAATTGGACAACCTCTAGCAATTCAAGCATCAGAAAAGAGAAAATAATAACAATAACAACAATAGGAACAACAACAATAACAACAATGATAACAATAACAATAGTAACAACCATAACAACAAGAACAAGAACAATAACAACAACAATAACAAGAACAAGAACAATAACAAGAACAAGAATAACAACAACAGCAGCAGCAAGAACAAGAATAGGAACAAGAACAACAACAACAACAACAACAATAGCAAGAACAAGAACAACAACAACAACAACAATAACAAGAACAAGAACAACAACAACAACAACAACAATAACAAGAACAAGAACCGAATAAACATGCATATAGAAAGGGCATATCATAAAAAATATAAATTTCTAGCTTCAAAAATCCTGTCCCACGACAGAAAAACAAAACAAAAGCATCCAAACAATGTCCAATGCAAAGAAGATGTTTCAGCGACAAAACTTCTGATTGGAAGCCGCTCCATTTGGTATTACTAGAACCGTGCAGTATAAACCATTCAAATTGACATCGGGAGGTATAAATTGGACAACCTCAAGCAATTCAAGCACCAGAAAAGAGAAAGTAATAACAAGAACAACAACAACAACATAAACAACAACAAGAAGAACAGCGAAAATCACAACAAGAACAAGAACAAGAGCAAGAGCAAGAGCAATAACAACAACAATAACAATAATAATAACAATAACTAGGCAATGAAAAAAGAAAAAGATAAACTCACTGCCCTTGCAACAATCGACGGCATCATAGTTGTTGAATTATCCGTGCTACAACAAGGTACAAGTGATGCACATAGCACTCAATGAAATACCTAAAAAGTAGACACTGTCTAGTCAGTTTTCAACAATTGTACTAGATGAGAAAGAAAATAAAATTGGAACCAAAGGAGAACAAACTGACATGATAAATTTCACTAACAAGTTCGAAAAGAGGTGCAAAAGGCTGATTATTCATCTGAGCTTGCTGCTGTGAACCAAAACCATTGCCATCCATGTAGTCATCGGGTTCCAAAAGGATGGATGGGTGAAGGCCATGCATAACATTCTCGTTCATTTCTTTCACCTATTGAGAAAATGGTTGAAGTAAATGAAATTATCATTAGGAAAAGAACCTTTAGCAATTTCAACATGAATCCCTAGCTTGTTAAGCCAGCCTACGGATTTGTAGGAATTTAAACAGTAGAGAGAATTCCCCTTTTGTCGATAACCATAGAATTCCCCCTACAAGATCAATATTGGCCGACCAAAGTAAATTAATTGCATAAGGAATACGACGGAAAAGGTTGGTGCATGGTGAGACGTTACATGAGGCAAAAGCAGAATGATATTTACACAAAATTGATCAAAACTGAACCAAGGCAAAATTTGATTGCACCATGGTAATCTGAAAGTAAAGAAGGACCAAATTTCAAAATGTCCAATTGATGACCTTTCCAAAAAGTTGAAGAGACATACTACTGCATTTTATTATAGAAAATTCAAGCCAAGATAACACAATAATAAAATATTTTACCACGGGCCATTTGATTCCTATTGACGCTGACATGCTATACGAAAGAACGTCAGCATAAGGACTTGATCACAAACAGCTTTGTCCTCCGAAACGGGGTGGGCAAGAAAGCACATCAACTTAAGCAAGTACAAACGTATGACATATCCTCAACCTCATTCTGCATCAAAAAAGGTAAAATAAATTAGAAGATCGCGGGATGGATGAATAAAGTTGAATCAAATGAAAAAGAACAACATTTAGTCTAATAAAAAACTAGGTCCATCAAAATCTGAACAAAAAGTAAGTGCGGTAAAATATTGTCTTTAGTAAGGGGGTGAGCAAGAAAGCACACATCAACTTATTGAAGTACCCATGTTCGACATATCCCCAACCACATTCTGCATCAAAAAAAGGTAAAAAAAAGTTAGAGGATCAAGGGATGGATGAATGAAGTAGAATTCGATGATAAAGAACAACATTTAAACTAATAAAAAACTAGCTCCATCAAAATCAGAACAAAAAGCAAGTGTAGGGAAATAGTCTTTAGAAAGGGGGTGAGCAAGAAAGCGCATCAACTTATGCAAGTACCAATGTATGATATATCCTCAACCTCGTTCTGCAACAAAAAAGCCAAAATAAAGTTAGAGGAGCAAGAGATGGATGAATGAAGTAGAATTAGATCATAAAGAACAAGAGTTAATCTAATAAAAAAATATAACTCCATCAAAATCTGAACAAAAAGCAAGTGCAGGCAAATATTATTTTTAGTAATAGGTGAGCATGAAAGCACATCAACTTTGCAAGTACCCGTGTAAGATATATCCTCAGCCACATTCTGCATCAAAAAAGGTATAACAAAGTTAGAGGATCACGAGAAAGCTGAATGAAGTAGAATTACATGATAAAAAGCAACATTTAATATAATTAAAAATAGCACCATCAAAATCTGAATAAAAAGCATCTGCTGGAAAATATTGTCTTCAGTAAGGGGTGAGCAAGAAAGCACATCAATTTATGCAAGTACCTATGTATGATATATTCTCAACCTAATTCTGCATCAAAAAAGATAAAATAAATTAGAGGATTTAGGGATGGATGAATGAAGTAGAATCAAATCATAAAGAACAACATTTAATCCAATAAAAAATAGCTCCATCAAAATCGGAACAAAAAGCAAGTGCAGGAAAATATTGTCTGTAGTAAGTGGGTAAGCAAGAAAGAGCATCAACTTATGGAAGTACCAATGTTGATATATCCTCTTCCACATGCTGCACCAAAAAAGGTAAAATAAAGTTATAAGATCAAGGGATGGATGAATGAAGTAGAATTAAATGATAAAGAACAAGAGTTAATCTACTAAAAAAATTTAGCTCCATCAAAATCTGAAAAAAAAAGCAAGTGTAGGAAAATATTATCTTTAGTAAGCCGGTGAGCAAGAAATCACATCAATTTATGCAAGTACTCAAGTATGATATATCCTTAACCTCATGCTGCACCAAAAAAGGTAAAATAAAGTTAGAAGATCAAGAGATGGATGAATGAAATAGAATTAGATGATAAAGAACAAGAGTTAATTTAATAAAAAAATATAGATCCATTAAAATCTGAACAAAAAGCAAGTGTAGGAAAATATTATCTTTAGTAAGCGGGTGAGGAAGAAAGCACATCAACTTATGCAAGTACCTAATTATGATATATCATCAAGCTCATGCTGCACCAAAAAATGTAAAATAAAGTTAGAAATTAAAGGGATGGATGAATGAAGTAGAATTAGTTGATAAAGAACAAGAGTTAATCTAATAAAAAAATATAGCTCAATCAAAATCTGAACAAAAAGCGAGTGTAGGAAAATATTATCTTTAGTAAGCGGGTGAGCAAGAAAGCACATCAACTTATGCGAGTACCCATGTATGACATATCCTCAACCTCATTCTGCATCAAAAAAGGTAAAATAAAGTTAGAGAATCAAGGGAAGGATGAATGAAGTAGGATTAGATGATAAAGAACAACATTTAATGTAATAAAAAACTAGCTTCATCATAATCTGAACAAAAAGTACGTGCAGTGAAATATTGTCTTTAGTAAGGGGATGAGCAAGAGAGCACATCAACTTATGCAAGTACCCATGTATGACATATACCAAACCTCATTCTGCATCACAAAAGGTAAAATAACGTTACAGGATCACCAGATGGATGAATGAAATGGAATTAGATGGTAAAAAACAACATTTAATCTAATAAAGAATAGCTCCATCAAAATCAGAACAAAACGGCTGTGCAGGAAGATATTATCTTAAGTAAGGTGGGTAAGCACGAAAGCATATCAACTTATGTAAGTACCCATTTCTGACATATCCTCAACCTCATTCTGCACCAAAAAAGGTAAAATAAAGTTAGAGGATCACGAGACGGATGAATGGAGTAGAGTTAGATGATAAAAGACAATATTTAATCTAATAAAAAATAGCTCCATCAAAATCTGAACAAAAAGCAAGTGTAGGAAAATATTATCTTTAGTAAGTGGATGAGCAAGAAAAAAGCACATCAACTTATGCAAGTACCCATGTATGATATATCCTCAACCTCATGCTGCACCAAAAAAGGTGAAATAAAGTTAGAAGATCAAGGGATGGATGAATGAAGTAGAATTAGTTGATAAAGAACAAGAGTTAATCTAATAAAAAAATACAGCTCCATCAAAATCTGAACAAAAAGCATGTGTAGGAAAATTTTATCTTTAGTAAGCGGGAAAGCAAGAAAGCACATCAACTTATGCAAGTACCCATGTATGACATATCCTCAACCTCATTCTGCATCAAAAAAGGTAAAATAAAGTTAGAGGATCAAGTGATGGATGAATGAAGTAGGATTAGATGACAAAGAACAACATTTAATCTAATAAAAAACTAGGTCCATCAAAATTTAAACAAAAAGGAAGTGCAGTGAAATATTGTCTTTAGTAAGGGGATGAGCAAGAAAGCACATCAACATATGGAAGTACCCATGTATGACATATCCCAAACCTCATTCTGCATCAAAAAAGGTAAAATAACGTTAGAGGATCTTCTAAACTACTATAAATAGAAGCTTACATCTTGAACTGCTGGAGGCAAGCGATAAGTAATTGCGACTATTCACATGGATTTGCGTATGCTCTTTGAGGAAAAGGGCAATATATGTTAGACAAACCTAAATATCTCCCACACCCTGCCAAAAGTCAAAGAAAAAGGAATAAGAAACTTAAATGGTAATTAGAACAAGCAAGAAACATAGATAGTTAATGCATGAAATATTGATAAGGACTGATAAAAAATAAAAAAATAAAAACATAAACCCGTTGAAGATTGCCTGATATACAGGCCACAACTAAATAATATTCAAATTTAAAGATTAACATTTTGTATAGTAAATAGATCTAGATGTAAAAGGAAAAATCCAGTAAACCAGCTTCTTTGTTCCAGTTCACTGCCAAAAAATATCAACTCACTAGCAAATAGCACTGCAAGGCCTAAAGATAAACCTCTTTTTTTATCAATGCTCCAGATTGTATTGACTTTGCACAACCTAATTAATCAGGAGTCAGCCCTACACTTAACAGCTAACCTTCAAATATGGAGGTACACTTTCAAAACCAAGAAGCTTCAACAATGGATAAATATCTGGAAAGCACTTCTTCCTTTCAATAGGATCTTCGTTTTCTACAACAACCTATGAATCAAATCTCCATGTGCAAATTAGTCCTCAAAATGTAACAAAATCAACCATGAAGTCATATAAAAAAATAGAACACACCATTAGTTGCAACACCAAATTATACAAAGCAAAGCGAGACACATGAAACTTGCAATCATGGAAATTCAGAACTTACCATCAAAAGAAGTGTGGGATTTTTGAAAATGATGCAAATGTAAGTCAAGTTAAAACAAAAGCAAGTCAAGCCAAGATGAGTTTGATGTGAAAGGAATTAAAGAACTAGCCGCTTTACGGGAACTAGAAGGAACCAACGCTTATGCAAAGCAAATATAAGCGAGAGATGATTCGAGAATGTGAGCAAGAAAAGAGCCAAGGGAAAGATGAAAAAGTATTCCACTAAATTTCTAAGCTATAAAAACAGTGTGGTTTTGGCCATAAATATTACGAAAAATGAAAATATTGTTTGTGGACTCGTAATACGGTTATGTAATCACCTGATTCGATGAGTTAAGAAATAATTGAATCTTAATTCAACAGACCACCGTTATGTAACCATCAAATTCACTCTTTGCATCTACTCATAAACAAGGTTAAGAAACAAAACACCAAGAGCTTCAACTGTAGGGCAAGCAGGCTTGGAGATTTGCCATTGCCAATCAAGAGGATATTGTGAAGAGAAAATATTCTAATTGACTCATGAAAGGAAAGCAAGTTCAGCACATTTTCTAAGTTCGAGATAAATATCGGCTAATTATCACAAACATTTTTGATTTTAATGGTGTCACATAGTGTGGCAGGTGACATACGTAAAGTACATAACTGGATAAAATATGCATGGAATATATTACTAGCAAACCTGGTAGAACTCCTCGCAGGTGATTGCAACATAATTCTCTGCGATATCCACTATTTTTTCCTAATGAAGTCCTTAGCACTATCAATTGCAAGCTTTTCATTTCTTATTAGAGAGAAAGATTGAACTCGCATATAAAATTCATTTATCACATCAAAAAAATCAATTAAAAAATTATATAAGGGGTAGCTACAAGCAAGAAACTTAACATGGAAGCATAATGCAAGACATCAGGAAAAAGAAAGAAAGAGTTGTATTCCAGCATGAAAAAAGTATGAGCACAAACCTTTTGAAGAAGATTGAAGTAGGCAATAAGTGCTTGTGCATCCCCCTCCTGAAAAATCAAGCAAACGGTGTGACAGGCTTGAATCTCTCCTCATAGATAGATAAACACTCAACCAACGTACTCCAGCCTACGGTGCGGCACATTTCAGTCTAAAGTAACTCAAAAACTTTTGAAGCACCTTTCTCGTTAGAAGCATGAAAGAACTAATACAATCTCAAAGCAAGCCGACAACAAAAATCATATCTAAAGCATTATTAAGGCTTTCACTTACCAAAGTACCATGCATCCTCAAGAAAGTCACAAGAGTTTGTATAATAGTACAATTCTCTCATCAATGTGAACAAAAAGCATGAGCAGAAAAATATTGTCTTTAGTAAGTGGGTGACCAAGAAAGCACGTTAACTCATGCAAGTACCCATGTATGACATATCCCCAACCTCATTCTGCATCAAAAAAGGTAAAATAAAGTCAGAGGATCACGAGATGGATGAATGAAGCAGAATTCTATGATAAAAATAACATTTAATCTAATAAAAAATAGCTCTATTAAAATCTGAACAAAAAGCAAGTGCAGGAAAATATTATCTTTAGTAAGGGGTTGAGCAAGAAAGCACACCAACTTAAACAAGTACGCGTGTAAGATATATCCTCAGCAACAATCTGCATCAAAAAAGGTATAATAAAGTTAGAGGATCACGAGAGGGCTGAATGAAGTAGAATTAGATGAAAAAAACAACATTTAATATATTAAAAAATAGCTTCATCAAAATCAGAAAAAAAAAAGCATATGCAGGAAAATATTGTCTTTAGTAAGGGGGTGAGCAAGAAAACACATCAATTTATGCAAGTACCCATGTATGATATATTATCAACCTCATTCTGATTCAAAAAAGATAAAATAAATTAGAGGATTAAGGGATGGATGAATGAAGTAGAATCAGATCATAACGAATAACATTTAATATAATAAAAAATAGCTCCATCAAAATCTGAACAAAAAACAAGTCCAGGAAAATATTGTCAGTAGTAAGAGGGTGAGCAAGAAAGCGCATCAACTTATGCAAGTACCAATGTATGATATATCCGCAACCACATGCTGCACCAAAAAAGTTAAAAAAAAGTTAGAAGATCAAGGGATGGATGAATGAAGTAGAATTAGATGATAAAGAACAATAGTTAATCTAATAAAAAAATTTAGCTCCATCAAAATCTGAACAAAAACCAAGTGTAGGAAAATATAATCTTAAGTAAGTAGGTGAGTAAGAAAGCACATCAACTTATGCAAGTACCCAAGTATGATATATCCTTAAACTCATGCTGCACCAAAAAAAGTAAAATAACGTTAGAATATAAAGGGATGGATGAATTAAGTAGAATTAGTTGATAAAAAACAAGAGTTAATATAATAAAAAAATATAGCTCAATCAAAATCTGAACAAAAAGCCAGTGTAGGAAAATATTATCTTTAGTAAGCGGGTGAGCAAGAAATCACATCAACTTATGCGAGTACCCATGTATGACATATCCTCAACCTCATTCTACATCAAAAAAAGTAAAATAAAGTTAGAGGATCAAGGGAAGGATGACTGAAGTAGGATTAGATGATAAGGAACAACATTTAGTCGAATAAAAATCTAGCTCCATCAAAATCTGAACAAAAAGGAAGTGCAGTGAAATATTGGCTTTAGTAAGGGGATGAGCAAGCCAGCACATCTACATATGGAAGTACCAATGTATGACATATCCCAAACCTCATTCTGCATCAAAAAATGTAAAATAACGATACAAGATCACCGGATGGATGAATGAAATACAATTAGATGATAAAAAAAAACATTTAATCTAATAAAAAATAGCTCCATCCAAATCGGGACAAAAAGCATGTGCAGGAAAATATTGTCTTTAGTAAGGGGGGGTGAGCAAGAAAGCACATCAACTTATGCAAGTACTCATGTCTGACATATCCTTAAGCTCATTCTGTAACAAAAATGGTAAAATAAAGTTAGAGGATCACGAGACGGATGAAGATGATAAAAAACCACATTTAATCTTATAAAAAATAGCTCCATCAAAATCTAAAAAAAACGATGTGCAGGAAAATATTGTCTTTAATAAGGGGGTGAGCAAGAAAGCACATCAACTTATGTAAGTACCCACGTATGATATATCCTCAACGTCATTCTGCATCGGAAAAGGTAAAATAAAGTTAGAGGATCAAGGGATGGATGAATGAAGTAGGATTAGATGATAAAGAACAACATTTAATCTAATAAAGAATAGCTCCATCAAAATCTGAACAAAAAGGAAGTGCAGTGAAATATTGTCTTTAGTAAGGGAATGAGGAAGAAAGCACATCAACATATGGAAGTACCCATGTATGACTTATCCCAAACCTCATTCTGCATCAAAAATGGAAAATAACGTTAGAGGATCACCAGATGGATGAATGAAATACAATTAGATGTTAAAAAACAACATTTAATCTAATAAAAAATAGCTCCATCAAGATCTGAAAAAATAGCAAGTGCAGGAAAATATTATGTTTAGTAAGGGGGTGAGCAAAAAAGCACATCAACTTATACAAGTACCCGTGTATGATATATCCTCAGCTTCATTCTCGCATCAAAAAAGGTAAAAAAAATTAAAGGATCATGAGATGGATGAATGAAGTACCATTAGATGATAAAAAACAACATTTAATCTAATAAAGAATATCTCCATCAAAATCTGAACAAAAAGCATGTCCAGAAAAAAAATATTGTCTTCAGTGAGGGGTGAGCAAGAAAGCACATCATCTTATGCAAATACCCTTGTACGATATATCCTCAGCCTCATTCTGCATCAAAAAAAGATAAAATAAATTAGAGGATCAAAGGATGGATGAATGAAGTAGATTTAGATGATAATGAACAACAATTAATATATTAAAAAACTATGGCTCAACCAAAATCTGAAAAAAAAAAAAGCAAGTGCAGGAAAATATTGTCTTTAGTAAGGGGGTGAGCAAGAAAGCATATCAACTTATGCAAGTACCCATGTATGATATATCTTCAATCTCATTCTGCGTCACAAAAGGTAAAATAAAGTTAGAGGATCAAGGGATGGATGAATGAAGTAGAATGAGATGCTAAAAAACAAGAGTAAATCTAATAAAAATATATAGCTCCATCCAAATCTGAAAAAAAAGCAAGTGCATGAAAATATTATCTTTGGTAAGGGGGTGAGCAACAAAGCACACCAACTTATGCAAGTACCCATGTATGAGATATCCTCAGCCTTATTCTGCATCAAAAAAGGTAAAATAAAGTTAGACGATCAAGGGAAGAATGAATGAACTAGAATTAGATGATCAAGAACAACATTTAATGTAATAAAAAACTAGCTCAATCAAAATCTGAACAACAAGGAAGTGCAGTGAAATATTGTCTTTAGTAAGGGATAAGGAAGAAAGCACATCAACATATGGAAGTACCCACGTATGACATATCCCAAACCTCATTCTGCATCAAAAAATGTAAAATAACGTTAGAGAATCACCAGATGGATGAATGAGATACAATTAGATGATAAAAAACAACATTTAATCTAGTAAAAAATAGCTCCATCCAAATCGGAACAAAAAGCATGTGCAGGAAAATATTGTCTTTAGTAAGGGGGGTGAGCAAGAAGCACACATCAACTTATGCAAGTACTCATGTCTGACATATCCTCAACCTCATTCTGCCCCAAAAAAGGTAAAATAAAGTTAAAGGATCACGAGACGGATGAAGATGATAAAAAACAATATTTAATCTTATAAAAAATAACCCCATCAAAATCTGAAAAAAAAAAGATGTGCTGGAAAATATTGTCTTTATTAAGGGGGTGAGCAAGAAAGCACATCAAGTTATGTACGTACCCACGTATGATATATCCTCAGCCTCATTCTGCATCGGAAAAGGTAAAATAAAGTTAGACGATCAAGGGATGGATGAATGAAGTAGGATTAGATGATAAAGAACAACATTTAATCTAATAAAAAACTAGCTGCATCAAAATCTGAACAAAAAGCAAGTGCAGTGAAATATTGTCTTTAGTAAGGGGATGAGGAAGAAAGCACATCAACATATGGAAGTAGCCATGCATGACATATCCCAAACCTCATTCTGCGTCAAAAATGGAAAATAACGTTAGAGGATCACGAGATTGCTGAATGAAATACAATTAGATGTTAAAAAACAACATTTAATCTAATAAAAAATAGCTCCATCAAAATCTAAAAAAAACGATGTGCAGGAAAATATTGTCTTTAATAAGGGGGTGAGCAAGAAAGCACATCAACTTATGTAAGTACCCACGTATGATATATCCTCAACGTCATTCTGCATCGGAAAAGGTAAAATAAAGTTAGAGGATCAAGGGATGGATGAATGAAGTAGGATTAGATGATAAAGAACAACATTTAATCTAATAAAGAATAGCTCCATCAAAATCTGAACAAAAAGGAAGTGCAGTGAAATATTGTCTTTAGTTAGGGGATGAGCAAGAAAGCACATCAACATATGGAACCAAGAAACATTTGAATGATTCTCACCTGCAAAGAAACTTGCATTCTTATTTGGTAGTGGTGCTCATTCGTAGCAAGAAGATGACCACATAGGACCATCTTGATAGAACAACACTTTAACAATGTGGAAAATAAAGAATTTTCCCCGCAAAGTCATGGAAGTCTTAGGTTACCGTTTCCGAACAAGGTTAAATCATAACAAATAAAATCAAATGGCTAGGCTCACAAGCATATAGAATTGCCACTAGCTTTCAATGAAGCTACATTTGGAGGACTCAATAAGAAAAAATGGTAAGGCGAGATAGCATATATACTACATGCGGGATATATTAAAAAAAAGACCAAGTTGCATTAGAGAATATAATATAATAACTAACCCTCCTACCCGAAAACAATAATCACGTCCTTACAACAACATTAAATCTAAATATAACCACATTAAATTCATCATAGCGCAAGTAAAAATTGTTATCCAAGGTCAAAGAAGAAAAAAGGAGAAAAAATATGAACCATAGATAATAGGAATGTAGAAATACTTTAACCTCGCGAGCTTTAGATTTTTTGCGCCTTGAATTGCAAAGCTAGCCGTCTTGGCATAATCCAACTCCACCCGCATAGCAAAGATTAATAACAGAGGCGTACTAACTGACCTTCGATATAGATATTTCACCACTAGGGATGGTTGCCATTAAGTCGTTCATCTACACCAACACTCGGAATGAATTAAACAACGAGTCTACAAATTTATTAGCTCAAATAAATTAAGTTGCATATAGAAAACTCCAAACTCACCCAAAAAAAGAAAAAGGGAAAAGACTAGAAGTTCCAACATTTAGAGACCATATACATACCTTACATGTAGGAATTTATAATCTTCGCTCCTCGGTGTCTCGGTGGTTTTCTAGCAAAGTTTTGACTAGACCAATGAATTGTTCCACGACTTGCATGAAATTGCAGATGTGAAGGTGTTTGATAAATAGCTATTGCATCTAATTAATCACAAAGCAAGTAAATGATTTCGGATGCAAAAAATAAAACACTAAACCTCTTCAAGCCCATAAAGAACATATTCATTGATGAACACCTATGAGTTCAACCTACCCGGATGCCGCAAACATTTCCGTAAGTGCTATCTTCTCGGCTTATGTCCCGCTCATACAACCAAATGAAAACACATAAAACCTTATATGTACCTCAAAGTTATTAACAGGAAATGAGATAGATAAAAGACGAAGAGGAAACCGGAAGTTGCATTCAATCATAAACTATCACTAAATTCAAGGGGAGACCTATAACAAGTGCCATCTTTCAATGACCACTAGTGATTAAAAATAAAAATCATCCTAAAGAAGACAAGAACTCCCAAGCATCAAAAATATAGTAGTGTTGTGTCACTAGCATACAAAATATGCCTCAAAAACTCGAAGATATTGACAAAAGAAAATAAAATCGGCGGTGAAAAAAAATTGGGTGTGACCTAGATTCTCCATACCTCAATTTTTGTCACAATCAAGCTCCCCGTCATCGGAAGGAATTTTTCCAAGAAGCACCGCGTAATCGGCTAATCTCGACCATTCCTTATATTTAGTTAAGGCCCAATGAATATGGCGGGGGATATGGATATAATATGACCTCGCAGCTTGTCGCAACTTCGCAAGAGGTTGGGTTACACCCCCACAATTGCCCCGCTAGTGGCCATACTTAGGGAAAAAAATTGAGTTAGTCAAACAGCCTTCTAATCTTAAGAAAAAAAAACCTTGGAACAAAATTTAATCCAACCATAGAACAGATACACAAAAACCCACTTACATGCAAAAAAAATCGCAAGATATTAGAATCGACCAATATAGAAATAGTTTTCACCAAAAAGGGCTCCAAAGATGCATCCGGCAACAAAACAAAGAGTTTATCCCGTTCATTGCCTCACCAATGCATTACACCGCCACGTGAACCATGCCTTAGTGCCGGAAAATTAATGCTTTGCTCATCATTGCCTTGGCGAGAAGACCTACACCATGCCTCGCACCCTTTTTTTATTTCTATAAAATACTAACAATAACAAAGTGCCTATAGGACCAATATTAGTATGAAGAAAGCCTTGCCAATAGTAGCATTGAACCCAATCCCATCATTAGATCCAATTCTATCCTTTTAGGTCGGTTATAGAATTCAATATATTTTCGATTATTTTGTGACTATGTAACTAATAAACTATTACTTTTCTTCCAAACACTAACCAATTGTGTCTTTAGGGACCCATTCTAGTACTAGCAAAAACAATCCTAGTACTAATGGTAGCATCATACCCGATACTATTAGCAATAGATCCAATTTTGGAACTATTGGTAGCATCGATCAACAACGTTAGTGGTAGTTGTGAAATTGATGTTCTCTAAAATACTTATAAGAGGCCGTTTGGTTCACAGTAATGATATATTAGCACGGTAATGAGATTACTGTGGTAATGAAGTCGGGAATGTTATATGCCCGGGAATGTTGTGGTAATATAGAATTACTATGTTTAATAAAAAACTTAGATTACTGGTAATCTTTCATTACCATGATTGGTTAATCATGTTCTAATAATCCCCGAAAAGGTATGGCCACATCTTACTTTTAAATAAAGACTCAAAAAAAATATTTGTGCAAAAATACCAACATTAACTAGAATAAGCATCTATGTGAACTAAAAAGAAACATGACCATTTATTTTTTTCATTGCAAAAGAATTTCAATTTAAACCAAAAATGAAAACGTGATGATTTAAAAAAAAACTGAATTATGGGAAAAGATCAAGAATGATACCGAAAATCCCTTGCAAGATTAAGATTTTTAAAAGAAACTATGCTTATAATTACATTCATAAAGGTAAGCTTCACTAAAAAAAATGATATATTTACACGCACTCCGATTACCATAAATATTAAAACAAAGGTACGGCCATCTCCAACCCAAAACTCTATATTTGAAGCTTTCAGCTTCAAAAATATAGCTTCCACAGTAAAAGTTTCTCCAACCAACAACTCTATTTTTAACTCCAAAACAGAATATTCTAAGAATATTCTTTACACTTTACAATTTATATATTTGTTATCTTTCAATTCTTTTTTAATTTTAATTTAGCAACCTAAACAACTCATTATTTTCAACAACCACCCCCTTCGGATCTAATATGTTTAATGAGTTTTTTGGCGACATCGGTGGAAGTGGCGATAACATACCGCACTATTAGCACATCTATTATCAACTTCATTAGTTGTATTTTGTGTGTTGTAGTTTTTTTTATTGTTGTCAATGTCAATCTATGTTATTTTCTGTGTTTTTATTTTATTGTTCACGTTATTTGTGTTAATTTTGATGAATTTATATTTTTTGTATTATTTTTCTAATTTTTATTTTTATTAATTAAAAATATAAACTTAAATTATAATTTATTAATTTTATTAAAATATGAAATTATAAATACAAATTTTATAATGATATATATTTTATGGGGTTAAAATTAGACGAAAATTATAAATTAATAACCTAAAATATATTAAATAACCATTAAACTAATAAATATAAAAATTAAAAAAAATAAAAAAATTTAAAAGCTGGCTATAGTGCCACGCAATTTCTTGCGTGGCACTCGTAGCCAAATGTGAATTTGGCGTGCGTAATTAATGGCGTTTAACACCATTAATAAGTACACGTTGGAGATGCCCTTAGGGAATTGAGTTTCAAAAATACCTAAAAGATGCATCACACATTACCTTGTCATTCCACAATATAAAGACCATAAAATATGTTTGTCATTAGCATGAGGTCACCGTAATATGAATGGACATAAATGGTTTAAATAACATACATACACAGTATAAGGCCGCTCAAAACCAACAAAAATTCACCGCTTTCGCTAAGATTGTACAATATATTTTTTTCAATTATTGAGCTAAAATTGGCTAATATCAAAGTGTGTTTCAATCAACAATATAGAAATATGCCATTTCATGAAATACTCATAACATCCATGTTTGGAACTTAATGGACTGGTAGTTATCATAGCAGACACTCAGATACTAAATAGATTGGCTCAGTTATTGCTGCCACGATTTGGTTCATCTGGAAAGCAAGATGCAACTATATATTCAAAGACACACAACATAACTTCAGCCTTGATCCCTACAAATAAAGGAGGGCTCGCAAATTTCGAATGAGAATGTTCTTACTAAATCCTAGCTCTCGTCAAATGCCTCTTGGATGCAACAAGCAACTAAAAAGGAGAATGAGAAGGAGGAGGGTGTGCGGGGAAAAAGAGAAGAGGAAGGGGGGTGAGAAAGGGGGTGGGCACTAACTACGGAATGATAAATGCAGGGTGCTGCCATATCCACATGGACTCAAGTTTACTTGCTGAGATTATGGCAATGCAGGATGCACACCCATGCCTGTGCTTGCCAGTTGAAGATTGTTAGTGCCTTACCGATTGTGCAAGACACTCTAAGCTCTAAACCACACAAGAAGTTGCTCCAACTGGCACATTAGGCAGGAGCTAATGAAAACACAACCACCACTTTTTGAAGCTGGAAATAGACACTACTACATAACTGCATTTATGCAACAATTGGTTTGCAGCGGTTCTATAATTGTTACAATAGATTATATATTACAGCGATTGTGCAGCGGTTTTATACTATTACAGGCGATTCTGCATTTAAGTGTTACATTTGACCCAAACCGTTGCATAAACAGTTGCATACGAAGACAATATGCAGCGGTTATCATAGCCGCTGCATATATTATAATAATGCAACGGTTATGAAGCGTTACATATTTAGTGTAATGCAGCTGTTTTCAATAACCGCTGCATATTTGACTTTATATGGAGCGGTTTACATAACCGCTGCATATATTAAAAGAATGCAACACTTTTAAACCGTTGCATTATATTGAATATGCAACGGTTGCTTTATATTGAATATGCAACGGTTGCTAATAATTGTTGCATATTTGGTTTTATATGTAGCATTTTACATAGCGCTTTTAAACCGCTGCGTTTTACATAGCGTTTTATAAGTAGCATTTTAAAAAATGATATTAATTTAATAATGAAATTAATGAACTCTAAATATTAGCATGTGCCCACTCTTTATGTGAGATTGTTGGTTATTTATAATGAAATATAAATTTAATGAACTCTAAATAACCATATAATCACATTCCACACTCTGGGGGTATAATGAAAATATTTAAAATATTTTTTAAACTATAAGACTTAATTTATGATAATATCAATTTGGTTTCATAATATATTTCATTCTAATTATTAATAATGATTTATATATTTTTTTATTATATAATTTATTATTTAATAAAATAATTTAAAAACTTTATCATGATTTGTCTATGGCCGTTGATAATATTTGTTTCTATTTTACTTTTACCCGGAGCAAAGTATAATTTAAAACCCCTACTCTTTTATTTTACTTTATTTTACTTTTATCTCACATTATAAAACCTTCATACAATCCATCCAAGCAAGACCTAGCGTGGGGTGATTTTTATAAAAAAATTTGCATCAAAAGAAAATAAAATAATTAATAGCCTCAACGTCTCCTTGTACTCTAGCCTCTATGTTTTAATATCCCTAAAAACATTTATAATTATATTCCACTTATTATTATGAACAAATTTCGCATTAACTAAAATTTAATTCAGTTTTAATTTGATTTTTCTCATTTTTTTAAATTAATAAAATAATATTAAAAAAAACAAGTTGCAATGCAATTGGTTTTAACTAACTTGATAACAGAACAATTATTGGGATCAAATGCATATTTCAAATAAATATATAATGAATTATAAAACAAAAAAACACTTTTTCTAATTACTAATTTATAATATAAGTTTTGTGAAGGGTGTATTTGCAAAAAAACTACACAATTTTTGCCCGTTCATACCAACCAAAACCTTCTACGGCACAAATTCAAGTCACACCAAAATTCCTTTCATAAAAATATAATCCAAGTCAAACCAAGGTTGTTTTCATAATTATACCACAATATCTCTGCCTCCTCTTCACCCCAACCCTAATCCCTAATCTCTGTCTCCTCTTCACCCAAACCCTAATCTCTTTCACCGACGCTCTCATCGCCGAGGTCACGCTCGTCGAGGTGCGAAGGGCACATCGTGCTGGCATTGGGGCCGTGGTCTAGCCAGTCCTTGATCCCGATGCCATCACTCCGCACGCCCTCAAGATTCATCACCCGCCCCAACGCTCGATCCGAGGTCTATCCCCGCCCAACTGGTAACACACACACACTCTCTACCCCCGCAACTCTCAACCCTAAATTTCCTCTCTCACCACTCTAGTTCGACGCTCTTGTTTTGTGTTAGCTCCAAGATTTAAATAATCAACGAAGATGCTTGTAGAAGAGAGACAACACAAGAAGGGAGAGGGAGAATGGGTTTATTCGAGGTAACCCCGCCTCCTAATACTTAATTGCTCAAAAAGCTTGCTTTATTGAATCCCAGGACTAGTAGTTTTATACAGCACATAAATAACTACCCACCTGTAGAATAGCACATTAGATGCCCTATTCTTCAGGCCCCAACTTTAACTACTTTAGACCCATTCAAATCCCACTAACACAAGATAAACAAGACTAATTTATTCTGACTAATTTATTCTGATTTGAAACCTGTAACATTTTGCTTATAGATCCAGCGAAGTTGGCCGCCGTTCACTGTTTCCAAGGCTTCTCAGCTTTGTTCTGCTCTTCACTTTGGTTGTTGTTCAAGCTAAGGTTGATATGGAGTTATTGATCAATAAAAGCATTGGTGTTTAAATTTATGCATACACTATTGAATTTTGATGAATGATAAGGTGGATACTTACATTGCAGGTCTATCATAATATTATTAATCCATAATGGCAGCAACCACGATGATCTCTTAGCGAAGAAAGAAAGGAATAGATTGTGCGTGTAAGTATTTTTCAGTGATTAGTTTGGGTATGATTTATGTTGGATGATTTGTTTCAGTTTCAAGCTTGCTTGCATTCAGATGGTTCTTGATTAAGATGAACATAATTATAAGGATAATTATGCTCATCTAATACTTTTCAGTTAATTTGTGATTTATTTGATGCAAAACCTTATTAAATATAATAAGGCATATTAGAAGCTTACAAGAAGTGAATGCTAAGGATTCAATAGCATATCAAGCAGCTAGTGAATTTGAAGAAAGAAAACTGATACCTAAATCTACACAAGTTCAAAAAACAATGGAATTAAAAAAGGGTAGGGGAAAGATGTTTAGAAAAACAGATCAAATGCCAAAAGGAAATCTGGAGTATGAAACTTAAAGGATTAATATATAAATGACGATGCTGTTATCTCAGAGTAATTTAACTGGTCACAATTATTAAAATCACAAATAGGGTTCCCCTTAAGCAAAATCAAGACTTATCCCCTTCAAGTAATGAATTATAATTTGATATTGAGTGACAACAAACATTCTCAAGAATATACATGGGAAAAAGATATAACAGAAATAAAAGTGTAAATTGTATAGGCACACAAATTAAGAGCCCAAAACCATGTAATATATGGCCCATTTACTCTTGAAAACAGCACAAAAACATACTACTTGTTTATCAGGATGAACCCCATAAATATAAATATCTTGGGTGCTCTATCCCAAATAAGATCTCCAAACTAACACAAAAAAAGGCGTGTGCATATATTTAATAAGGTTTTGCACCAAGCGTCATGATACCCAAACTAATCACAAAGTATTAGATTTAATAAGGTTTATTTGATGCAAAACTAATCACAAAGTATATTTGATGTACTTGTGTTTTCCTTCTTTTCAATAAGATTGTGATTTATTTTTTTTTTATAAAATAATAATAAGGCATTCATTTCATGCCACTTATAACCTATAACATGTATATAATTTATATAGAAAGTCGATAAAATGAGTAATGTTATTTATATATGTCACCGAGGCACGTTACCATTTTCCTTTTCGTTTTTGTTTTAATCCACAATATCACTTTTCAAATTTATTTGAATGCATGTCAATGATTTGGCGAGCAGAAATTTATAAAACATCACTACAAAGGTATCCCTACTCTATCAATACACAGTATAATTTTATCATTTTTAAATTTAATCTTGGGTCGGTAATTTAATAAAATGACATTATTTGTGTATTTTTATATGAATTAGCTTTCTCTAATGAAGTATTTACATTTGGAATTGGGTCTACCCTTAGTTTATTAAACACCAAATGTGTTCTTTTAGGATTCACTTCACTGTCCTCACGAAATTAAGAATAAATGCCCTTAAGTCGAGCAGCAAGCAATTTTCATGGATCTATTTTTGTGGAGAAACTCAGATTTTTTTTCCAACCATATCTTTTTAATTGGTTGCAGGAGAAGGGATTGAGGATTGCTTGGCAAAACAAGAAGTACTTCTGAATGTATCCATAGTCCAATATGTTTATATGATCTCTAAACTCCCAAGCTTAACTTTGTCATTTGTTGCAGGTGAGGAAAGACAAGCTTGGTGATAGAATAACAACACTTCATCAAATAGTCTCCCCATTTGGAAAGGTGATAACTTCTATGGATTATTATTTTTGTTGATGTTGTATATTTAGCTTAATTAGTGCTTTGATTGAAAAAGATTTGTTGCAAGAATTGTTTGTTTTTTGAATGACATGCTAGGTTACTAAACTTTGACACATTACGTTGGCTTCCATTTTTTCCGAAGTGCATCATATAACTATATATATTTTTTGAATTTTTTGTGAAGTATGATCTATCACTTACAATCTCCCATAATCTTGTTCAATGATAATGGATTTTTTTTTTTGTAGATAGTCAAACTCAATGAATACCACAAATAGAGATTGGATGGCTCTCCCGAGAGCTAGTCCAACATATATTAGTGGAGTTGACAGTTTTTTAAATTTGGCATTTCAAATGGCAGCTCAAGGACAGGAAATCATTTGTCCTTGCAAAAAGTGTTTAAACCGTAATTGGTATTATAGAGAAACTGTCAGAGATCACTTGATAGCCTATGGTTTCTTAGAAGGTTATACCGAGTGGGTCTTCCATGGAGAAGGATTATCAATATATTCACAAGATCTTCCATCACAACAGGAAAGACTTGATACACTTGATGATATGAATGACATGCACATCATTGGATATGTTTCTCTACCATCAGTCTATGTTGTAATGGTCATCAGTTCTCTTGGTATCATGCAGTCTTGTCTGTAGCTATTTTCCAAGTTGGATTTGGTGTTTACTAACTTTTGTAAATCATGATGTTTTGGAGAATGCCAAATAGTATGATATTCTCATTATTATCAATTTGCATTCCCATTTCTTATCCATATGCACAATTTGTGATACAGGTTCTTGCCACAGTATGTGAAGAGCTCCCTTCAGATGGAATTCTGTTGATATACCTTTCAGCATCAGGTTAACTGTTAGTTAATTTCCACATATTATTTGATCACGCCTCATGAGTGCAGAATCTTTTTGAATCACCTTTGTCAAAAGCCTAACACTTGTCCAGGGCAGGTGGCCTGCAAACTGTGACACTTAATTCTGGAAGTTCTCCAGATACTGTTCACAAGATTGCCGAGAACTCTGATGGCGCTGAGATGGCATGTCCAATAAACTCTCTATCTGACAGCCCGCAGCGAACCTCTTTTCATGAGAATGACAATCAGAAAACCAGTAGTGAGGTTGGCCTTTGGTTAGGTTCTCGCGGAACTGGAGGTAAATTTAGATCTATGTTGTATTACTATCTTTATATTTTAATTGCCTGTGGTTTTATAAATTTTGTTATGATTTTCATTCGAGTTGTAAATTCTTTACCTCCTGTCATTCTCAATATCAGCTTTCCCCTTTCTTTCAGGTTCAAAATATCTCTACCCCTGTTATTTGATCCCATTTACTAGGAAGCCACTTTTTTTGGTTATTGACAGTGACAGTAGTCATGCATTCAAGGCAGGTTTGTCAACTCTAATTTCATACTGTTAGACATTTTTGTTTATTGGATACTCTCTCTCTCTCTTGAGTTTCTAGGAATTTAAAATGGACGAATGTAACCATATAACTTTATTTGGTGATCAGTGATCATCTATAATTTTTTTTGGCTGTATCGTACTGTTAACTTTTTATCGGTCATGCATTAGATGTTAGGGATCATTTTGCTCTAGTACCATAACAAAGCTTCAAATTCTGCATGAATGGGGCTTCAAATTGATCGTTGGGAGTTATATGTATATGAAGTTAGCATTGATCCTTGTTATGTTTTTCACATTGGTTATCAAATCATGTAATAACATCATGTCACGTTCTTTTTAAGCCAAAACTTCTTTTTGTGCAGTAAATTTAATTGTTGATGATATATTACACCTGACCTTTTGAATTTATTGTATTCCAACTTGGTGTTTTATTGGTTCAAGGGAAATTCTAATATGCATATGATGAAAAGTTCATCTTAGTCTGCAGTTGCACTTTTTAGCTTTTGTCTTCTTGTTAATTTAGGCTGAAAATGGTTCTCATAGCAATTTATTTTGCTCTTTTGATAACGCTCTCAAAGCTTCATTTCCTATATGTTTCTCATGAAGCTTTTCTTGTGCCGGATTTAATTGATAAATGATGATATATATGGTGTTCCCAGTGATGTTGGCAAAGTCTTCAACTTCTAGTTAAGTTGTTAAGAAGTTTCAGCAATTTTTGACATGTTTATACCTTTCATAATATGCAAAATGAATCAATCCATCTCAATAATCCACAGATTATACATGGGGCTGAGAAAGGAGAGACAATAGCTATGCTTCTTTCCCCTGTCTCTCAACTTATAGGAACAGATTTTGCTCCTGATTTCATGCGCCACCAACATGGTAGTTATTTTACTTTATTTCTCACTGCACCATTGCAAGCTTTCTGCTTGTTGGTCAATATTTCTGGTACGAATATGGATAAGGTAACTAAAATGCTTCATGGATTGCTTTTATATGTTAATGGCACAATTGAAATTTCACCTACTTTCCATCAATTATCAAATGGCAATTGGTAGTTTATTTGATGGAATTTTACCAATTGCCAATTTTACACAATTGAAACTACCAATTTTACAGCCAATTGGTAGGTTTAGCTAATAATCTCTACTTTGCAATGGTGTATATGGAATTTTACAGCCATATGTGTAATTTTAGGACTTCATGGGGTGCAAATGTAAGAAAAATCATCAATAGTATGTAATATACCTCAACATATCATACATGTTATTAACTTTGGATTTCTCTCATATTTAGCTTAGCAAGATAAAATTGCAGTATCCCAATGCCTAACTCCCGTATTGTGGTGTTATGATTTTGATATTGCTCTGTACATAACATTTATTCTTATGAATTAAGATCTTATCTAGGGCCTTCCTGGAATTTAACTGTTTCATCTTATAGGTGTTCAGATGCATATACAGATACCATATTGGGATATGCTAATAGCATTCGAACAATTGATGGTGGCACTCATATTGATGGGATGAAGGCTTCATTAACAAGAACCATTAATAACCTGGGGAAGAAGTCAAAAGTTATCAAGGTAATGTCTTCTTGTTGATCCTTTTGATTTAATATTATTTGATCTACTAGGAGCCAGATGTGTTTATAAATCAAATGTTATGTTCCAAGGATGTGCATGCAAATAAAGTGACTTTCAGTTTGTAGCACAAACAAGACAGAAATTTTGATTGTATTGCATGCCTAAGTTTGTCTCTGTGGGCAAACTTAGATATGTGGTTTGTGTGGAGCAAGTTACATTTTTATTTATGTGCGTACATGTCAATGTGAAATAATTATTTATATGTCATAATTATATTTATGCACATTAAGAAATTGAACTTAACAGAATGAGGTTTGTCTAGAATGCTTCCCATTGGAAACTGTTCAGCAAACATTTCCATTCACCTAGTTCATTGTAGTCAATTGGTTAAGTGGATCAGAGTAAAATCTAGTCTTCTGGATGTTAAAGACTTAGTTATTTTATTTTATTTTATTTTTTTCTGCATTCTTATCTGCCCTTTTCTCAATATGCTTGGAAATGTTCACCAATGTGACCTTCTGGCATGCCTTGAACATGTCTAATTCACCTAAACAACATATTAGAGTTATTATTTTACACCTCATATGAAAGTGCACAAAAGCTATTACTCGTGTGATAGCATGTGGAATTTATCACTGTTGGATATAAACCAAACGTGTTATCCGGGCCTGATTTAACCCCAAAGCTTAAGCTAGTAGCATGAGCGAACTGGGTTTATACAGCTAATATGCCCCTTGATACATGCTAATTTTATTTTAACTAGCGTGGCATGACAGACCAATTGACCAATCTGTGACACTATGTTTGATGCAAACCAGTAATGTTGGCTGGGCCCAATTCAACCCAAAAGCTTAAGTTAATAAGATGGGAGACTCAAGCTTATGTGGGACAATAAGTTACTTTCTCATGTTGTAAAAGATAAAAGATCTTTTGACAGTTTCTTGTGTTAAACTTCTATTTTGTTTTTTCAAAGAGAAAAAAAAAACTTGAACAATTTAATGAAACACGAGCACTTCTATTTCCATAGCTTTTCATATACTGGATTCTTGATTGAGGTGAGTTTATTTGCTAGGTATATATGCACATATTTGTAATTCACATATGAAGCATCTCTAGAGGATACATTTTTGGTACCTCCCGAAGTGCTGATATTAGCTAAACCTATCTTTATTATTTTCTCACAAATCTTCTTTTTCAGGAGAAGGATTTAAATTTGAGCGGTGAGCATGTGAGGGAAGGTTTAACATGTATTGTCTCTGTCAAAGTTCCCAATCCAGAATATGAAGGGCAAACAAAGGTGTCAATAATTTAATCTCTTGTAGAATTGATTAATGTTCATTGTATAATTTCTTATCTTTATCATTGTTGAATGAGTTTTTCAAACTTTTTTAATTTTGTTTTTAGTAATTTTTTTCTTCTCATGAGATAGACAAGGTTGGGTAATCCAGAGGTTAGAAGAGTAGTTGAACAATGTGTTCAAGAGTATGTCACCGAATACTTGGAGTTACATCCGGACGCTCTAGATTTAATCCTCTCCAAATCCCTTAATGCTCTCAAGGTATATATTTGTTTTGCACTTAATTTGATTGATGATAACTTGAGCCATATTTTGCTAGCTTACTGTTCTTTTTCCCCAAACCCCGAGGATTCATAATTGCAAATTACTATACTCAAATTGTGCTCTGCGCTATGCTTCCAGGAAACCTTTCTAATTTGTATGAAGAAATAGTTCTGTGATAAGCTATTGATCTCTAGTGAAAATTGGTTACAGCAGACTAGATTGGTTTTGAATATTGGGGTGTTTGTTCTTGCGGCCTGCTTTTAAGAATTTTGTACTTTGTGTAGGCTGCGATGGCAGCAAAGAGAGCTAGAGAATTGGTTAGAACAAAGAGTGTTCTTCGATCTTCTTCTCTACTAGGAAAATTAGCTGACAAAGAGTGTTCAGTACCATCACACAGAGACACAATCCATTATGCTTATAGGTTAGTTATTGGATTATCCTTAGTTTATTTAACTAACCTGCCCTATCAGACCTGACTCTGCTTCCGTCCTTTATGAACTGAAGGGGTCTGAAAATCTATTTATTGATTGCGTTGGCTTGTTGAGGCTTTCTCTTAAACAATGGAATGATGAGAAGGCTTTTGCTTATTGTGATGAAAAACTTGAAGTTTTGATGGTGCCAGTTTTTGAATCTCTGAGATGCTTGGAGATGGAGGTTCTGAAAGTAATTGTCAATTCTGATAAACTATTTGTATACGCAAAACTTGTTGAAAGCCATATCTTATTGTGGAAGTACTTCACCTCTTCTTCCTTTGAAGCTTTTTTCTTGGCATGGAATGATCTTAGGAAATATCTTATTGTTGTATATTCCATAACTATTTTAAACAAAAAATGGTGATTTTTTGTGTCATTACTTATTAAACCATGTTTCTTAATGTCAAAGTTGATATTAATCTTCTTGTTTGATGTGATTAAATCTTTATTATAAAATAAAGTTAAGGTGGAATAATATAAAAGAGATCAAGATATAATGTCATAAACCGCTGCAATAGATTTTATAACCGCTCCATTAGATTTTATAATCGCTGCAATAAAATTTACCAAAACCGATGCAATAGATTTTACAAAACCGCTGCAATAGAATTATCAGAAGCATGTTGGGAAAGGTGGGCAAGGTCTTTGATAATTGTTAGTTAATCTTCAACGATGCTCTGTAGTTTTTAGCTGAAATTGTTCACACAGACAATATGATGATTTTGGTCATCCAATGATATTCATGGCTAAAAAAATAACTGACCTATATAATTCAATCAATTTATTTCCTTGCAATCAGATCTCCAATCTCCATGTCCCACTTTGTTTTAATAAAAAAATCTCAACTAAAAGCTAAATAATTGAAAACAAGAATGCATGAAAAAATTGTGGAATTTCAAAGGTATGTCTTCTGAAGCTTCACTGTTGTGGAATTTCAATAAAGAATGCATAAAAAAACAAGATTGATTTCAATGGTTGCAATTAATGAGAAAAGAAAAGAGAAGTCATGAATTTGTTTTCCAATTCAACCTGATAACTTGACCAGATGAAAAAGAAACAATTCAAGAAGCACAAGTGTAGAAGTTTTAAACTGTTAGCACATGACTACAATGGTGTCAAAGCAGACCTGTCCTCTTGTGCTCTAAACATTATATCATGATAAATTATCTGTTTAAGTGCTAATATGATGGGCGGTATAACAAGCATTGATGATCAATTAATAATTAATTTTGAAGTAAAATACGAATTTCACATTCCAATTCTGATATTAGACTTGTGTTTTTCAGCTATATCTTTTCAGATTTTTTTCCTTCTCTAATGCACTTCAACAAGTGCTCTTTCGGTGGTCTCCTGCGAGCATTGAAACAAAACTGGTCATGTTTTACATATGACATTCACATAGCAAGGTGTTTGTGGTGTTTACCATGTATGATGGGATGAACTCGGAATTCGACCTAATTTTAATTAGTTATAGAATCTATGCATTCAAATCATCATGAGCTTTTTGCTAATGATGATGAGTAGCATGCAGTTGATGATAAGCAAATGATAAATGCTTTGTGTATATGTATTAGTACTATATCATTAAGACATACATGCATGCATTTATATATTGATGGATGTTGGAAAATAAGATGTTGAGTTTGATAAGGTGAGGGAGATAGATGATTTGTATATATATTCATATTGAAAGATGGCACTTGTTATAGGTCTCCCCTTGAATTTAGTGATAGTTTATGATTGAATGCAACTTCTGGTTTCCTCTTCGTCTTTTATCTATCTCATTTCCTGTTAATAACTTTGAGGTACATATAAGGTTTTATGTGTTTTCATTTGGTTGTATGAGCAGGACATAAGCCGGAAGATAGCACTTCGGATATGTTTGCAAGCATCCAAAGAGGTTGAACTCATAGGTGTTCATCAATGAATATGTTCTTTATGGGCTTGAAGAGGTTTAGTGTTTTATTTTTTGCATCTGAAATCATTTACTTGCTGTGATTAATTAGATGCAATAGCTATTTATCAAACACCTTCACATCTGCAATTTCATGCAAGTCGTGGAACAATTCATTGGTCTAGTCAAAACTTTGCTAGAAAACCACCGAGACACCAGGAACGAAGATTATAAATTCCTACATGTAAGGTATGTATATGGTCTCTAAATGTTGGAACTTCTAGTATTTTCCCTTTTTCTTTTTTTTGGGTGAGTTTGGAGTTTTCTATATGCAACTTAATTTATTTGAGCTAATAAATTTGTAGACTCGTTGTTTAATTCATTCCGAGTGTTGGTGTAGATGAACGACTTAATGGCAACCATCCCTAGTGGTGAAATATCTATATCGAAGGTCAGTTAGTACGCCTCTGTTATTAATCTTTGCTATGCAGGTGGAGTTGGATTATGCCAAGACGGCTAGCTTTGCAATTCAAGGCGCAAAAAATCTAAAGCTCGCAGGTTAAAGTATTTCTACATTCCTATTATCTATGGTTCATATTTTTTCTCCTTTTTTCTTCTTTGACCTTGGATAACAATTTTTACTTGCGCTATGATGAATTTAATGTGGTTATATTTAGATTTAATGTTGTTGTAAGGACGTGATTATTGTTTTCAGGTAGGAGGGTTAGTTATTATATTATATTCTCTAATGCAACTTGGTCTTTTTTTTAATATTTCCTGCATGTAGTATATATGCTATCATGCCTTACCATTTTTTCTTATTGAGTCCTCCAAATGTAGCTTCATTGAAAGCTAGTGGCAATTCTATATGCTTGTGAGCCTAGCCATTTGATTTTATTTGTTATGATTTAACCTTGTTCAGAACAGTAACCTAAGACTTCCATGACTTTGCAGGAAAATCCTTTCTTTTCCACATTGTTAAAGTGTTGTTCTATCAAGATGGTCCTATGTGGTCATCTTCTTGCTACGAATGAGCACCACTACCAAATAAGAATGCAAGTTTACTGCAGTGAGAATCATTCAAATGTTTCTTGGTTCCATATGTTGATGTGCTTTATCATGTTGTCATGTAATAAAGGGTGGCACGTAATCTTTATTGTAATTTAAGGTTCGCAAATTCGGTGCTATTGTGTGTTATGGTGTTGCATGCTTTTTTTTTTTTTTTTTTTTTTTGCTTTTTGTTTAAGATGTGAATTCCTCCTCTAGGTTGGTTATCGGTTTTTCTTGTTAATTGCGCAGGTTTTTAAACACATAAAGCGGTCATGAGGGTTTGAGATAAACTTTTAACGAAAGTTAAATTGTTTAGTCTAATAATGGTATAATATGGTTTATGAAAAACCTATTAATTTTTTGCTTGTACATGCATATAATTATTTTAGTGAAAAACAATTCAACTGGAAAGATATGCCAAGTAGCGATTTCTATATTTACCTGCTAATTTTTTATTTATAAACTTTATAATACACCTTCTTAACGGTTAGATAAATAATTCAAGCTTGATTTATTCAAGAATATCTTTGACATATTTATGTAAATTAGAATTTCTTTCCTCGTGAGAAAAGGTTTGTAAATAATTTTAGATATGGTAATAATTAATTATTACCATATCTAAAATTATTTACAAACTTTCAAATAATTAATTATTTTATTAAAATCATTTAAATGGGAACATTCATTTCCTTAAAATTTTCCCATTGAAAGTATAATAACGCAACTTTAACTGAATTTTATTTTGAAATTTGGGCCATTATAGAGAAAGTATTTATCATGCTTGTCATGGATATCAAAAAATATAAAAATATCGAACAATATAGCATCACATATTATATGGGCAAGTTCTTGATGGTAAGAAAATATTTATTCGTGCTTGTCATAAACCAATTTGCATCACACAAATGCAAATTGGGCTACCAAAAAACACCATAACATCATACATAAAATAATTTTACAAATTTAATAGAAGAATTTAAATTAAATTTGTTAAAGAAAAAAAAAAAATAAACACGTATTTTTCTAAATTAAAAAGTAATCATGAAAATTAAAAAAAAATAATAAACCAGGATTTATTGCAAACCCTTGCAAACGGTCATATTGTAATTATGGTTTAATTTTAAAACCCTTGCAAACGGTCATATAATTAATCTTTAAAACCCTTTGCAGCGACAATGGGGGGGGGAGCGCGGGGGGAGCTTGCTGCGGGCCGCCGGGGGGCGCGGGGGGAGGGGCTTGCTGCGGGCCGCCGGGGGGCGCGGGGGGGCGGGGCGCGGGGGGCGCGGGGGGCGCGGGGGGCGCGGGGGGCGCGGGGGCGCGGGGGGGGCGCGGCGATGGAGGAGGACGGCCGCCGTGGGGGCGCGGGGCTTGCAGCGGCGATGGAGGAGGACGGCCGCCGTGGGGGGCGCGGGGGAGCTTGCAGCGGCGATGGAGGGGGACGGCCGCCGTGGGGGGGCGCGGGGGGCTTGCAGCGGCGATGGAGGAGGACGGCCGCCGTGGGGGGGCGCGGGGGCTTGCAGCGGCGATGGAGGGGGACGGCCGCCGTGGGGGGGGGCGCGGGGGGGGGCGCGGGGGGCTTGCAGCGGCGATGGAGGGAGGACGGCCGCCGTGGGGGGGCGCGGGGGGGCTTGCAGCGGCGATGGCGATGGAGGGGGACGGCCGCCGTGGGGGGGCGCGGGGGGGCTTGCAGCGGCGATGGAGGGGGACGGCCGCCGTGGGGGGCGCGGGGGAGCTTGCAGCGGCGATGGAGGGGGACGGCCGCCGTGGGGGGGGGGAGCTTGCAGCGGCGATGGAGGGGGACGGCCGCCGTGGGGGGGGGGGGCACGGGGGGCGCGTGGGGCGGGGGAGCTTGCAGCGGCGATGGAGGGGGACGGCCGCCGTGGGGGGGGGCGCGGGGGAGGATGGAGGAGGACGGCCGCCGGGGGGGGGCGGGGGGAGGTTGCAGCGACAATGGAGGAGGACAAAGTTTTGGAAGCTAGGAATTCCCATTTATATTTTTTATGATATGTACTTTATCTACGTCTGTTTATTTGTTTCTTGTTCTTGTTTTTGTTCTTGTTATTGTTGTTGTGGCCCTGCTGTTAGCTAGTGGGGGCGGGCTTTTCTCTGGTAGCCCTGCTGTGGCCTCTCACAGTCTGGCTCGTTTCATCTTTCGTTGGCTATATTTTATATCCTATGATATTCATGCAATCTCAAATTATACATATTTAAAGAACCTAAAGTCAACTTCCGTAAAGAAGAAATAGTTTTGATCTCTTTTTCCTGTTTGTAAATGGTTGGATTTTTTTTAATTAGTATTTAATTAGATTAAATCTGTTTTGATTGAAACTGTGATTTTGTTTTATGAGATCTTTATATTTGTATGGGGAATAAAAACTTGGTTCTGTTTGATCATTGTCCTGCTTAACAAAAATCATATTTTAGTGAGTGGTCTGTTTTGATAAATTTGATTGACTTCATCAAATATAAAATCAATTCACTTTCCATATGAGAACAGTCACTTAGAGCTTTTATAAGGCCATAACTATGGAAATACATGGTGTTGCAATAACATTTCAAACTTATTTTGTCATTAGTTCTCATTACTTACTCACTTTGCACATAGGATGATTTTTCTTTTGAGTCTTGATATAACAGAATTCTTATCTTTTCTCCTGTATTCCCTTTACAAGCATAGTGTATGCACATTCGTCTTGGAATATGTAAGCGTCTGTTTTCTTTCAGTCACAATTGCGTGTTGCTGTTGCTAGAGAAGATTACGAAGAAGCTGCTAAGCTCAAGGCTGCTATAATGGCTACAACAAAGAAGGATACTGTTGGCACTGCTATTTCTGAACTTAAGGTAAATGCTCAGTGTACTCGTTTCTGATGTTCCAGCCTTTTATTTGTCTAAGTTATTTGCTATTGCAGAGAGCTATTATAGAAGAGCGTTATGGTGACGCAGCTTTCTTTCGTGACTATGCTGGCTGTGGCTTGGTAAGTTGATCTTGTGCCTTTATAGGTCATTTAATTGCTGTGATGTATTTTTGCATATGTATCATGTTTTCACTGAGATGTGAATGCTCAAAGTATCCTGCTAAATGCTTGGATTGTCTATGGGTTCAAATGTTATCTAGACTGAGCACTGAGCGTCCACAAATATTTTGAAGTTGGGTTATTCGGGCGGGGGGTGTGGGGTTAATTAGTTTCGCTATATGAATTTTATTTGCAGAGCACAGAAGGAAATACCTTCTTTTGATGTCGCAAATTGTACTATTTACTAACCTTTTTTTTTTGTATTTATTTGTTGAAAAACCAGGATGTTTGTGTGAAGTTATGGGTATAACTAATGACCGTATTACTTTTTTTCTTTATATGTTGACATCTAATAGTTGTCTTTCTTTTGATGAACACATCCACATGGAAGTGTTGTCGTCTTGGTATTGCTTCATCTGAACAAAGTGTGAGGTTCATTCTTTTGCTATATGTAAAAAAGTTTGCCAAAAAATTGTAAGTGATGAATATTCCTGATAGACACTGTGCTGTGTTCAGTGTAACTGGTGACTTTCTGGCTGTATAACACCTTTTATGCTTCATTGTTTTTTTTGTTTGGGTGTTTTTTTTGTTTTTTTAGTGTTGTTATCATTGATTTTTGTTTCATCATGAATTAAAAAGTTAATAACTGTCCATATTTTCTTCAAGAAATTGGAGAACTCTTTACAGTTCTGTGGATTCTCTTGCTTAATTAGTGGGGGTTTTCTAATTATTCAGCTGACTGGTCATTTAATGGTGCCCCTCTTTGTGGAGTTAACGTAATTTCGAATGGAAAATCATGTAGGTGGGCTGGTGGTCTGGTATTTCAACCAATGCAGCTGAACCTTCTGGTAGAATCATCCACATCAGTGCAGAACATGGAAGATATGTTGCCAGAAGTTATACTTCCAGGTTAATTTTTCTTTTAACATGATTTAATTAAAGGGTTGTATCTGTCTGATTTTCCCATATAGTTTGTTGAGATTCAGTTCACATCTTCTTGTGTGATAGCTCTATTAAATTATTTATTAGTGCAAGACCGTCTCAATTGCCTGGATGAAAGTTTGCCGCTGTTTTAATGCCGGAGATTTTCAGACTAGATGCTGTTAGGGACTTATCAAATGAGACAAAACTCATGATCCTTCTTGTCAAAGGAAATTATTTCATTGAAAATCTTCTAAACAGAGCGAACATTCTACTTGTCTGCAAATGTAAGATTGCACATTGTTGCTTAACAACTTAAATATGGAAATAGCATGTATCTCTCTCGGTTCATTTAGCTATAGACGTGCTTTATTTGATTAAATCACATTAGGCTTCTTGTTTTGTTTTTAGCTTTTGTTAACAGGCAGCTGTCTACAGCTAGGCCAGGCTCTCCTCTGTTTGAAGTTTTTTTCACTGTGAATGGAGGAGAATACAAACAGCAGGTATGGCTCAAATTCTTTCCGCTGATGTTTAACCACCTTTCAGTTTTTCTCATCACGAAGAATTTAATGCATGCTCTTGTGCACTTATATCTGCGTGATAACTTTATGGAAAGAAAATTGTTGTCTTCTGGGTCACTGATTTGTAAGTGTCACTTACTGGCTCACAAAAGGACTGAATATAGTGGTAGGATATTGTTATGTGGATTGGTTGATATTAAATGACGCGGGGAAAGTATCGTTTGTTTTTGGAGGAGATGAAGTAAATGAATAAAGATGAGTTGGAAAATAACAGGAGCAGCTCTTTTGTGTATTCCTTGGGCATCATATTTCTTGTTGTCTCATAATATATAAGCTGCATCTGCTGCCATAGATTTTTTTGAATATCATGATCGTTGCAACAAGGAGACTTCTTAGAGTTCTTACTGTTTCCTTATGGATAATGATTCATTACTCTGCACAGTACATAGGCTGCGGCAACTCCTGGTTGTTTGGTGAACATATATCGTTAATGTTATGTTTTCAATATGTTTCCATCATGAAAAGAGGTCTTTTGACATTATCTGTTGAGTTTCGCAAGATAATGAATTTTAGCCTTCATGTTTTTCTGAGTATATAGCATCTTCTATCATTAATAATGAATTTCTTAAATTTCCAAGCATGTTATCTTATCTCTCATTATATAGTATATACTATGATTTTATATCTTCGTTTGAACACTAAAGGCCTTCATGTTCTTCTTAGGCAGTTTATTTGAAGAGAAATGATAGAACTGAAGAATTATTGCTGAAGACATCAAATAAGCAGAAAACTAGCAATACAAGCCCTTCTGACAGTTCAACTGAGGAACAAGGTGACATATATGCGGAGGATATAACGGCTGTTGAAGAGAAAGATGATGATGCTGACATGGTTGATGGTATAAATGGAATCCAGAATGTCCTGTGAGATATGATTCCTGGTGTGAAAGTTAAGGTTTTAAAAGTTGTATCTCCAGGAAAGGTTGATCGAGATTTAATTGCTAAAGCCATTGAACAAATTATGGAAGAGGAAGGTGAGGAAAATGAAGGATTGGAAAATATGGATGCAGATAAAGCTAAAAGTGAGAGTGACAATGAAGAAGTGATTGACTCTGAAGATGCATTGATTGGAACCGACGAACTTCAACCTTGCTTGCCTGTAAAACTTGTGATTGGCACAATCATGAGAAACTTTTCTGCTGATTTGTCACCAATAGAGTTAATTCGTGTGCCTGCTACGCTTGAGAGAAAGGATCGTCGATCATTTTCTTTTTCTATCCGGAAAAATGATACACAACTTGGAACCGGTGGCAAAGAAGAGTCCTTGAGGAGAAAGGCTTCTCTAAAGTCAGACAAACGAAGTTCAGATCTTGTTATGTCTGATCTTGCTAAGGTCTTGCTTAGCAAAGAGAAGATACCTATGAAGGTTTGTATCCCCATCTTTAGTTGGATTTTTTATTCTGACTTCATTATTGCGTTTGAATTTAAATGGTAATTTTATGAGTTGGCTTGTTTTCTAGATAAATAATATGCACAATGTGAGGCTTAGATCTACACATAATCAAGGCCCTTAATGAAGGAATTAAAATTTGCTTGAATATTGAAACACTATTGATAGAGGGAAAGTTATTCTGACATGATCCCATGACATATTCTGATAGCATCTTTGCAGCGTGCCATGCTTTACAACTCTTGGTTATTCTAAATACCACATATTATTTGTGTAGGTACTTAAAGATGTTGGTATCATTGTTGTTGTTCCTATTGTTGTTATTGTTATTATTTTCTCTTTTTTGGTGCTTGGATTGCTTAAGGTTGTCCAACTTAAATCTCATGATGTCAATTTGAATGGTTTATACTGCAAGGTTGTAGTAATACCATTTGGAGCTGCTTCCAATCAGAAGTTCTGTCGTTGAAACACCTTCTTTGCATTGGACACTATTTGGATGTTTTTTTTTTTTTTTTATACTGTCGTGGGACAGAGTTTTTGATGCAAGGAATTCCCATTTATATTTTTTATGATATGGCCTTTCTCTATGTCTGTTTATTTGATTCTTGTTCTTGTTCTTGTTATTATTGTTTTTGTTCCTGATCCTGTTGTTGTTGTTCTTGGTCCTGTTATTGTTCCTGTAGTTGTTGTTGTTGTTGTTGTTATTCTTGTTCTTGTTCTTGTTGTTGTTGTTATCATTGTAGTTATTGTTGTTGTTCCTATTGTTGTTATTGTTATTATTTTCCTGTTGTAGTTATTCGTATTCTTGTTCATGTTGTTGTTGTTCCTGTTGTTGTTGTTGTTGTTATTGTTGTTGTTATTATTTTCTCTTTTCTGGTGCTTGAATTGCGTAAGGTTGTCCAATTAAATCTCCTGATGTCACATCAAAGTTTTCTCTGCTGATGTCAAAGTTTAAAAATGAAGCCCATTTAACTTTGTTATTCCTAGTGGTTTGATTTTGTTTGTCCACGCTCTTCGGCATGCTCAGTCTCTTTCTTTAAGTTGGAAGGCCTACTAAAAAATCCCGCAACTTCCGCAATTAATGACATCCATTTTTGAGAGTGGGGATAACATGAAGAGCTTTGGTAGGTTTTATGCTATTTGTTTCATTATGTAATATTGTTATATTTTCTGATTGCATGTATAATATATATATTGATGCCCACTTGTTTCCTTCAATGGTTTATTCAAATCTATAATGTTCTCGATCCACAACTGGTCTTCTTTAATGAGATTGAAAAGGGTGAATTAAAAGATCCATCCAGCAGTTGTGGAGATGGGGATGGAGATACAAGAAGAAACTTGAGGAACATGCAGCCCAACATCATATGGCAATTGGGTTGACTCAGATCATGGAGGTAGCTAGTCTTTTTCTAATGATTTGATTTGTGCTTATTGTTTATTTGATCTGCAAATTGAATTTTTAGGACATTAAGCCTTTTTGATTGAGATGCTCCTTTGATATCTCTTTTAATGAGGTTGAAAAGGGTGAATTAAGAGAATCCATTCAGCAGTTGTTGAGATGAGGGTGGAGATACAACAAGAATCTTGAAGGACAAGCAGTCCAACTTCATATGCTAATTGGGTGGACTCAGATCTTGGGGGTACGTAGTCTTTTCATAATTATATGTGTGTGTTGTCTATTTGATCTGCAGATGGAATTTCCAGGACATTAAGCTGTTTTGACTAAGATGTTCCTTTGATGTTTCCGATCTCCATATCTAAAAGAACGTCATTTGTTGACAATCATTCTCAATTATTTTTCAAGTGGAAAATTTTGGTTTTCTTTGAAATGAGTCTTTTTAATAAAATCAATTCTTATAATAGGAAAATACGGCAGGTTGCTTGATGCATCTCTTAGTGCCAGCTTGACCTGATTCTTCTTTTCAAATGGCCTTCATAGTCACCCAAGTAAGTGTCAAGTTTTTCTTTTATTGATTTTTTTTTGTTTTACAAATTGTAACTTGTTTAAGAATACTTGGTTTCCATCTGAACTTCTTTAATGAAGCAGTCACATGCATGTCTAAGCTGCAAGATGAAAGATTTTTATGCTCAAGAAATCTGGATTCTGACAACATAAAATGCCTTGATTTTTTCTTACCAAAGCAGCTACCAAATGGATCTTCTCATTCAACATTATTTTAGCGTGTAATGTGTATTATGAAGAGTGAATCATCTGAATCATTACGAAGGCAGTATGGTAATCTATTTCTTTATATATTTACAAGATGAGACAAGCATAATCTGGATTTAGTTTTAAGGTGTTCTAATATTGGAGTATTTATTTCGTGCAGCTAATAAGCATTGCTTTTAAAATTTTTCAGGATCACTGTAGTATTCTTGGTCCAGATGTGCCACCATCAAGGTTGCACTTCATGTTTTATGAGGAACAAGATGGACATGATGCCTTAAGTCTTCACAAGGTTTCTATTTCACTTTCTAATTTGAGAATAATGGCTCCTAGGTACGTGTTTCTACATTTTTTTTTTTTTTTTCCGAGAAATGTTATCGTTTTTTCCTAATTAACCAATTGATACAGAACATGCTGAATTGTTAAGGGCAAATTTTTCCTTGTTGAGGAAAGAGGCTTACACAATCTTTGATGTGGTTGGTTTCTCATCATGCTTTATTATCTTGGACTTGGATAAAATCTTCTTACTTCTTAAGTTATAGTGTTCTTGTTCTTGTCATTTTTATTGTTATTGTTATTATTTTCTCTTT
>CACTHL010000619.1:0-202349 GCA_902712375.1 Dioscorea dumetorum
GCACGGCATGAAAGACAAAACCACTGCTGGTAAGAATTTGACCTATCAACAAGCCCCTTGACTGCAAACAAACAAGCGAGAGCAGCAACCTCTGCAGGGCATAACAGCCCTGTAACTACTAATTCCAATATCAAGTATGCTTTTACTTTCAACTAATATAACTCATGCAAAAAATTTCCAACACCATGATTGATGGGGCTAGATTAATGAAAGCTAATCTAGGTTAAATCATATTATAAATTTTAAAAATAGAGGTATATACTTTCCAAATATTAAAAAACATCATCCAACAACGATAATTAAAAATATGTATAATGATGAATATCAAGTTATCAAGGACAAAGTAAAATTTACATACAGAAAGAGTTGATCAATAGAGAACAAACCTGCTAGGATTACAACCATGGGTGGATCTCTTCCATGAAGTAAGCATGATAGCGCTACAAATGCCACAAACCAGTATCGTGAACATCATCAAGAACAAAGATACACATCAAACGTCACTATAATTCAAAGATTTAGTTAATCTTAAACAATGCACCACAACATCACTGGAAAGCATTTCGCAACCTTCAGGAGAAACAGTGGTTTCATATTATCAGAAGGCAAGTTCAAACTTAGTTGTTATATCAATCTAAAGTTTTATCTAATTCCCCATTTCTCAAAATGACAGCCAGCAAGCAAACAATCCGATACCAGATCCCATGGAAACAGAGCTTCGTAGAAAGCGGAAAAAAGATCGAAAAAAGCAGCATAACCAATGAGAAAGCCGCAAAAACGCCCTGCAAGAAAAGGAAACAGATAAGAAGCAAATCACAAAAATAAAAAAAAAAAAAAAAAATCGGGAAACATGCCACAGAGGTCAAAGAAGAGGAAGTACCCTCCAGAGACGACTTTGTTGAGCATCATTCCTCCCCGAAAGAGAGGATCATCTTCTCTTGCTCTGTATAAGAACAATCGAGGATCAAGATCGAAATGAGAATGGATCAAAAATCGAGTCTTAGGGTTTTTTAGAGGAAACCAACCTTGGGTGTCCATTAGTTGGAGATCGTCGTGCGTTGGGAGAGAAGCGATCATCGTCATAACGAGCTCGCCGGGTGCACCGCGGCGGCGGAGTTTCCACCATCGTCGTGTTGGATTCATGAGCGTCTCTTGTCGGCTTCATTCACAGCAACAGGAAATGGCGCCACTCTCGGGCGATAAAAAAAAAATAGGAAAATTTGCACATATATCCCTAAAATTCAGATAATTAACTAAAAATCGCATAAAACCATATTTTATTTATACATTGTTAACATACTCCAACTTCCAAATTCCTTTATACATACACATGCAGTCTTCACCGTGGAAACAAAAAGTAATATTTCAAGTATAGAGTATAGAAGTAAATTAACAAGTATGACTTTTATGAGTGTACATACATAAATACATTAGCCGATTCTGTGCTAAATTCTCAAAATTTCCAATAGTAATTAGGTAGTATTTTTTATTCATTACATTTAAATAAAAATTAACATTGTTCAAAATAATTTAAGAATTTTATATAATTCATAATAATATTTTAATGGTGTAAGACAGGAAGTATGTCTCAAGAAAATAGAACTTAAAAAAGAATTCTATATCACATTTTTGTTTTATTAAAGCTTATACACATGATCAGACAAATTTTCAGGAGTATCAGAGGCAAAAACACCATTGTTTACACTTGGCCACTGGCTGCTAGCAAGTGCAACTCATGCAAAAGAAAATTCAGCATTGCAGACAAGGCAAGTCTTAACGGGCAAGCAAATTTATCAAGACTGGCAACAATGACATCAAGAAAAGCTGACAAAAATTAATCAGTGATGCAACTCAATAAAATCAGCTCATGTAGTTTCCTACATAATGTATGATCCTCTGGGCAAATTCTCTGGTGAAGAAGAAGTTTCTCAAGTAGTCACAAACGAAAGTCGGGAAAAAATTTCCGCCTACTCCTGTATCTCACCCTCTTAGAGTAAATCATCATAAACAACAGGCACTCGTATTCTATCCAGTGCTGAAATGCGTCCTGTGGATGGCTCAGATGCTTCGGGTTTATCTTGTGGTTTTGGCCCGGGCTCAGAACTGTTCAATACTTCTCCTGCAGCATCAATGGTTGCATATGTCCTGCACTTTGAAATGCCTTCTTCCTTCCCTTTGATCTTTTGGGATGCTTTGGTTGCCTGAATTGCTTCTGCAGAAGATTAAAAGTTTAACCAGAGTAGATAAAACAAAATTAATAACTTGTCGAAAAGGCAGCAATCAATAGGCCATGTGTCATATGTACCCTCAAACTCTCTTCCCTTTGCCATTATCTCTTTGTACACCTTTGGTTCGCGTGTTTTCAGAATATTCCATAAAATTCCACCACCCATTCTGAAGCGCTTGCCATCAGCAGTTTTCTGACCACCGCAGCGCTGAACTGCTTCCACCTACAATGGAAAAACGAGAAAGGTCAGGATTAACAGATACTGCAGGTTTCCAAATATTTTTCTATTAGAATTTTGGTTTACAATTCCTTTTTCTGTTTAAACATTTAAGGGTTTTTTTTAAGGCTAAAGAAACAGTCCAAGAATCATGTACTTGAAGAAAAACCTCTTGGCACCACTTCTCACAAAGATAATAACAGGAGCTATGATCCCAACAATCACCTAAACCATTGAACAAGTGCTATGGCAGATCACTTGTCACAGAAAATCAGTAACAACATTCCCTCAGTGTTAGCACTTTAAAATGACTAGAACTAATAAGAAACTAGATAATAAGGAGTATAAGAAAAAAGTGATATAATCACGCATTCAAGAGACTTAACTTAAAACTGCCACAATAAGTTTCCCTTCCTGTTAATAAGAGGCCATAGTTATCTATCTCAGTTAGGCACTAATAGTATGCTAAGTACCAATCAACAGCAATAATGGTCTACATTCAGATTATTTCTACATTCAAAGTTGTGATAAGTAGCAGGCTACATTATATCAACCTCAAGCAATTCTTACATTAATAGGCTGAGGCCTCGAAGCATGATGATTCATCAATAGCATAACAACTTCTCATGGGAAAAAGAAATTTTTGTAGGACACACAAACTAAAATCAAATGCCAGAAAAGTGACATGTGAAAAACAAAAATGTCCACCACCAAAGAGCAAATAAAATTCAATCTACAAAATTTCATCTATATAAAACTACTTGATCAATAAAACAAGAAACTGTAACAAAGGTAGAACATCTTCATTAATGTATACATGCATATCAATAATACACATAAAAGCTTATCCTTCCTACACATGAAGATGGATGATCCAAACATATACTCCGATGTCAATGTGTCTTCGTTATAAAATGTGTGATGCCACCACTCATCCATGTCAAAAAGAAGTCTAACGCATCCATGTCAAACTAATTACCAATGATGCAATCATTTATTCCTACCAATGAAAATAACTGACAAACACATACACTCATAAGTTTCACACCATGCTTTTGTAATACCAAACTTGTTCATGAACAACAGAAACAACCATATCCACATCGAATTAATCATTTATCCCTACGCATGAAAGTAAATGACAAACCCAACATAAATTTCAATTAAAAAGTACTTTACGCTGCTTTTCCATGATAGAAAACTATAAAGCTTTGCAATTTGTGCAAAGTGAAAGAAGCTACCTCTTTGACAAGCTCACTGACAGCTGATACACCCAAACATCCGACAGCATTCCAAATCAAGTACGATTTCTTTTCCTTCAAACGCCTACATGTATCAATAACAAACCTACAAAATCCCAAAAGCGTCCATATGGAAAAATCAGATCAAAGAAAAGGCAATTAGTTCAAAACCAAAATTTCCCAATGATTTTATATAAATTTTCTCGTCATTTCTCACCAAAACAAACAAATTTCCATTAATAAGAAAATACCCTATGGTTTAAAATCATAAGAACGAAAAAATGAAAACATGAAAATCAACCAGACATCTGAAACACGAATACCGATTGATGTCGGTGATGTTAGGACCCGAACCGCTATTCCTTCGCTTCTTGTTCTTATTCTTGTTCGCCCTCCGCCTCTGGGTCTTCCCACCGATTCCAGCTCCCGAGACATCCTTATCGCCACCATCGCCGCCATGGGAGGGCAATTGTGGGGCCACGGCTTCAAGAGGCGCAGCAGCGTCAACCATCTCCACATCACCCTCATCGCCATAATCATCTAGGGTTTCTCCAGCGTCGCCATCGTCTTCGAAGATGGCGTCCAAAACGCTCTGGGATTCGGCCATTGAAGAAGAACAGCAGTCCAGTGAGGGTTCGTTCTCTTCGAAAGACGGAAAGAGTCGGTTTTTAAGTGATTCAGTGCACACGTGCAGACCACGTGCGAGTTCTTACAACAAGTAGTGGGAAACTTATATAAAAACCCCTGGAATACGTTTTTCTCAGGAAAAAAAATCACTCTGATGTGAATAGAAATAGTTTTTTTTTGTTATTAAAACTAAATTGAAAATTATTTATTTTAATGGTATTAATCAAATTAAGTTTATAAACACTTAGTATTTTTAAAACAATATTTAATAGGATTGGCAAGAATAAACCTAGAAACATTTGCTTTGAATTACATTTTTTTCATTTAAAACACTCCAGTGAAAGGGATGCCAAATCACTAATAAAATAATATAACATAGATATTTTAACAAAAATGATTCATACAATTAATCAAATTGAAACATCTTTTTTTGTGGATAAATAATTCAACTTTTTTTTACGAAAGTGACAAGTATTAAATATATGAGAGCCGTGTGCACGTAAATTAAGTGTTCAGCCCGCACATCTACATCTATAATTGGTTACATGTTATCATCATTACTATTAGCCTTTTAGTTCTAATTTTTTTAAAAATAAAAGTGAATAAATCACTATTTTATCAAGAGTCTATTAGTTGCATTTGGGACAAGAGACGAAGATCAAAATAGAAGAAAAGCCAAAACAAATTAAGAAACAAAATGTTAATTCACATAGAACTAGTGGCATACATTAAACAATAGCCATGGATGAAGCATGATGATTGTGACAGAGTTGTTGAAAAATATGATGTGTATATGGTCACATACTCACAAGCATCAACTTTCTTTGCATACATTGGCTGCATAATGAACAACTTCTTTAGCCCATGTCTTGATACTATCCTTCATCCTCTCAGGGTCTAAATCTTTAAGCGTTTCAGCCTCTAACTTGAACTCAACGTGTGAAAAACAACGGTTAAAACAAGCTCGTTTCACCCTCTCACCGTCGGAGTTGTCACCGTCCAAATTCCGACGAGCAAGAGACTTCTCAGAGGAGGACATAACCCTCTTTCCTCTCTTTGTGCAATGAGTGATTGAAAATTAAGTTGATATATATATATATATATATATAAATGAATGAAGTTCTTGAGGTTTTAAAAATAATAGTCATATATATTGGTTGACTTTGAGAAGTTTGTGATTTGCAAGATTCTTGTAAAGAGTCAGAGTCTACCACACGCATATGTTTTGTTTGAATGTAGTTTTCATTTTATTTTTTTAAAAGTTGGTCTTGGAGTCCAAGACATTTGTTGGGAAGATTGATTCATTCCCAAGGACAGTTGCAAATCTTGGTCTTTGTTTGCATTATTAGTAAACTGTGAGTGTATGACGCTAATATATTGTCTAATACTAACACAAAGTTCTATGTAAATTACAAAAAAGGGTTTTACTCATATACTTATCCCGGTAAAGACTTCTTTATGCTTTTATGCCATGAAAACCTTTCATTAATCTTAAGCAATTAATGACTACAATAATAAATAACTGCCTTCAAAGAATTACCTCACAGTAAATGATAGGAAGGCCTTTTTCCGAACAATCTCAAGAGTAAACTTTTAAGGAGACAAGCCAGAGCTTTATAATGCTGACAGATTAAAAAAAAAAAAAAAAAAAACTCTAGAATACAAGATGCTGTAAAAATGTGGAAATGAATGTTAAATTCTCTACAAAACTTGGATGCAGCGAAATGGCTACAGCATGATACATTAGCTGACACTCTCAAATCTCATTGCCTAGAGATTTCTTCTTTTTGTTGAATTTTGATGTATCTTTATGACCGTCGCCTTTTCTTTTGTGCTTACTTGATGATTCCTTGCGAGTTTCGGGCCTCTCTTTCTTCGCTCTGTTGGATTTAACACTGAGGAGGCCAATGGCCGGAACTTTACCAGTTCCGTTTTGAAGAGCCTTCTCGAAATCGCCTTCCTTATCCACAATGGCGTATTGCTGCAGGAGCTCCGGATCCAGTATCACTTCATTTCCGGCTTTCATTTTCTCCTAAGGAGTTTGTTGGAAGCTCAGCAATAAATTTTCACGGTAAAAAGAATAATAAAAGGAAATATAAATTAAATTGCTCACCATGACCTCCTTGGCAGCCTCATTGAGATCTTCATCAACTGATTTACTGTGAGGAGCAAATGAAACCTACACAGCAACATCAGGAATTGAAATGTGGAGAAATGATAACAGAACAAGTTTTAGCTTCCTATTTTGAGTTTGATGAACAATTAGAATGAAAGGTTGGATTTAATCATGGGAGTAATAAGTCGATGCTTACATCCTTGAGCCGAGGCAAAGTTGAATCAATTTCTTTGGCCGCAATGTTGTATAAATAATTGTACAACTTTTTCATCACCTTAATGAACAATGACAGTATCTGTTCTCTTTCTAGTTTCATCTCTTCCTGCAAAGCCAACACACAGAAAGAAAGATGAGATACTACCGAGAATCAGAATCAAGCTACGTATATAATTTCTGAGTTTAGTTAAGAAAAATAGATTGGTTTAATGAGCGAGCTTGCCTTGATACATGAAATGTCTTGGTTCTGCATACCTATGCAGAATAAGACAGAAGCTTGAACAGGAGTTAATGTAACTGGAATCTTTTCCTGGAAATACTGGCGTGCGAGAGTTGGAACAAGGTCTAGAATCTGCAGACCAAAGTAAATTGAGTCCATGAATGGGATGTGTATGAGGAACTTATAGTCATCAACAACAAAAAAGGAAACAAGAAAATAAAGGAACATGTGAACACATCAATTGGTGTTTCCTAATGATCTTTTTTGACTCTGGGGATAGCAAATAACAGGAATTAATAACCCAGATAGACAAGGACCCTTTTATTAAATATAAAACCATATGAGAGCAACTTAAACCACCTTACCATATGATAATCCACATGATTATTTGTGTATGCTTCCAGTCGCTTCATATCATATGGTGATAGCAGGTCCTTCAGAGGCTTCGAGTGCTCGTCAGATAATGTTTCATGTTCCGCAAAATTTATCTTTGACGCCAATATGCTGGTACATTGACAAATAGGCATTTTATTATGATGCATATGTGTGTGGATCAGAAAGAAAGGTAACAGAATTTGGGAAATGACCTCATTGCAAGCTTATAATCAAGTCTACAGAAGGTGGTGCCAAGAAGCCGGCTAAACCTTTGTTTGAAATCTGCAACAGTTTTCATGATCTTCAACATATTCCCCATTGGATTTCAGTATAATGCATCCTAGCAAAACTTACCTTCATAAAATGGAGAAAGAAATCCCAATTGCCCAGGTTCACTAACTTCAATTTCATCATTGTTTAATGGCTTCAGAACCATGCAAGTATGTTCACCAGTTACGGCACTCTGGCGGCGAAAAATGAAGTTGTTGATAAATACAAAGGCAATCTAAGCAACATCAGCAAACAACACTGAACTAATAAGATGTCTTACTGGAATCTGGCCAATATAGAATGGCACAAAGTTATGTTTCCTCCAGAAACGAAATAGATCCTTTGTCAGACCAAAAGAGACACCAAGGTAATGGAGTCTTTCAGGGTGCCTTTCATGAAGATGTACAAGAAGAGGAGGGAGATTAGCCCTCGGCATTATATTCTCCTCTAATAATGAGACCTGTGAACAATGCACAAAGTAAATAAACTCAAAGTTAACTACAAAACAAGATTACCAGAGCAAATTATTGGTTAATTGTTAGAAAGCAACTAACAAAAATTGTATACTCAAATTAAACAGAAACATATTTTCCAAAGAAAGTTTCAGACTTGAAGAAAAAGAAATGATGGTTCTGTGTGTATTAAAGCTCAAATTATTTCTCATTTCAGTTCCAAAAACAATTCATGGTAGTCTGAGAGAAAAGCAGACTCAACAACAAGCTTGAAAATCACACAAAGGAGTTAGTTCAATATCAGATGAAGTGCATTTCAGACTCTATCCGTAAATATATCAAGGTATCATCTACCGTTGATATAGTATTAAAAACCACCTTTTCTGCAGCTTCAGTAATTTTAACGTTTTGCTCCTCATTCCCATCAACTTCTACTTCAGTGAAATGAGTCAGCTGTCCTTCATAGTACCTGCACGATATAAAAAAGAGATGTAAGAGATGCACTGGAAAAGTTTCCAGACACATGGCAAGATGGAAATAACAGAAATAGTGGTGAGGAGCAGAGCTCATGTGAATCAGTTTCTTGTAGCCTTGCACGTGATAAAACTGAGACATAAGAGATGCACTGCAATAGTTCCAAGACAAAAATTAGAGAAGGGTTGGAAGGATAGAACACAAGGAAATCAATTTGTCATAGTGTTTCAGGTTGTTTAAGGAATATTTAGAGAAGCTCAACTATGGACCTAGTGCAAATTCCTCATGAAAGCAGTGAAATTAGAGTGATTCTATCCTCAAAGGGGTGGAGGAACACAGTACAGAGCACAAATGATCAGTGTCAATGCACCAATGTGAATCTTTTAATCCCACTTAACTATCCTCAAGTCAAATGCTTGGATATCGACAACCTTGCATCCTTGCAACTAGTTATTCATTAAACAACAGTTAAAAAAACAAAGGAAATACTCCATAAATGAAAGAAAACATCAGATATATACGTCACTGAAAGTTTCAATAATTTATTAAAATTATGCAAAAGAACATGTGCCCTGAGAGAGCATTAATCAAAATGCATGCTGCAAGTGGAGATAGCGAGAGGAGACACCCAAGCACTTCCTACCTCTTTGAGCATATAGATTATAGTTTTGCATTATAAAATGGCTCTCTAACAAAATTATAGGCAAAACCAAAATGGAAAATTCAATAAAGGGACATCAGCAGGCCCACCCATACCTTGCTAAAAGCTCCACTGCAACTGACCCATATCCAAGCTGCATCAGTCGAGAATACAATTATTAGCAATAAGAAATTTGATTAGTATGGATTCTGTAAAATGGCTTAATTCTGTAAAATGGCCTAATGATGTTACATTACCCTTAAGGCACTAGGGTGGACAGCAATTCGCACAATTCTAGCACCTGAAAGACTTGGAAATGTATTATCTTGGAATTGCTCACAAAATTTCCATGGAATTTGGTCGCCAAAAGGTTGGTGACCCACACTCAGGCTTTTAATAGCAGATTTACGTGATATTTGCCCTTCGAGAGAAACCTGTATTCAAGATTATAGAGTTCTTATTTTGTATATGTTTATACTTGTATATCCGTGATTGACAAAATTAAACAAGTCCAATAATTGATAATGCAAGATTCTAACCAAAAAGCAAAATCTTAAAGAAACTCGCACAAAACTTGAACTGCTGAATTATTTTGATTAGCTGACAATGAAAATCAACCCAAAAAATAACTAATAATACATGTGCGAAAATAGTAAAATAGGCCCAAGGCCTAGTTTGAACTCTGGAAACTGCGCAGACATTCAATGAAGTCCTTAAGCAAAATTATTTATGTTTTATGGTGTTACAAGAGATAAACCTTGATGACAAAATACAACCCAGAAGGTAGTTAGTACAAGAAACGAGTGTATAGATACAGTTAAACCAATAATAATAAATAGACAGCTTGTAAATAATATCAGAGAGTAATCCTTAGCTTTCACATAGAATGTCATGGTAAGTTAAATAGAATCCAAGATGTAAACCTGTATGACGCACAAAATATCTGGAAGTTGATTTTTAGACTCATCAACAGGGCCTGCAAAGTAAGCAACAAAAAAAAGCCAACTATTGACACAGAAAAATGAGCACTATCCTCAAATAACACGACCAATGAAAAAAGTGGTTATGGTTCCTCTAAGAAGGACATACCAAGCAAAACAAATAGGTGATGCGATGGTGCATCAGCCATTAATTGCAGGTCATTTGGAGAATTTTTGTAGTGAGAAGCAACATAAAGAGCCATCATCCTCTGTGAAAATAAAATAAGTTCAACAATAAAGATAAATATATTCACTGCTACCAAATTTTAAGTATGCCACACACAAACACTGAAAGAAAAGGAATTCATAACAAGTTGCCCAAAAAAAAGGTGTGTGATATTTAAAGAAGAAAACAAAGAAAAGATGAGCTGTTGTTCCACTTACTTGTAAAAATATTTCACTCTCTTTGTGATAAGAGAAAAGGGTGTCTCGATTAACATAATAGAGATCACATTCACTCGGATGAGGGAGTCTGGATAAATGAAATAATGACTAGGGATAATAAAAGGGACATGAAGCAGGCCATTAGCGAAACACAAACCTGGAAATGTTAGGTATATAACTAGCGACATCCAAGCAAAGTAATCCATGAAGCCAAGACTCAATAGGATCTCCAGAAGCATATCTGATTGATTCAATCAGTTCTATCTTCTTAAAAAGCCTACCTACAATCCAAACAATGCAAGTCCACACATCATCTTAATCAGAAAGATTGTGAAGTAATTAGATGAAACATTTTTTTGATTGCGATAATTAGCCTATATTTACAATATCAACTGGCTAATCAATTCGATTCCAACTCCCCCGCAAACGACGAATATGCAAATATTTTGATGAAAGAGCAACCAATGAACAAGACAGACTTTTATGAGGTAAAGTAAGATTATTAAAACATTGGCCAAGTTAAAGGAAGTGCCAATTTCATAAGACAATCCTAGCATTTATGTTGTTTGATATGCTGAGGGGCTTAGTTTCTGTCTATGAACAAACTACCAAACATTCTCATTGCTATTATGCCTCTTTTTTTAATTTATTTTTGATAAATGTGGCAAGCCACCTCGAAACATCAAATGAGAGAGTGTTTTACAAACTCTTCATTGTGGAAGTGGGATGTCTCTCTATTGCAAATTCCATTTACTACTCTGCTATTCCGTATTAAAAGGAACAGCACAACAACCCTTACCAGGATGAGGACAATCAACAGTCTGACCAGGCATCTGGCTTTGTGATTCCAATTGTTGAAGAAGCTTCAACGACAATGACCTTCCTGTGCCTTCATACCTTTCAAGAGAAAAAAAATGATAATATCAGATAATATAACTTAGCTTATGGTATAAAGCATGAAAAACTGCATTAATACAAATTACAACCAAGGCCAATAACTTCATAGAGATCAGAAGCTTCATTTCAACAAAAAGAAAAATGAATAGATAAGAAAAAGAATTTCCAGAAGAACACACCCATTAACAGTAGATGAAAGGAAGACGAGGTAAGGTCCAAGCAGTGATTTCACAGTAGGTAATGGAATAGCTGCAGCTTCATCAATAACTAGAAGCTCAACTTGAGAAAGTTTTCCATGGTCATGCGGCTTCAGATACTGTTGCAAGAAAACTAAAGTTCGTTAGAAGTGAACATAAAAGGATAAACAGTTCTATCTAACAATCTCAACAGCATTAAAAATGGACACTGTTTTGCTTACATTAATTGCATCACGTTTAAAGTATTGTGCATGCATTCTATAATTCAGGCCAGTAAGACCACCGCAAGAAGCCAATTAAGAGTAAGTTTGTTCATAACACCTCAATTAAGAAGTAATAATTTTCTAGCAAAAAACCAAACTGTTATTCCATTCAAAGATTTTGATTTGATCTAGTGAAACCTTTAGTTTGGGTAGTTTCCAGAATAAAAGGCAAATACATTTATAGTCCACTTACAACAAAGAAAACTTGTCTCTTTTGAAAACAAAAAAACACAGATGATACCAAGGCCATGCAGGCATCTTTCATTATAAAAATAAATAGTAAACTGAATGTCTCACCAGCAAGTATAAATTATACTATGACAAATAATTCAAGCAACCTTATATCAGGAACTTACTTGAATTGTCTGTCGATGCTGCTTATAAACATTTATCTGGATGGTTGCTTTTTTAAGATCTGGATCAGTGCTCTTGACCACATCATAATGCAAATGTTCCTGCAGGAAAAGATTTGATTATCTAGTAATCAATTACAGTGCAAGAAGGTAAATGATAAAATCAATCAATAAGAGTTCAAAGATAAAGACAGCAAGAATCTTCAAGTTAACCAGATACACAATGTCATGGATGATATGGCTAGAAACTAGTTTACTAACAGTTGTGTTTGTTAGAGGGGTGTCTCTTGTATTTTAAGACTATTGGCCGTAATCGAATAGATATCCAATGAACATTGGAGTTGGTAGATTGGACAAGGTTTCTTAAAACTAATATGATCAATCAGGAGAACAGATAAAATTGAAATTTGGAATTGTATCACGTTATCTCCTGAGAAGGGTCCTGACTATTTGGTGCACCGTAACTCTCAGAGAAAACCATCAGACTGACACAGACAATATTAATTCAGATAGGCATCTATTGCAAGAACAACAAACGGATTCAATTCTTGCTTGCATAAAACATGAATTGAGGGATGCAAAATCTTATAATAATAATAATAATAATAATGCAAGAGTATGAAGAAGCAAATCATGATTTTGCAGCTAAAGTGATCTTAAGCAAATCTTTCAAGAACAATAATATTAATCATAAACCTTATATTCCAATGCATTAAGTCCCTTGCACACAAACTCAAACAACGTCTTAAGATTCTCAGGGCTGGGTGCTGTAACAAAAATGTTCGAATACCTAGAAAATAAAAAAACAAAGGCACAGTTTAAAGAATCGAGTATCAAATATGGCAAAAAAAAAGGCAACAATAACAGGATTTGTTGCTCCTCAGTCTAATTATACAAACCCTGTAGCAACAGCCCCTGCTACAGCAAGACCAAGAGCTGCAGATTTTCCTCGTCCACGAGAAGCAATTAATGCAACAGTGCTTCGAAGTGTCTTATCCAGAACTGCATCAAGAAATGTAATCACAGCCTTTCCCTATACATTAACAAGATCTATCAGTTGAGCGGACTGAAGAGAAACTTTATCTAAAGTTAAAATTATTTTTGCAAAAAAATAGAGAGTTCACACCTGGTCCATTGTACAACACTTGCCAATTAAAGGGCCTACTGGTAAATCATCATGAAATTGCTCTTTCAAAGTTTTCAGTTCCCTCTCCTTTTCTGATAGGCCCTCAGAATCCTTTTGCAAAAAATAAAAAGAATTGCAGAAACGAACTTTTGATTGCAAAATCATGTTATAGGGAAATTAGCTATTGACAAAGACCACATAAAGACCAATCACAGAATATTTCCCCGTTAAAGTACCAAATAGCTAGTATCTAATTGTTGGAGCAACTGGATGGTTCCATTATTGTATGAACAATGATAAAATATATTCCAAATTTAGAGGGTTACCTCCATGACTGTTACAGGTTGGACTGATCTTATATGGGATGATATGGGTAAAATATTAAGCTCATCATCCATAACAACACATGCTTTACATGATGCAATCGATAACAAGAAACGTTCATTGAATCGGGCAGCTGGCTGACTATGAGATTCTGTACGAAACCTTTCATGCACATCCTGTGAAAAGCGAAACAAAGACACAATGATATGAATGCAACTGGGGGGCAATAAAATCAGATTCATAAACATGGAAGATTAACAAACAGCTTTACCATGTAGAAATTGATAGAAGGCATTAAAGTAATATAAAAACAATAGAAGATAGTGCAATTCTCAACTTAGGCTTCAAGGTCAGAGATAAACATATAATGAAATTGCAACCCTTCCAAATCTAAATTAGAGTGTCATTTGAAAGTCAATAACAAGCAAGCAATTTGAGATCATAACAACTGGTAACTAGCGATCCGTCAGTACTTAAAATGAGAAAAAATATGTCGCACACCATAAAACAAAGATTGCAAATATCCACCATACAAACTGCTTACCACACACTTGACACAAATAATTACTATGAATAGTGCTCCTACAAGAAAATTAGGCAATGACTAGAAAGATTGAAGACATACCATAACCATGGTGCAGAGACTGGTGAGAGAAGAAAGTGATCGAATTAATAAGACAATCAAACCACCACCCTCTACTGTCTCAATAGTCCTCGCAAGGAGGTTAGGAGTTAATGCTTCAAAATCCTAACAACAGTGAATAGTTACACGAAAATTAATCGATTAGAATACACACACACACACACATAGTAGACTGAAATAGAAGCAGTGACGTAAATAGATGACAATTGCCAACAAACCTGTAGAATACACATGCCAAAAGTATTCCCAAGAATTCTTTCTGAGTCTCTATATAGGCAATACGTTATATTACCGCTTTCAACAAAAAGAGAAAACGGGTCTACTTTTTCAGGGTCCAGCAATCCCCTCTGCATCAATTTCTTTATCTGCTTTGCACGTTTTTTCTTGTGACTGAAACATCACACACATTTCAAGCACACACACTATGTAAATAATTAATTCAATAAAAACACATAAAAATTTACATGCAAAAAAGGGAACTCCTTCAAATAAATAAAAGCTACATAAATTAAAGATTACTGAACCCAAGTGTGTATTTTTTGGATAACTTTCTCATTTTCTGGAAGCACAGTAGCTAAAAATTAAAAACAAAAATGGAAAAAAGACTACGAATCAGAGAAAAATGAATAAGAAACAGGAAAAAGGAAAGTTTACAAAAAAAAAAAAAAAAAAAAAAATCAGGCACAGCAACGAAAAAGGGGGAAAACAGGGAAACAAACACAGCCCAAAAGTTCACATAAAATCATCAGAAGTGGTGCATTCGCTCACTTTCGAGCAACCTATCACCTCCAATTCACTTTTTACTCATTTAAAATAGTTTTCACGTCACACAGCAAAAAGTTAAGGTCTTGCCTCTTCCTAATCATTGGAAAGAAGAAAAAGAAAGAGAAATCAACTGAAAAGATGAGTTTAAGATAAAGCACCTGCTGAGCTCGAGCTTCTCCTTGTAGCACCACAGAACCGTAGGGCGAGATTTCACCACCGATTTGCTCAACATGTAGTGCAAATTCACAATCTGCATCCAAAATCCAAAAAATCCAATCAAAACTTCAAAAGAACAAATCTTTACTCCTGAATTTACTCATATCCACACTGAATCGGGGAATCACGAAGAGAACCTGATCTCGAGACTTGTCTCCGACGATGACGAACATGGAGCGGTGCCGGAGCTTGACGCCATTCTCGATCAGCGTGCGGATCCGGTCGTCCACCTTCTTCCTCATCGTCGCCCTTATGAATTGAGAGCGACCTCGGAGAGTTTCTAGTGTTTCAAACACGAAGTGGCGGGTCGTCTTTCTCTTCGCCCCCTCCGGCGAAGGGTTTAGGGTTTTGTCAGGGGTGGAGATCTTTCTATATTAATAGTGATATTGCTATTTACTAACAAACCCCTTTCCTTTGGGATATTTATAGAAAGCCTAATAAACCGCCCAGTGTTCAGTTACCACCCTCATATATATATATATATATATATATATATATATAGTTTACAAATTATGCAGTTATCTGCTTGTAAACTAGTAGCCTAGTAAGCAGCAACCTTTTTATTTTTTTATTTCCGGAAATCCTTCGTGAAATAGATTCAATATTACATAAAACACTATTTCATAAAATTTTTAAAATAATTATGTATTTAATTGGGAATTTCAATTTAATTTGATAGAGTTGAATGATGGAAAAAAAACAGTGGGAAGTGTGTGTGTGTGTGTGTGTGCGCGTGTGAGAGAGAGGGGTAATGAAAAGTTAAAGAGGAAACAATAATATTTATCACTCACAATCTTTTTTTCATTTTTATGTATTAATTCCTCTCAGTCCAAACACTTTTTGATAGTCCCTTTTTTTCTTTTACCAATTTTCTTCATCTGTTTTTGTTTAAAAATACATCCACTGAACAGTTCTATTATGAAGATTTCTCATGTCACTTATTTTCTCTCGGTTTGTAGTTTCTCTTTCCAATATATGGTAATGTTATATTATTTAGTAAACAAACTATTTATATTCTCTTTTTCCTCTCAAAAACATTTTTCTGAACTACGTTTATTAAACTAATTTTCCATTGATGAATAAACCAAACTAATTCTCAAAATGATCCATGATAGAACAATGTACGAAGCGCATGAAATAATAACACTCCCACTAAATTGTTTCCGATTTATCCCAAATTAGCACACTTTCGCTGGGATTTGCAATAAATGTACAAAAACAGACGGATTAAAAAAGTTCACTTATCCACAGATTAAAGCCATTACCATTGAGTTGTGCCTTCATCTACTTGATTCATGAAAACAAAGACAAGCTCAGGTGAAATCCGCAACAAAAATAGAAGAATACACCAAGCATTGAAAGGAGGAATTGCAACTTCTTTGAATACTGGATTACTGCGAGCTATGCTAAAACAAAAAATGTCTGGAAACCTTCAGCCACACCAACAGAAACGCTGGTTTTGAGCTCAAATAAAAACAAAGTTCAGAGAAAATATCTAACAAAGGACGGATCATAAAGCTTTGAGTCACAAAATAGTCTGAAATTTGATATGAATCCCCAGCCAAAAATAGAAAGACAAACCATTAAAACAGTCACAAATGCCTGCAAAACTAAGCTCACTTTTTGAGGGCCTGCCTGTTCCTCTTCTTCACACCGGATTTGGCAACCTTGAGGCTGCGGTGGACAGCACTAAGCCTTGCGAGAGCAGCCTTGGTCAAGTCTGGCCTGTAGAAGTTATCTGTTACCTGTAGGCAAGATCATACATGTTTGTAAGTTTTAGTTTTAGGAGACAAGGTAACGTTTAATTGGATAAGTGCAAGCTGCAAAATGAAAACATTCAGCAGGCGTGAACAGAATCAGAAGCAAGACAGATAGCTCAGAAGCCAAGCGTAACATTCATATTTCATTGAAGAACCTATCTTTTGAAAGGTTCATCTTACATGTTAGCAGCTCATCATCGCAGCATAGAGCAGACCTCGGAGGTAAATAATCCCCAACAAATGATGAATAAAGATTCACTTCCCAAAAAGAGTGATCATCTCAAGCATTCACAAACGGGGAAATACCGAATAAAAAGCACATGGAAAAACCTCAGCTAGAAAAAGGTAGTTTATGGCTTATTTCCGAATAGATTTAAAAGTAACAAAAGTAGTGCCTCCAAGAAAGCATGAAACAGGATGTCTAAAACTGACTGTAAAAAGGCAAGAAGATATTACATAGTATGGGAAAACAATAGGAGTATCACATTGGAAGTTTTTGTTTGTTTGACATAACATACCAAGTGTGATTTTGAATTACAAAAAGATATTTAGGACTAAAGTGCCAGAATTGGAGGGAGAAAGATCTTCATTGCATAAATACATGTCATAATTTCTTAAAAAAATAAGACCTCAAAGTCCTAACACAAGCCAGACTAGAGCTACATCTTGGAGTAGTATGCACTGGTGAAAAATCAAAATGAAAGTCATTACTTAGCCAAACAGACAGACACTGTTTACGTTTTAGATCAATGGAGATAGGCTAGCCCCAAATGATCTAGTCAGATTAAGAAGTAACCCACAACAATTTCATTTACTCAAACAGACTTTGCCACAAGAGCAGTTAACCTTGAGACGGGGCCATAAGACGAGATCAATAACACATAAAGTATGAGGCACAGAACAAACAACCAGGAACCTAGACCATAAATTAAAGACAACTTGCAAGGAAAAGGATTTCTAATTTAAAGATTAACAGACAGCTGCTAGGCACAAATTTCCTGCTCAAAATGTACGTCCATTTAACTCTTACAGTGAACAGTAAGGCATCCATGATACAATAAAAATTCTAACACCTAAACATGACTTGTCTGGCATCGCAGCCTATCAGTAACATTGCTTTGTCAATTGATGAAACACCACATTTAGCTCACGTTTTAGAAAGCATTTCTAAGAAGCGATCAGAAACTTTTCCAAAACTGAATTTTGACTGTGGCCAAGCATTATCAAATCCATAAAGCAAGAAATCGCATATCAAATGAGCACCATCAAATGCAAAAGCCGAATCGAGGGTAACTACCTGATTGGTGACAGCCTTAGACATCTTGCGGAACTCTTTCTTCATGACCGACCGGTTGTAGAGGCTGCTAGGCTTGTTCTGCTTCTTCGTCTTCGTGGTGGCAAGCATTACAGAGAGACCCTCTCCACCGGGCTGGATCGACACCGACTTCTTGTTCGCCAACCCTAACCACGAACAAAACAACATAAAAAAAAAAAAATCCCAAAAAAAAACGAAAAACCTCGAGTGAGACCGATCTAAGCACCTGAGTGCTTGTACGAGTGCACGTTGTAGAGATTATTGGGCTCCTTGCTGAACTGCACCTTGGCGTTGCCATTGCCGAACTGCTTCACGAGGAACGCGTTGTTCTTCTTCACGATCTCCCAAACAAGCGGCCCAGGAATACCTGCCATTGCTACACATCAAACGAACCACTGATCAACAGAACAAGATCGGTAAAACAACGAAATACCAAACAATTAGGAATCGAAAAGATGAAAGTCTAGAGTAAGATCAAGGATTACCGGATCGGTGGCGACGAGAGATCCTGGCACTCCGAATGCTAGGGTTTGGACGGTGGAGGCCTTTGATTGCCATTTATAAGGATCTCAAAACCCTAGACTTAGTTGTGCCTCATATTAAATGACCCAAATACCCCTCTTGTTTGGGAACCAGACGTGGAATGGAACCATGATTTCCCCGGCTCAAAAATAACTGGTCCGGTCTTATTCAAATGGATATTTGGACATTTTTAAATTAAATATATAATATAATATAATATACAGTAAAACTTTTATAAAATAATAACTTTGGGAAAATTTTATTATTTTGGCTAGATTATTTATTTATGGATAAATGAATAAGTAATTAATTTATCAATAAATAAATATTTATTAATCTAGAGATAGTTTCCATAATTCATAATTTGAATATAATTTTCAATTTAATGGTTGACAGATAAAACGTAACAGAAATTTTTAAGTAGATTTTAATGTAAATTTTATAAATAGTCCACACTTTTTAATTTTAAATTTTAAAATTTTATAAGTTAAAAGAAATTAACCAAAAATTCTCTTGGCTAAAAATCTCCTACATCTAACCAGAATTGTTTTTACATGTGGTATGACAATTAAAACCAGGATAAACTGAACCAATAAAGAGACCAAAAACATCAACACTCTCAACAATGTTATACATGATCACCAGTTATACAATGCAGCTTATTTAGTCATTAAAAACTTTTTTTTGGTTTGACAAACACGTTTACTTCTAAATAGCTACAAGCAAAAAAAAACAATTTTTTTTAAATAAATATAAACAAATTATGTCAAAAATAAACCCACGTCAATAGCATAACCGCAAATTCAATATTACATATGCAAGGCTAAATTCAATAATACAAATGCATCCTCAACAAAACATAAATAGTTTAGGTAGAGAACCAAGAAGAAAAAAAAATTGAACAGAAATTTCAATTTTAAAACTCAAAGCTATATTTTTCTCATAAAAAAACTATCAATTTGGAAAGAGTTTTTCCAAGACACAAATGAAAAACAAATAAAAAAGAGAGCATTTACTTGAGAGGAAGAACACTAGAGCCCATGCAATAAGATGCAAGGAGGTGAGCATACAAAGTGTTAAAAATAAGAGCGCTTTGTCACCATAACTACTGCATCATCATTAACATAAAACTTTTGAAATAATTAAATAAAAACACACACAATTTGCAATTTATAATTGAAAAAGAACTTGTGAAGAGCTAGCACACTGATGCTCTCAACAATGAGCTATAAAGCCAATAAAAAGGAAGGCAGGTATTCCTTCAAATTGTTAAAATTTAAGCATCTCTAAACCATGAATTGTGTATCAGCAAAAAAAATGAATAAATAAATAATAATTAAAAATAGCTGCAAAGGCTGATATTCATAGGTGATATGAATTACTAGGACAAACCCCTTCAAACTTTCTACTAAATACAATAAGATACAAGCCAGACAAGAGTGAAGGTATTCATTCAAATCATTAAAACTAGAAGGGATCTTTCACCACCACTAGTATTTCAGTAAAAGAAAGGAAAAACTGAAAAGAATGAACTTCATCAATCTTTCACCAAAAATAATGTATCTGCAAAAAATAAATAAATAAAAGAAAAAGGAACATACTACAAAGCTGCGAAGTCTAAAATTCATCGATGTTGTAAACTGTGTAAACCCTCATTTCTAAGGAGAAATGAAACAGCACCAATCACTAGAATGAGATACATAGGAAGAACGGGGAAAAAATATTCATGCAAATTGTTCACATCAGAGCATATTTGGCCCTCAATAATGTGTCACTGTGTCAGCAGGAAAAAATAACCCAACTATGAATGTTAATACTCATCAATACGTGAATTGCTTAAGATTAAATATTTCAGTCTAATTCCAGAAAAAAATAAAAATAAAAACCCCACCACCAACTTTCTACTCAGTACAAAGAGGCCAATTTTCTTGCAAATTCTAAAGTTGAACATCTTTAACATAATACTGTATCAGCAGAAGAAAAGAGCTGCAATGGCTGATATTCTCAATAATATGAATAATTGGAACTAAATATTTCAGCCTAATTCCAGACAAAAGGCCAACTAGTGCCTTCCTATTCACTACAATGGGGGGATACAGACCAGAAAAAGGCGTTAAAACATCATATATGAACAAGTTCAATGCTGGGCATATTTACAACATCAGCTACAGAAAAACATCAAGTGCGCAAAAGCAGGCAGCTTAAGTGGATTTATACCTCATAAAACTGAAAGGGAAGAAGTATAATCAGATTCAGAGCTTATGAAAAGGGAGAAAATGCAGCTGCCTAGACTAGGTTGAATGTCAGATACTAAATGCTGGTCGTGCTGAATTGTTGTTCAATGCTTCATTTATCCGACTAAAAACCAGTCTAAGGGGGATGCAGGCAATGGCAGGACCAACTATCTTCTCAACAACTAGTTTTCTATCCGCCACAGTGCGCCTACGATCAATTGTAATTGAAGAAAGTCTGCGGATCTTCCTTGTGGAGAAGCCTGATTTCTTATGCTTACTTCTGGATGATTTACTTCTCAAGAAAGGAGAACCCAGCATCAAATGACCAGAGATCATGTGCTGTATCTTCATACGTGTCTGTGACTGTGACCGTGTCCGCATGGAAAACCGAGACATTCGTGTTGATTTGGTAATCACATTGCCCCGCTTCTTGATCAAAAGCTCAGTTTTTGTGGTCAGATGGCATTCAGTTTTCTTCAAGAGAGCATCTGAGGAACCATTTTGAAGAACTTCAACAATCACACTATGACCTACAATTGCTATGCCGCCCAAGTTGCTATGGAGAGAAGCTAGCGGAACATGCGGTTCATGATAGTTTCGTTCCACAATCAACTTGACATCATATAGCTGAGAAGGTTCCAGTATGCCATTGACCAGTTCTGATACCTGATATCCGGAACAGATTGTAATATGATGCAAAGAAGACTTTTCAGGTGGCAAAGTGGAGACGGCGACATCTCCTGTGAATGCTGTTTCGCTATATCTGGCAAATGGGAGAGCATAAGAGATATCTGTTAGATCCTCAGCTGACTGGACATGTACTTCATTAGCAAAACCTTGTTCGAGAGGGTTCATATGAGACAAATCAGCAGCTTTTGAAGTCTCCAGTTGAGGCCCATCACTCACATCATCTGATGATGAACCATATTTCACCAAGTGACCATCTGAAGAGGTACCACTGATTTTGTTATCACCAGCCCTTTCCATCAAATAAGTGCCCGATTGATCGGTGCCATCAAGGCAGCCATCTGAATGTGTAGTTCTGCTCAGTGTCACATAATTTGACTTCCTTTTCCCTTTTATATTCAATCTTGATTTTCCATTCCCAACTATATGCCTAGCACAATGGAGCTGAATTGGATGGCTGGTAGAGAAGATTTCACTATCCTGCAATTGTGTTATGGTCCCAGCTTCACTTAACTGGCAAAATTGTCTTGGGGCACACGGATCGAGCTTTCTTGACGCATCTAAACTAGACGAGCATCCAAAATCTAACAGGACAGAGATCAGACAGAAGAATAAATATAAAAATATCTACCATGAATAAAAGTGGGCGTGATACAAGTTACTAAAATAATAATAATAATAATAATAATAATAATAATAATAATAACAATTATTTCATAGATTGCACCTTAAAGTGGATTTCCCTTAACCACACTGTACATCACATACAAGCACAAAAGAGAGGAACTATGTTCTTATTCTCATGCAACATGCAATGACAAGAGCAGGTTATTTCAGTTGCCGCAGTTAATATTATATGTAGAAATTTATCTATTGAAAAGCCAAGCATTGCCACTAAAGCCCTATTACTTTCTTCAGATGGCATATTGGATTGATATCTGCATGCTGGGTTTCAGGTTTATTGGTCCTGGGGGACACTCCCTAGTAAAAACATGGATAGATTAGTTCTTTGAAGAAGAGTAACAGTTGTCATGTGAATAATCAAACAAAGATATCCATCTAAAAGAGACCAGCAAGAAGCTCGGTTTTCTTAAAGAAAAAAAAGTAGGTTTGCCAAAAGTGCCACAAACTAAGCCTTCCTCTCAACCAAAGTATCACAGTGCTGCTACCCACACAGTGGTTAGTGAGTTCAGTAGCACCTAAGAAGTCTTATATAGAACACCTGATGCCAAAAAGCTGGAAATTCACCTAACCGTCATGGAAGCTCACAAATGAGGCCACTAAAGCACATGTTACACGTGCTTGACCTCCATCTGTTTGGTACTTCCAGTGTGTGCATATCACCGGCCTGAAGTTTATTAGGCCAACAAATGTTTATACCCAACATTAGTTTATTGTCATACGACTCATACCTTCTATCTGAGGTGATTTAGGATGTTCAGTTATTAGGAAGACAGATTGTTTGTGAAGGTGAAAAAAATTCTTCTATTTACAAGAAATTTGATGCATCACATTTTAGAGAATCATAAAATTCCATAACTATACCTCTAGTTTCCCCATTGGCAAGGGGAACATTGAGGCGATCAGGGCATTTACTGCCACTAAATTCCGGCAAGTTTGAGTGGTCGTGATCCTCCATATCTGAACAAGAACTGCTGCCATCAAGTGTACCACCATAAGTGTTTCCAGATACATCTGAGGATGATCCTTCATGTGAGGTGCCAGAGCAGTGTGATCCATTACCGGCTGAAACCTCAATTCTGTTTACTACAGAAGATTTCAAAGTTTTATCTTCCCTCTTTGCAAATTCCTCAAAACATGATTGATCTACAATGGCAATATGGCGAACTGATGGAACCAGTATCTGGGTTTTACCTTCCAAAACTTTTGTTAATTGGCGACGGCGACTTTTCTTTTTTGACGTCACATGGACGTGGGTCCCCATGGATTGTTTCCTTTTTAAAGACAAGAAAGAACTTTTACTGCTCTTTATCGGAATATCACCAGAAAAGACATTATCAAACTTTGAGCTGACAGAAGATCCTTTTTTGTGGACAAGAATGGAACCTTTTTTTTGGGACACTGTCCTCAATCCAAGATCTTGAAGACCTCTAGTACGCCTAGTTTCTTCAAGGTGATCATTCTCTGAATCATACGGGGTTTTCCACCTCTTTTTTTCTGTAATTTGCATGTCAGTGGTAGATGGATTATTTGGTTCTTCAAATGACACAATAGACTGTGAGAACTCTTGCGTTGAAGCCTCGTCATGGATTCCGAGCTTTCTGGACATATAGCCTAGTCTTTTATTTTGAGTAGATGCTGGTTTTGGTTGTGTGGCAGGTTTGTAATCTCTTTTGTCTATCAAGTTGTTCAACCCTTGATAACTCTTCTGACTTTCACTGGAGGAGTGAATGCTTTCAAGCTCAAGGGCATGCAGAATGGCATCCTCCCTACGAACATATTTCCCTCCATTTGATGCTCGCTTGTTGGAATTACCAGCAGAAACCTTAGCCCTCTCAATGTCCTCATCATATTCACCACAACGAAATGCTTTCACACGTGTAGATTTTCCAAGATTGTACCAATCCCTGATTGGGAGTAGACTACGTTAGAAGTTTTAACTAAAATATCCACACCAAAAGTAACAAATCACATAAAAGAGTTTAAGAAGGAAAGAAGTAATTACAGACAGATGGCTCTGTAAGAAATTGAAAATTCAAACTTGCTGAGAAACTCAGTCATGAATATTTTTCCTTTTCCAAAGGTTATGATAAAACAGTTTTGCTTTTCCTTCACAAAGCTCTCTAGTTTTTTAGCACTTCTTCTGCGCATCAACCAATAGCTCAAAAAACCAGCTTTTGGAAAGAAAAATGTGGAAACCTTCTGAAATAAATATTCAAATGCAATCTCCTGCTTAACTGCCACAGATTCAATATTTAGGGAATGGGTAGAATTAGTGGATCACATGCAGTCCACTACATACATTTACATTTTACATCCCAGTGATCCTGGCCATGAAAAGAATATTCCATGACTGCTCAAATCCAATGAAAACCCAATCCTTAAAGATAACTTCCAACACAGCAAACATAAACTACAAGAAAAACTAACCATAATCAGTCGGAAACGAGACCAATTTCCAGCAGGAAAAGCATGAACCATAAAAATGGCATAAATCTTCAAGGAGCCACCAATGCATACAACTCAATTCCCTGGTCTTTTCCATGTAGATATTAAAAGTACGGAAAAAAGCTATATAATCTCACTTCTGAGGATACTTATTATCATCCAAAATCTATAACCAAAGAATCCTCGAATCAACACTACAATAAAAACATCATCACTACCCAAAACAAGAAAGCCTACACGAATAGCATATAATCTAAATCCAAGAACAACAAAACCAAGTGAAAGGTTCAAGAGAAGAGGGCAAGAGCTAGGTAGAAAACTCACATACTGCCATCCTCTTTGCCGAGAAGCTTGATGGGGGTCCCGGATCTCGGCGGAACCGAACACTCGTCAGGCAGCTCATCCAGTCCCAGAACCCTCCCAGGCCACCACGACCCATTCCTCCGCCGAACCCACACCAGTCTCCCGGCAGTGGAATAGTCACTCGCAGCCATGATCTTCTCTTCGTGATAGCTCCCCATAGTCACCTGAAGCTCAAATCCAACATAAAACCTCAGAGATCGACACTCCGAGGCTTGAGTATCTCCATCGAAACCCTATCGAGCGACGGTAAGAACTGAGAGCGTTGTGGCTGATGAAAGGGAGCACTCGAGAGAGAGAGAGAGAGAGAGAGAGAGAGAGGTTCCGGTATAATGAGCCTCAGGTTCACTGTTAAGTTACCGTAGTTCAGTCTTAAAGGGCCATGTTGGAAAACCCAGGCCCGATCCGGCGAGAATAGGAACTCACTGTAATGTGATTAATTAATGACAATATAATCACAAACTTGTGCTCAAATTAGCAGAATAATTTTAGAATTTTCCAAAAATTAATGCAGTAAATAATAAGCGCTGAATTATTGCTTTCCAAAAAGAAAGAACTATAAAATTTTTTTTTACCAAGAATGTCAAAAATATAATAGCATTTATCAACCTTGTATCAACTCTGTGACTTCATCTAAGAAGTGAGCATACAAATCCTATTAAATACACTGCAGACTCTTGTTCAAAGTTCAGGCACTGAATTCAGTCCTGCAAACTCTCTACAAAGACGAATAATGCATCATTTACAACAATATCGAAAAAACATCCCGGAATGCAATTGTGTTCTTTATCTCTCGGTTGCAAGCTCACTCTTTGGTACAATCCAATGTGATTGGATGGCAAATCGTTTATCGATTAAGTTCATGAGTAGCACATCTTATGTTCGGCTTTCGCTTATGCTTGAAACAGTGGAGAATGAAGTGTTGAGGGCTTGGATTCATTCACACACATCCTTGATCAGTCATAGCTTGGGCCAGATTAAGAAATGCGCAGATGTTCCCGCCGTGCACCAGAGCTCTGCAAAAAATTGCAAAGGATATATAACCAGTCAACAACAGTTCTAATGCTTGGAGGAAATCAGGTTGTCATTTCAATATCTTATGTGCTTATAATGTTGTCTTGTAAATGCAAGCAGGAATGAGAAGATTAGGGCAGATCTTCTTGCCACCAGGCACAAATTCATGAGATGGGCATCCCATTAAGAAACATGGTTCATAAGTGGGCAACCAGTGGAAGGAGAAATCAGAGCAGACAAATGAAATCGGTGTGATGGTATTTGGCAATATCAGCTTGATGGTTCTAGCAGTTGTACACATGAATATTCAGAAAGTCGAAGTGAACAAGGCCACGTTTCATATAAAAGAAACATACTCAGGGCTGTCCTTGAGGAAGCCGTAATCATTTGCATGTTTAAGAGATCTCTCATATGTTTGCTTCATTGAATCCTGTAATCAAAGATCAAAAATTTACAAGAGACCATAAGAAAAAATAATACCCGGCTTCACATCCAAAACAGAACTGTAGATATGTCATTTTATAGTGATGAGAGTATGACGAACAAAATGCTGTAATGAGATAACCACAAGCACAAATATGTCGATGTTAGAGTTCTGTATATACTTAATTTGAGCTTCTCTCTGCTAAAGTATAGATCAATTCTTAAGTCCTGACCTTGAAAATTAAAAAAGTGTAATATAAATGGACTAAGCTAGTAGAGAGTCTACCATAAAATAAATTGCATATAAAAGTTCACCAAACAACTCTTCTGCCAAAGTCTTACCAGCACACCAGCAAGACCAGAGAAAGGTGATCGCACCAAGAATCAACAATATAAAGCATGCCAAAAGACAAAGCTGATCAGTCACAACAAGCCTGAGGTTTCTCCTGCCAATAATGACTAGATTTTAAACACCCAAAGTTGATGGCATTCTATCTTGTTCCAATAACAGCATCAAGGTTGATGGCTTTCTATCTTGTTCCAATAACAGCATCAAGGTTGATATTGGGAAATAAATCACAGTTATGGATAAGCAAGACAGGCATCTGGCATTGTTATAGATGAATGAGGTTCAACATCTACAAATGGGGGATGGAGTTCTTGCAAGCAGTTTTTACAAACAGGACATTATGGCACATGAGAAGTGCAGATCAAGCAGCTAATTGGTTTGAAGATATCCATCAGCAAAAGCATTTGCATTTATAAGAAACTACACACTACGATTTCATTATTATGAACAGTGTTTAGATAAATCTTCTCTATTTCCGAGCCTCTAGGGTGTTACAGACAGGGTTAAAAGAGATCATATTTATTATGATTCCATTATACATGATTGAGTTGCAAGATATTTTCATCCATTACCTGTAATTTAGTTTCAAATTCCTCAGGAGACCACTGCATCAAATTGTACTCATGATTAAGCTCAAGTTCTCCAACAGCAACCTGCAATAACTCAACAAGATTTTTTTGTCAAAAATGATACATGCAAAATCTAAAGAAACTAATAAATATAATATTAGCCTATTTTCCATTTACATTGAAGAAAATATGCATCCGGAAACTTGTACAAACATCTACTTAATACCCAATGCAGAATCAGTCAGCAGAAAAAAAAAAATTGCACAATCAGGATTTTATATAAAGCAATAAACATCAGCATGCACATTATTGATACATTATTTAATCAGCTTAATCTGTTGAGTTAGCTTATTACCCCTCCAGCTCCAGCAGCCTTTGCTGGAGCTACCAGAACTTTAGCCTTCCTAAGAACATCAATTGCTTGGGACGTGCAGGGCATATTTGAACCTTCTCACCAAATGGAAAGATATTAGACACCACCCATGCAATGATCAGAAAAAATCTGACACATTTCACCACCGAGCCTACCTTCTATGAGTATGCGACATCCAGAATTAACTAAACCAAGAGCTTCAGTTTGACCTATTTCATTTTGTGAGGCACATGGAAAAGCAATATCACATCGTTCATTCCAAGGTTTTGAATCCTCAAAATACCTAGCTCGAGGATAAGATTTAATGTAGTCTCTGTCAGATTTACACAACGATGAGATTAGTGCTACATTTGACAGAAACAAAGTACAGAATCAAATTTTGTATGTGAGAAAACATTTCCACACCTCAAGCTTCTTTGCTGTGACTTGATATCCCTAAGAAGTGAAAATTTTACATAGTCAAACCCATCTTCATCTAACAAATAGCCCTTGGAATCTGCTAAAGTGAGCAAAAAATAAACATAATCATTACAAAAAATCCAGTAACTAGTATACTACAGATAATAATTAGAACAAAGTTTGCAAAAGCATCAAAATCAGTTTATGAGATAAACCTCAAGTTTTGAAGCAACATGTAGATATTATTGAACAAGAAAAAACAAAAAAGTAAGCTAAGCATCTATCTTTGCCACCTTTAAGACATAGCCATATATTGTGACATGATGCATTGATGCTCTGATTCAGTATAGCTAAACTAAAACATAACATTATTGCTAAACAAAACATACAACGTGGAACTAAAACCCCTTTTACATTTCTTATCACAAAGGCACCCTAAGTCTTGGACAACTTGTAAAGTTGAAGCGAGATATTGCCTCCCATCCATTTTGAGGTTTAAGGAGTAGCAATAGGATTGAAAAAATACAGAAGGGTACAAAAGATATATGATTAAATAGGAAAATAAAAATTAAGTGGGTGCTGCTTCTGCTTCTGCTTCTGCGTCAACTGAACGAACATTATAAATAAGAAAGATTTTAAATTTTAAAACTTATCTTTACAACAGACAAGATAGGTTCACCAACTTTTATAGCAATAATAGAAGGAAGAAATTTAAAAATATAACATTTGGAAAAGGCAGGAAATGGATTCGCAGCGATAATTAAATAAATATTCAACTGAATGCTTATCATTATGCTATAATGGTCATTTCACGTAATCAAACAATAAATTTTGAAATAAAAATAGCTTTGAAGTCAATCACTTTTGGCCAAATCCAACAAATGCGATCTCTTACATGGCTGAACAATTGAACAAAATTCGCTCTTTGAAGTGATTTCAATTTCCCTGAAATTTTTCCAAGCCATGGTACAAGGCTATATACGTTTGAGTCTTTGAGAGGATTCCATCATATGCAATTATGAGAAATCATAAAGGCCATCCATGTAATTCTTCCACAGCAGAATTATATAAAATGAGAATAGCTGATATAGAGAACAGGAACCTTTCACTAATAAAATCAAAGCATCTAAGCCAACTATCCTGTGCACAGATTACGTTCTGATTATAGAAATTCTATATCAAGGGTGTCAGGTCTAACAAGCAAACACAAAATGGAATCCAACTAAAAGAACCGCTAATGCCGCAAGCACAAAGGAATGAGTAGCTAATTAAATCATGGCCCAAGAAGCTAGAAATTAAAGATTTAAAAGGATAGTATTTGGAACAATTTGCTTGGCACAAATGGAGATAAATGCTACATAATCTAAACATGAGAGCCATGAAAAATCAGATTGCTATACAATCAATACATCAGCAATTCACAAATGTTTGCAAGAATAGCTTGGTAGTTTGGAGTGACAGAACATTGCCTGATACTGTTATAGGCATGGCACCACAAGAAAGAAGCTTCTCCAGAACATGAAGGGCTATCTTCCCAGTTCCACTTATTACACATCTGTAGGATAGAAGATCAGGTTCATAACTAAAAAGAGGATCAATGCTTGGAGAACGCATGAGACAATTTTGTATGATATATTATGACTTAAATATTAGTTTGACATGATGGAGAAGTGAACATGTATCAATTTTGTATTGCAACATCAAATATGAAACTTCTTCACACACACACAATTGTAGGCTGGAACTCCACGAGCTAAATGTCTGACATGATGGAATTGTTATGCATAATGAAAATTTGATGATCATGCAGAAACAAATCATGAATGAATAGAGGCAGAAATAACCCAAAACCTCACTGAAGACTCACTCAGTCACTCACTGGATAAATGGCAAAAGTAATGATCAAATAATAAATAATAAGAAAAAATAAGGATGAGCTTCTTTGTCTACCTCACCTTAATCCTTTGAGTTCTTTGCTCATCTCCAGAAGTATAAGACGTGCAAAAAATACCTATAAAATTATATTTAAGCCAACATAAGTCACATGGTCCAAACAACAAAGAAAGTAAGAAGAAAATGAGCGCCTCCCACATTGAATATTGAAACAAAACAGAATATTTCTATTTAGCCAGGAAAAAAGGTACCAGTCCATAGCCAGTAGCTTCAGTTCGAAGACTAGAACCTGACCAGAAAATCTTCGGACCAGTGAAGTTTCCCTGCATGAATCAAACAAAATAAAAAGAACTGACTGGGCAGTTAATAATCATCATGTTCCTGCATTTGCAGTCACACAAAGCAATTAAAGGTTTTCAGCCAACATTCACATTACAACGTACTAAATACCTGGAAATGACCAGCCAAGCGTCTATATTGTCCAAATAAAAATCCCATTTCTCTTGGACCAACACCCATATCTTCCGCAGGAAGATCCTGTAGTACAATAGAAAATGTGTATACTTAAGAATATGATTAAAAAAGGGCCATTAAGAAATTCAAGTGCAGGGTTTTATTTGGTAACCTGATCGGGTCCCAAATATCGATATAACTCATCCATAAAACTTTGACAAAAACGCATGATCTGCCGACATGAAAGACGATGGACAAGTTTTATATTATATAAATCCCAAAACAACAAAGTTAAAAAAAAAAATGTCAAGCACCTCATTTTCACTTTTCCCTCTTGGATCAAAATCACTTCCTCCACCAGCACCACCAAGTTTATATGGAGATAGGGCATTCTTCATAGTCTGCAGAATGTCACAAAATTGTCATGCCTCTCCACACACACACACACACACAGAGATGTATCGGTTGTAGTACTTGATTCACTCAAAAACAGGAATCTGACACAACTGGAGAAACCAAAGAAACTAAAGAAACATTTGTGCTAACTGAAGTAAGAAAATTGGGCTACAAGAGATAAGTTACATTAGGATTAAATGATTATCAAAAGTTACAGTGCTTGAGCATCCAGATATATTCAATACAGAAAATATGATATTTACGATAAAAAAAGCAGTCAATAAGGATCAGCTTCAATCTAGTTTATCGAACATGAGAATGTTTTGAATACATTGAAAGTGGCATCCAAAAGATAAACAAGAAATATTTCCCTTTTATATCCTGTAAGAATTATTTAAAATCAACCGATAAGGGGACATAAAAAGATATAAGGAAAATCCATATATCTATTATAGGAACAGGAAAATACTGAATATTAAGTATACATAAGAAAATCACAGGGAAACACAAAAATCAGCAAAAGGATCTAAATGAATTAGCCTTACACTGTTCAATCAAAAGCAACCTGATATTATTTTGAAAACATATGAAATTATAAAATAACATGCACTTCTGACTGCTGTAATAATGTTCAGATATTATTTAAATACTATAGACAAAAATTTGAAGAATTTCCGGATGAAGTCAAAACTAAAAGACTAAAAGAACTAGGTCACACAAGTAGTCGCATTATCATTTATTACAAAGCATGAGGTTTTCACTATAAGTCAAAATCATTTCATGGTAAATTGAGTCAGCATCCCTATGCATTGCATTGTGATGGTGTTGTCAGTGTACATGTAAAGGAACAAAGCATCTAACTTTAGATACAAATACTACCTGCTCAAACCCTAGAAACTTGGCAACACTTAAGTTCATGGATGGATGAAAACGAAGACCACCTCTGCATGGACCCAACACCTGACTGAATTGAACACGAAAGCCACGATTCACATGTGTCTCTCCTTTATCATCAACCCATGGCACTCTGAAGATAATTGTCCGCTCAGGTTCTAACAATCGCTCCAATATGTGAATATACCTGGAAGAAATCACTATATCCATGTCATATAAAACACACTAAAAACCCATAAGAGAATGCAAAAAGATATAGGATTTCTGATCTTGGTTAAATCCTTTCCATAACAACTTACTGAGAATTCTTCACCAACACAGGTTCTAATGAATGAACAACTTCTTGCACCGACTGTATAAACTCAAATTCATGAGGATCCTTTCTCAAAACAGCTTCAATAATTGAACCAGCAGTTTTCGACATTAAGTCTTGGGGATTGCCGAGGTCACAATGCAAGCCAACAGAATGAAATTCAGTACAGCATGATGACAGATTTCAGCCACCTAGGTTAAAATTGAAGTAAAACTGGGATAAACATTACTTAATTTGCATATATAGATGCTAAATCAATTCTTGAAGCTGTCCATAACAAGGTGAATCTATTTATTATTATGAGCTAATATATTAAGGATTGTATTTCACATATCTATCATGTAGATGAAGAGAATTAGATAGAGGAAATGAAATCAACAAAGCAATAAAACAATAGTTATAGTAGTTATGATAATTTGATGAAGACTATATATTCTTCTGAAGGCCATGCAATTTGATGTGTGTGCACAAGCACTCAAGAGAGAGAGAGAGAGAGAGAGAGAGAGAGAGAGAGCATGGAAAGCAAACCGGTATCAAAGCATAAGAAAAAAATGCAAAATAAAAAGGTAATAACTTTTGAAAAGATCTACCTATTTAAAAATAGCAACGCACAAAGCATCCTAAACTTCCAAGAATTCAAAACATATTGTAAAGCATCCATAGAAGAAAAACAAAAGGAACAAAAAAAAAAAAAGGAGGTTGAAGTCTGCAACAATGTGCTATTAAATGACAGTTGTCGCATTCAAGGATATTCCAAAATTGTCAAATTTCATTCGGTTGGAACCAGAAAGTGGAGAAAAGACAATTTCGGAGAGGTTTATAGAGTACTAAGTAATGTGGTTGAGCCACTATCATTGGAAAATGAGTTCTAAAGGGAAAATTATCTTCTCAAGATGGGAAACTGAGTCAGAATAAGGTTTTACTAATCTTTGAGAATATGTCATCATTATTTTATTCTAATGTTCCTGCATGCAGTCCTTGCTAGAATGGAAAAATGACAAAGGTTCCTTTTCATAAATGACAAGCTGGGATTGACAGGACAATTTCCACCTGGCCAAATCGAGTAATAAACACATTCAGAATTAAAAAACAATAAAATTTCGTAGTCATGAACATGCTGCTAGGAAGATGTTTTTATCTAGAATGAAGAAGAATGATGAATGAACAAGTTTGGTGACAAATACATGTACTGAGGGAAACTAAGAACAAAATATTAACCCTGTTAAATGAGGGGGATACATCATAACTTGCAAAGGATTTTTGAAACCTCCTAATAAGAGCAATAAAACACTTACTAGCATTGCTATATTTTAATGGTAACTGACCATAATAACAAATGTAGGGATGCCCTATTAGATGAAAGGATTTAAACCGTGTCAAGAGTCAAAGTGTAATTTTAACTTAACACGACTTCCAACATAAATTGATGGGTTATGTAAGGTGGAAAAATTAACTCACTCTGAGACACATAAAGAAGACATTTTGTTTTTTTAACTGTTTTATTATTTCAATAAATACCAAAACAATTATCAAATTAAGTAGTCTATCAAATGATCAACTAGGATTTTTATGCATATTGCAAATAAATCTGTTCCTGATCGCAATGTTTGGACAGGAAACAAAAAGGAATAATGAACTTAAATCCAGTAATCACATCCAAACAACCTAAATCAATTGGGAATGGTACAGCAGCAATGTTCCAAATTTCCGATCAATGTGGAGTGAATCCCAATATTCCCAGAAACAGTTATTAGCATATGACAAATAGAACCTACTGTTACCATTTCCAAAAACAAAAGTCCAATTTAGCCAACATCATGCAATTCCTTTTGTGGATATTTCAATGTATTCCCCTTATTTCTTTCAAAATAACTCCATACCTAACCAGGCCTTAGGTGTAGTACATGAAGCAAAAAAAAAGTAAACAAGCACGCATCAAACAGTACAGGGATAATAATATGATTCAACCTGTAATAATTCGTGCGGCACTATCAACTGCAATGAAGTCTCTACAATAAACAACACACTGACCTTTCACAAAGACAGGTCTTTCCACAGCAGGCAAACCTTTATCCTTGGATGCCATTTGGAGTCGAAGAGCCTCCTTATGAAGCAGGCTATTGTTATGCTCTTCCAATGCGCTCATCTGCATATTCCGGCTCCCTTCATTCCCATAAGGATTCCTCCTGTGTTTCCTCCCATACTCTCTACAAACCGAACAAAATATCCTAGTTGTTCCTTCATGCACATCTACGTAGGCCCATTTATAGGTATCTGCCCACTCCTCCCTCCACTTTTTCACCACTTTCTTCTTCCTCTTCGCCTGTGGCAGCTTCACAAGCTCCGTTTGATCTTCACTAGGAGCTTGGGATGCCATAATAAGCTGCTTGTGATCCTCTTGCTCTTCAACAACCCCAGGGTCTTGTGTGGGTACCCTAACAAGTGTAGTTGCAAAAGTTGGGTCATCCTCACCAGGCCCAATCTCTAAGTCAATTTCTTCCCCAATTCCTCTCACTACCAAGTGATGTCGCTGCGCCTGCCGGAGAAGGTTAATCTCATCCATCGTTGAATTCATTTCGACGCACCTCCCAGGAACTAGCATTCAGATAGCTAACTCACAGCATACCTAAAAATTCACGCAAACCTTCAAATCCAAACCCCCAAAAATTTCTAATTTTGATCCCCAGATATAATTCCCTCCAATACATAAGCCGGAAAACAAAGCCTATCTGACCAAAAGCACAACTTTTCCTCTCATTCACGAGTAAGATCACTAAAAATAAAAGACCATCTCCCAAGAAATCAAAGCGACAGAACGCACGGCCTCACCCAATCAACCAATAAATTGAAAACAGGAAAATCCTCACCGAATCCTGCACAACCTCACGGTACTTCTACCATCCATCCCCGCAAACCCCTTGTGTCTCAAAACTCGAGCTATTTAATGGCGATCGAGCCACGGACAACGATCGCCACCAAAACCAGAAAAATTCTCCCAAAGACCAGCACAGGTATCGATGATTATACGACTTTCGTTGCCAATCAGACTGCGATTCGACTCAAGCTCTTCGCACGAAGCCGCTCTTCGAACCCCTCTCCCTCTCTCTCTCTCTCTCTCTCTCTCTGTGAAAGAACTCTTGGATATTAACTGAGACCGTACTGCTGCTGTAAACGGGCCGGGTTCACTTCCCTCCCCTCGAGAGCCCGCCTACAATGGTGGATTATTAGACTTCAAGAAATGCGTATATATTATAATGTCATGCATAAGATTTTGAAATTGTTTTAGAACCTAATCCTAACAAGCAATTTGTTAGACCTGAGTGCAATTGTTAGAGTTCAACTCTTAAAACTTAAAACTCACAATGGTTGAGGGTTGGGATTGGTCTTTTTTTTACTTATATAAATGAATAAAAATAAGTTTATTAGGGGTTATATAAACAAATATATTTTAACAATAATAAATCAACAAGCACACACTTTCATGGAAACTACTCATGCACTTTCTCTCCAATTTTGTTTCTCTTTTTTGTTAAAGTAAACATATGTTATATATATTATCTTAAAATATTGGTTTCTGAATGATGCATCTTGGGAGAGGATTCTCTCTGGCAACCAAAAGACTTGATCATTTATTTGCTCTCCATGTTGTATCCACCTCCAATATTTTTAAACTCAACGTACTGCTTTAGTTTTAAATGCATACGTCGTTTATCACTTTCTTAAAAATAAAAAAAATAAAAAAAATAAAAAAAATAAAAAAAGTTTGGTAAATGTTGATACTTAATTTTGAATTTATAATTTAATTAACCAACTATTAAAAATCTCAATAGACAGACAAACTATGGTGGAAATAAGATTTTGATTTTTGGCATAGGCCGAAAGTGAAACCTCCAAATACTTCTCTGTCTACAATGACTTAACGGGTCTGAGTTTCGTTTCTGGTTCGGGCCCGTAAACCCGATGCTGACATAGATGCGGTTGAGAAACCAATGGCCATTTATTGACTTGGATGGGCTCGCAACCGGTGGCCAGTGATATGCTGAAAATGGAACTTATTAAGGCGACCAAACTTTGTGCCTTTGCTGACGTGGCGCTCTGTAAATCGTTGAAATGCGCCTCACGTTACATTCTTTTGTTTCTCTGCAGCATTCGCATTCAGGCCTTTCAGACGCATCGCATTTGTTTTTCTTCTTTCACAAGTGGCGGTAGAGTCCAAAGATTTCCAAAAACAAGATACTGACTTACATAATAAGATATTAACTTTATTAGCCAAAAGAGAAATTAAAATATAGATAATAATTTTTACCAATACTTGTATTTGGTAAAACAAGTTAATGCAAACAGATTTCGAGCACACAAGCACGAGTCTTCGCGATAATCAAATGATAAGACATTCAACTCCTACAAAAAAATCGAGATGAAAAACCGAGAGTTCAACTCAATTCCTACCCAACCAACACATAGTTGAGACGTAGTAAAAATGCATGATTAATACATGATAAAACATGTGTGGCGACTTGTCAACACTGACTTTAAAAAGACAAACAAACAAACAAACAAACAAACAAACAAACAAATAGGTTGAAGAGTCCTCTCTCACAAGGAAATATGGACCGGTAACAACAATTCACCAATCAATAAAATTTATAATGAGATGATGTTCCCATTCAACATCCTTCATATCTTGTTTTTTTTTTTTTCCTGTTTCATCTCTCCTTCCACGGAATATTCATCCTGACAACACATCAATGAACGCCCTGTAGAAAAGTCACCACAAGTTTGCTATCTAATATAATTTATAAATTAAAAAAAAAAAATCCCCAAGTTCTCTTTTTTTCTCCCAACTTAAACAAAGAAAGAATAACTGTAGAACCTAGTCCGCTTCAAATGGTTACATATGAGCCAGCCTTGCTTTGTACATGCAGATGTACGCCATATGCCAATCACCTGTGTTTGCCAGCAGAGTAAAACATAGCACTTGATAAATGGTGTCTGATTTTATTCAATGAGATTGAACAAGATGTTGGAGCATGAATACTCTTTACCTCCGCCAGATAGCTTCGAAATATCTTCCTCCCTCTGGGGAATGGGATTGTCATCGTCATATTGAATCCATTTTCCTGAACCAGACATATATATGATAATACCATCTTATGAGACAAATCCAACTAAGTCGGCATCAATTCAATGAAAAAATGTATGGTTAGAAATGATCAGAAAATTCAAGTTGTGGCTGACCGGTCTCTTGTTTTACCCAGGCAACATAGTGCCCAGAGTCTGCACTCCTTCCTTTGTGTGTTAGCACAGCAACAAGGTCATAGATTCCAGTTGGCATTGTTTCTTTCTGGGATGACGCACCTGTGAAGAGCAGAGAATGTGAGACCAGAATGGAAATCTTGATCTGAGAACCACTGATTATTTAAGAGAAGAAAATACACCACCAAGTTTAACATGATAATATCAATAAAATATTGAGTTTGCATGTCACAGAACAAGTTCTTTCGATCAACATTAATTTAGCCCGCTTTAAGTGCTTGGGAATTGGAACAACAAAGATCCATTAAGATGTCTTTGAGGTGATCAAGCGTCTTCATGCATTCCCAGTGAATAACTTCTTATGCATAAGTTCACCAGAGACATGCTTAAAGTATGCAACACAATAATGGCTCATCAATTTCTACACCAGGTGCTGGTTACAGATACTCGACAAGTCATCCAAGGGCTTTCATGAAGCAAAACATGCATTGCAGCAAAAATCATGAGACAGATCAAAGCCCTCTAAAATTTACCAAACCAGAAAGGAATGAATGCTTATATTCACAATTCCACATACATAAATAATGTGAATAATGATTCAGTATTCATTACTTACCTTCAGGATTGATACTGGTGGACGATCCGCTAGATCCCTGAGAAGCCTGGGACAGAAAAAGGATAACTTCATTTAAACAAATCCATTTCAGTGAGAACATTATCTATCTCCACTGCCCTGCCAACTGCATATGAATTGCTTCGCTAAAGAATGCAACATGTCTAAATGAGATATGATAGTTAAGTATCATTATCCAATTAAGTTCTAATTGAAAGAACTAAGATATTCCCAGCTTTTAAAGAAAACCTTAAATATGTAGGAAACAATTCTCACCTCTGCCATGGTTGCATCACCATCACTTCTTGTTGAAATATCATTTTTTTCTTTGGTTTTCAACCCTAGCTTTTCATTCTCCAGCTCCCTCAGAACCTAAATAAGGGCAAAGAGTTATACAACCACAAAATTCTTTAAATTAAATATATGAATATAATGTGAAATGCTGTCAAAAATCCTGCAAAGGGTTCATTTAACATAGAATACCTGACGAGGCTTTTGCAGCTTTTGACGAAGCTCATCTGAACACAAGTCATATACATCCAATTCCAATGGATAGTCCACTTTCTAAAGAAAAATGAAGAGAGAACGTTACATTGACAGAGTTCACCAAAAAATCCAGAAGCCTGACATAATTAAAAATCATTATATCCTTATTTGTCATCTGCTTGAAGCTAACAATAAATTTATTATATTTCATATGGGAAACCAAGGGCATATGCATTATAAAAGCATCTTGCATAAAAGCTAACAAGTTAGAGTTCTGACAATCTTTGTGGATGCAGTTGTTCACAAAAATTAGAGTCATCTCTAGATAGGTTTTCATTTATAATAATTAACGCCTGGTGGATTAGGATGCACAACGCTACAAACAAAATGGTTCTTGCTTTAGTGGCATCCAAGTGCTAAGCAAACCAAACCATCTTTCATATCCATACTTCAACTTTTCATCTAAATCTAACATCATTTTTTTGAGTTCTACTAAATGATCAGGAATTTTCTAGTCGTAACATTACCATAAGAAATAAGGCAAAAGAAAATAGTTCATTTGGTTTTAAATTTTCATACCATCAAGAAGTTTTCCAAAATATTACTCTAAACAACCGTCAAGCTCGAGGAAGCATATGCACTAGGCATTGGTTTAAACAAAGTACATGACTTCCCCGAAACAGGGAAACAAAGAGAAAAATTGGTTAAAAGATGCATGCTGATTCAACCAATTCACAAGAAAATCCAACCAGAAACAAGTCAATCCTATCCTTGTAAAAGAAAATGCCACCCGAAACCTAATAATTTTAGAAGGCCAAAAATACCCGCAATATTTTTGCTTTCTGATTAGACTCCCTTTTCCAGAAGAAACGCACGAACTGAACAGTCAAATACCTGAAAGACATTATCAAATGTGAACATTAGAAAAAATGATGATTTTGACAAGCACACCATAAAAGTAAGATATGTAGTTCTTGCCTAGGTAGATCACTAATAGATGATTCTTTTGAAAAAACAGCACTGCGCCCCAACAAAGGCGAAACTTTCTCCAATTCTGATCTCATAGCCTGTATAAGTTAAACATAAACATCAGAAAAAACAATGACCAGAATTCGTAAGAAAAGCTTCAAATGGAAGCTAATTTGTCTTGACACCAATAGCACACAGAACATTATAATGTGAACAAATATGCCTAAATGATGGTCCACTTGTTTCTCTAATAAATTAGAGTTAAATGGTTAGTCAATTTGAGATCATAGAGAAAGATTCATGAATGAGCTTTTATTTAAGCAGAAATCCAACAGAAAGATTCATGAATGAGCTTATACGTGTTTCTCCAATTCTTTTTCCTACAATGCTGGTAATTGGGTGCTTCTATTTAAGCAGAAATCCAACAGGATTCATCCAATACTTCATAAGTCATGATTACATGTCTATATCATTAGAATGATGAACCACACGTTACATCCTGGATGCCAGAAAGCCAAAGAACCACCTTTCTGATGTTGAAATTAAATAGCATTACGAATGTGACCTCTGCAACAACACGTAGTAGGCAACTATTTATATTACTCACGCGTTTCAAACCCTCATGTAAGTGGTTAACATCCTGTGAGATGTGGCATTTCAGCGCATAGACTGACTCTGTCTCGGAGCTCTCTTCACCACTTTCAGCACAGTGAATCCTGGTATACCACAATAATATCCAAGATTGAATGTAAAGGCATGGGAAAGCAATCACAGAAATCAATACATTTATTCACTGGGAAAAAAAAGAAAATGCTGTTGTTATACATCTGGATCCAAGCCATTCATAGACAAAGCACTTACGAACAGGGAAACAAGACCAATACCAACTTTAATAGCTTGTCAAAATGGCAGTGAAGGGCAGAAGCTAGTACTAAATTCTTGTGGGCATAGTTGGAGAGGAATCCACATAACCAAACTCGATGAAATATTTTACAGATATCCAAAGTCATATAATGGAGATTTAAAAGACGTTTTAGTGAAACTGCACTTGGGCAGAAAGAAAAAAAAAAGGTAACATCAAGCAAATTAACTCCTACGATCAGAGGCGTGACTATGAGTTTCTACCTAGAAGTAATTTATCACAATCATTAGTACCATCCCAAGCAACCTAAATAATAAGAAACAATAGCATTTATCAATTACCATAATTAACTCGGCAGAAAACTTGCCACACTAGATTACCCTTTTTAGCTGTCTTTGTTTGTATATTCAATACTGTCGACTGATACTAAAATTTGACAAAAATATGAGTGCTGCCCATTTAATTAAAAGAGTGCACTATTATTTTATATCCATCAGTATATAAGGCTTCAATGCAGGCTTTATGGAATTGCGGATCAAAAGACTGTGAACACCTCAGGTTATCTTCAGAAGCTCAAGCAGAGGTTTTGATTAATGTTTATAAAAATTTGTGCAGTATTACAGATGTGTCAGTAACCAAATCAACATCAGTGAAAATTTTCCTATAAGGTCTGAATGCAACATTTCTAACAGACAGATTTTTCTACCAACGAATCAACCTACCGACTGCTGCTAAGGAAAAGAAACGATTTATGAGGCTGATGCCAGTCTGCTGGAATGTCAAGGATGTCAGGATTTCCACTATATCTTTGGCTAACTTACTGCAACTAGTATAGGGTACAACAATCAGCACACTTAAAACTTGGCATCCATCCTCTGACCGTGTTTACAGTCGGTGGTGAAATGATGAGGATTAGACAGCTAATGGAATTTGCTTGGCTAACAAGGTTTGCTTCTATGCGTAAAAGTTGCAAATAATTAATATGTAAATGACTAGTTTCCATCAGAACAAAAAAAATAAGCAACTACTAAATAAGAACAGTAAGAATATACTGGCAGAAAATCAAGCTTGTTTAAGTAGACAGGATATAATTTCTGTTTAATGGGCAAATACCGTACCTGCTGACAAGGTCGATACCAAACAGTGATTTCACAGCACCGGATATTTCACTACATAAAATATTTAGTGATTAGAAGCATTAGACGGTTACCATCAAACTCTCAAATATCAGATAATTACAATAAATTATAACAACAAGTGCCATGAACCATGTTTTTAATGACAAAAACATTTTGTTATGTAAACACAATCATTATCATCATTGAACGTCATCAATAACCAAATAGCAGTCTGCAAACTTGGGCATCAGAGAATAAAATCTATGAATGACAACCTATACCACGTGTAGATCATAATGCTGCCAGGTGTACATATTACCACCAATTTAAAGTGAAACATACTGCCAATTATGCGCTTCTCACCGTCCATCGAGTCACAAGATATTTTTATTTTTAAATATGTTACACATATTATTTCTTTCATTATTTTCATCTGAGTTTTCTTTGGGTTTCTGTTCAACCTTTCATATCAATCCACCTTGATCATCTGGCAACTCCACAAATTATTTGTAGTGATGCAATTGCATAACACAATAAAGAATCCTGAGCAACAGGTTAGCACATCTCTATTGCATAGATAGTTACCATTTATTCCATATTAAGCATAAAAGTAATGGTACATAGGACCCCATAACATTAACACTTTGGGAGCTCAACCATTTAAGAACGAAAAATAGGAAACCCAATAAAAACAACAAAAAAAGAAACTGTTTTAAACCTCTTATGAAATTACAAAATTTCATTAGAATTTCTTTAATTGACATGAGGGCCTCCCAGCAATTAAGCAACAAACCTTGATTCTGATGACCGAAGCGATTGAGAAAGGGTATACATAAGCTGAGTCCAACACTCTTCAGCATCCTGCACTCACATCAGAAATTGCACCAAAGTATCAAAAGGAGAAGGCAATAATATTAGAAGAACCAACCAACCAACCTGTTGCATATAAACACCATTATGTTGCTGTGCAAACTGAGGGAACTTTTTGCGTAAGACCTGCATTGCAGAAATTAAACGGTAATCAAGAATAAATATCAGCTAAGAAAACATATTAGAAACAACATATTTTGTCCAAAGACAAGACTGAAGACAGACCACAACGACGGCATACGGAACATTTTGTTATAAAAGTTTTCTCAAGGCATGTCATGATATTCCAAAATCAAAAAGGAGGCCAAAGAAGACCAAAAATAGCACACCTATCTGTATCACGTATCCCTAACTTTCCTTTATTGCAAAGCTTACATTTCTGATCCAGTCACCAGACATAGATTAACAATTTATAGGTGGAGATTAAGTGGAAATACACCTAAAAATGCACAACACATTGTCGTGTATTAATTATGAATTATCTAGCAAACTGGAATATCGAATAACTGTGACAAAGAAACCAAAAAAGAGCAAGCAATGATCATTTGCCTTTAGAAAGTCTAACAAAACAACATCAAATGCAATTAACTTAAAAGTGGGTCCTTTGAAATACAACCATTTAAAATTAGATAAATCCAACGGTACTGATAAAATTAAAACATAAAAATATAACTCATTCTTTTAAGAAGAAATATTTGGTTGTAGAAATAGTCTTGTATAGCAGCCTTTTCATAAAGGTTTTTAGCCCCATTGGAAATCATACCTTGTCCTCCCTGCAACCTATAACCAAAAGCTATAATACTACATTCCTAATTATCACATACAATGTCTTAGGATGCTCCATGAGAAGTAGTGAACTCATCTTAATTGACATAAAGGTTCGCAGAGAGATTCTCATAAGTACCAAGCAGATGAAGATCCACGCAAGATAATTAGCTACACAGTAGTAAACATGCAGTAACAGAAAAAAGCTTGCAGATGAAGATTGGTAATAAATAATAATATTTAAGAGGTTTGTCAACAAAAAATTAGAACAAAAAGCTAACCGATAGAAACTGTAATGGTGCAACGGGCTTGACATTCCGATCAAGCTCAGCAAAGAGATCACGAGTTGCAATAGTCAAAAGGTGAGAGTATTGATCCAGTTCATTGCTTCTTCCTGAATTTGTATAGCTGCTTCCCAAAAACAAACAGAATCGTAAAAACCACCCAGATAACATAGATAAAAATAGAAACTTCAAAGCACAATTTAACTGTTTAAGAAAGCAATGGCTCTGTTCAGGCAGACCTCTTAATGTCTGAAGAACTTACTTCAGGAGTGCTGACTTCAACTCTGGAACAGAAGCAAGGCATTGGATGGTGGAATTCATATAGCATGTGTTTCCCAGGTTAAAGAGACCAGCAGTGTGACCCTAATGAACATGACAATGTCTTCAGTCTAGACAATTGTGGTGGAAGGCAATTTTCATGATCAGTAAAGATAAGCATGTGGAGTATCAATGAATAAAAATAAAACAAAGTAAACCTTACCTCAGAAAACATACCATAAAGAACAGGAAATGACACGGATCTTATTACCAACAAAAAACAAAAATAAAAGAAAATAAAATAAAAATAAAACCAAGATTTGAATTGTTTCTCTGAACCTTCTATACAAGTGAAAAGGTTTCATTCAAGAGAACGTGCATGCATATACCAAAGGCAATCAGCCAGATTACCCTATCATAGAAATAAGAGAAATGGTAATCAAACAGGGAATCCAAATGCAACAATTTGTAAATTGCAATAGCAACGTCATCATCAGTGTAAGAAACAACGTCTTGATTAAGACAAATACACAAAATTCAACAGTCACAGAACTAGACAAAGGACCACTTTTATTTCAGAGCATGCCAAGGAAATTTCAGTATAAACAAGAAAACTCAGTTTGTGAAGCAAATGCAGCCTTCCCCATGAAAGTTTTTCTAACATTGGTTGATGATATGTAAAGATACATAAAAAACTTACATCTAACCCGAACAATAACCATTGCTTTCAACAGTAAAGAAACAGGCCTAAAGTGGTGAGTCTCTAAAATTACAATGCTTATAATGGTAAGGAAATATCCCAGTTCATACCAGAGATTCATAGGGGATAAGAAATGTAGAAATCCAAAGGCTATTTCAAGCTTTAAAATGTCTGGGACTTAAAACTAAAATTAAAATAACCTAACACACAAGAAAATATTTGCAAGATTAGTTAAACCGCATAAACCACAGCATATTCCACATATTGATAGAATGGAAAGCTTACCACAGCAACAACTTGTTCTTCTTCTGGAAGGTCTTCCACAAAGACAGGACCCTTCTCTGGAGCTTTTACAACCTCATCTGCAGTGCCCATCATCATCAACTTTTGACCCTATGACCCATAATTACCAACTTCTCAAGTTCCAATTTCAAAACATATAAGAACATGGATCTGAAAGGGATACATGCCAAGAGGGAATCTTACGTCTTTGACACCCAAGGCTGACCAATCTGCATCATCCTATATTGTAAAGAAATAGCATTCATACAAAAAAAATTGATTAATTTATGAAGGTTCAAAGCGTATAGCATGAACATCATTGGCCACTTGATGCTCACGAGAAAGTTTCCCACCTTCAGTAAGCCACCTTTAACCATGATTTTTTGCCTTTCGGGAGGTACACCAGTAAGATCAAACAACTGGCATTTAAAAACATAAGGTGGTTGAGTAGTGTCAATTTCTACAGCAGGAAATAGCTCCTTCTGCCATTTTACGCTCACTGTTGGAATGCCATAAGTCCCAAGTTAACCAGATACACTAGAAAGGAGCCAAAAAAGAGGGAGGAAAACTGAACCACAACAAACAAAAAAAAACCCTAGTATTCAATGAAAACACAACCAATACATTTTCCATACATGAAACAAGTACACATACTATACATGCAAGCTCGAACTAACATGAATCGTAACAGCATTGAGGTTTCTACAGGAACCCAGAAAAGGAAGCCGGTAAACCCTAACTAATCAAAGACATGCATCAACATTATTCCATAAAAAACAAGTATAATGCTCAGCAATGAGACAAAATTTTGGATCAATTCCATCGTCTACCATCAGAATCACCATTGAAGAAGCATCAAACCAGTATTTCAATTAGAGAAACAAAGAGAACACCTTAAAATCATATCAAGAAGCAAGAAATAAACCAATGGAGGACAACGCAAAAAAGTTTCAGGTTGATACAGTATGCATCCATTCAATACTCCAACTAACTTCCAATGATAGAATTCCAGAAAAGGAAACCAGTAAACCCTAACAAATCAAAGAGATCCATTGTCACTATTCTATACAAAATTTACAAACATAAACAATCGGAAATAAGCTCAATGTCATGGACAACTTCACCAACAACCACCAGAATTGCCATTGAAGACCAAAACAGTTTAAGGCCATCTAACAAAAGTTCCAAGGTTGATTGCAATATGCATCACCTCACTACTCCACCTAACACTCCATAATACTTCTTGAACTAATATGAAAAACCAATTCGAGGTCATCTAACAAAAGTTCCAAGGTTGATCGCAACATGCATCACCTCACTACTCCAACTAACTCTCCATAATACTTCTTGAACTAATATGAACAATCAACTCTAGGCCATCAACAACAGTTCCAAGGATGATCGCAACAAACATCACCTCACTGCTCCAACTAACATTCCATAATACTTCTTGAGCTAATATGAACAATCAATTTGAGGCCATCTACCACAAGTTCCAAGGATGATCGCCACATGCATCACCTCGGTACTCCAACTAGCACCTCATAATAATTCCTGCACTAACATGAACAATAATTTCTACAAAAACCAAGGAAAAAGAGGAAACCTAACAAATAAAGCAGCAGGCCCATCACCATTCCTCCATTCAGGAAAAAAAAAAAAAGGAGCATAAAGATCGGAAAGAAGTCAAATTTCAGGAACAAGTCCAACATCAGACAACCAAAATCACCACTGAAGATGAATGAAACAAAAATTTCATCAAAAAATAAAGGTAAACAGGCTAAAAACCACATCAAGAAGGAGCAAACAAAGTAATGGACAACGCCCGATAATCAAAATCCAACATAAAATTCACATAACGGGGAAGAGAGAGCGGGCGATCGGACCAGTAGGCATGATCTCGGAGGCGGACCTCGCGTTGCAGAAGCGAGGGTTTGAACGGAAACGAGTTCGAACGAAGGGAACGAAGCGTCGGCGGAATTACTTATATAAAGGTGTCAATTAAACCTTTAACCTTACGATTTTACCAAAACACCCCCCCAAAATCTGTGATCATCCCTAAAGCCTTGAAAAAACTTGAAGTGGAAATTGTAATTATATATTATACCCCTTTTTTTATAAGAAATTTACTTTATAAACGGACAAAAGCCAGTTATGAAATACTCCCTCCGTTTCATTTTAAATTTTCATTTCACCTAGTGTTTATTTGGAGAGATTTAAAATTACATGTAACTTAAGTTACTGAATTTTTGAAAATATAATGTTTGTTTCACAAAATTTTAAAAACTCATATAACTCGAATTACATCCAATACGGGATTTGGCTTTACATCCAAATCGTCAGTAAAACGAAATTCATTATCTTTTTGCTTTTTATATGTAACCTAACGAAGAAAAAAATAAATATTATTAAACATTAAATTTATTTAATAATTAAAAATATTAAATAACTTGTTAAAATTATATGAAAATTTTATAAATGCATTTTTTGTGGGGTTAATAATTAAATTCCAATTTTTAAATTATAATAAATTTTTAATAAATTTATAATGAATTTAAATTTAATAGTTAAAGTAATTAATATGCATTTAAATTATTAAAATAATATTAAATATTATAATATACTATTATCAGATATATCTAACCAAACACTAAATTTGAGCTCACTGAATTTTAAAATCTAAGTAATTTCATTTCAGTTACACTGTAATTAGAAATCCACTACATTTATAATTACATTCAACCAAACGCTACCTTAGTTGTTTCAAAATGAAAAAAATAGTTAAATTTAAAAATTTATAAATATTTTTGCCCGTTCTTCTCTCTATGAGGTTATACATTTAAGACAATAATAATAAAAAACAATATAAGTATTGTTAAATTTGAAAATTCATATTTAAATTAATTATGTAAACATATAATTTTTGACATAAAAATTTTTAAAAAATGAAGCTTAAAGTAAAATAGTGAAAGTATAACATGCATGGTTTACAATACATGGTATATAAAACAACGTAGAGAAATGGGTGACAATTACATGAGACATAAATTTTTTTCTTTTTTTTTACACTTCCCCAGGTGTTGGTGAGAGATATTGGGGGTATTTGGATGGGCTTTTTTTTAAGCCCAGAAGTGTTTTTTTCTAAGTTAAGCACTTCTGGGTTTTAAAAAACATATTTTGTTTTGGGCAAAATATTTTAAAAAATTAAAATTATAAGTCGTTCTTTAAGCTTAGAAAAGCATTTTATTTTAGAGAAAACATTAACTTACTTTGAAAGCACTTTTTAAAAAAAGTACTTCCACAAAACTTAAAAAAAGCACTTTTTTTAAAAGCCCATCCAAAAAATGGCATTATCTTACTAAGAAAATGATTTGATACTCCTTATTCTTTAATTAGCGTAGACGTATCATTTTCTAAAATACTAGTTTTGTTTCTCCAGCTCATTTTCCTTTCTTATTATGGCCACTTAATTCATGGTAGTTTTTTAGGTATATTTTTTGCCATATTTTTTTTATTTTGTATTTAATCATGTTTTTTTTTTTTTTTATTCTAAAGTCTTGATGCGTTTATTCGGTCAAAATCTATACTGTACTTGTAGCTACTTTATGTTATCTAGTATATTTTGTTGGTTTATTCATTATTTAAAAAAAAAAACCCACGGCTATTATTCTCATATTTGAGCACAATTATTTAATTTTCAATGTAAATTTGATGAATGCTTTCCATACCGTTCATGTGCCCCTAAACTTGTAACATCACATATATTAAGTTTCCGATTAAATTATTTACGTTCATTATAAGTTATTTGACAGGTATAGAATTATACCATTTATATTGGTTTATCAATAATGCGCACTGTCTAATACCTTTACCACTGGATTACACAAGTGTTGGTTATAAATGAATCTTTCTATTATTTGTATAAATCAAAATATATTATTATTTTTATTATTTAAGTCAGTATTGGTATAATCTAATAGTAAAATATATAGAATCCTGGATTGGAGTTTGAATCCCTTTTTAAACATGTGAATAATGTAAATAGTGACTTATTCATTTTTATAAAAAAAAAATTAAATTAATTGATAAATTGATGTAATACTTGTGCCTTCAATCATGTTTTTTTATTTATTTTAAACCATAAGAAATTAACAAGTTTTGGTTCTCAAACATTCTTTTTATGAACAAGCAAGATCAAACACAACACATTAATCCATACAATGCACACAAACAAGAATTCACTGCCTAAAACATTTCAGAGCTTTGGAAAATGTTCTTAAGAAAAATACTTGTTTCCATTTTTTAAATTTCATATTTTTGCAAACATAATAACAAGTAAATCAACCACACCTTCAAGGCCTGTTTAGTTCAGGTAATATCATATCACCACCAAAATATAAACCAAGTAAAAATTTTATATTACCTTATTTAATTATATTGAGTGGGAATGTCATAATTCAGAAATATAGGGGCCGTTTGGGTCCCGGATTGGGAATGGAAAGGAGTGAGGGAGTAATGGAAATGAAGGGAGTGGAGGAGGATTGAGAATGAAAGATGTGTTTGGTTAATAAGGTATGAGAGGGTAGTTCCTTGGGAATGGGAAAAGTAAAAGAAAAAAATGATGTAACTTGACTTTTATACCCTTGAAACAAGTAAATAATATTTTATATAAAATAAAATGTTAAGTTAAATAACGACTATTTTTAATTATAAAATATTTTGAATATCATTATTTTTAATTTTATAATTAAATATTTGAATTAAATATTTTCACTTTTAATTATTATTTATTATTAAAAATATCTATTTAATTATTATTTGATTTATATTAATATTTTAATTATTATTTATTATTATTTGAATAAAATTATTATTTTAATTGTTAGTTGTTATTATTTTACTTTAATTATTATTTATTATTAAAATTATCGATTTAATTATTATTTGATTTATATTATTATTTTAATTATTAATGATTATTATTTGAATAAAATTATTATTTTAATTGTTAGTTATTATTATTTTATTTTAATTATTATTTATTATTAAAATTATCTATTTAATTATTATTTGAGTTATATTATTATTTGAATAAAATTATTATTTTAATTGTTAGTTGTTATTATTTTATTTTAATTATTATTTATTATTAAAATTATCGATTTAGTTATTATTTTAATTTTTAATTATTAATTATTATTATTTGAATAAAATTATTATTTTAATTGTTAGTTGTTATTATTTTATTTTAATTATTATTTATTATTAAAATTATCGATTTAATTATTATTTGATTTATATTATTATTTTAATTATTAATATTTGAATAAATTAATTGTTAATATTTGAATAAAATTGTTATTTTAATTGTTAGTTATTATTGTCTATTTAATTATTATGTAGTATTAAAATTATATATTTAATTATTATGTTAATTAATTATAGTTTACTTATTAAATAAGGGGCAAATTGGTAATTCACCCTCAAGGAGTGGAGGAGGAATGAGCAATCCTCCCAATTTGGGAGGATTGCCACTCCCCACTCAATCCCCCCTCATTCCTCTCCCAAACCTCTCTCACTCCCATTGATGACTATCCAAACAAAGGAGTGGAATGGAAGAGTAATGACTCCCATTCCACTCCTTACAAACAAACACCCCCATAATAACTATAATGTGATTTTTTTTTGAAAATATGTACTTATTCAAAGCTTGATTGCCAATAAAAATCATTTGAGATTATTGTTTTTTTTTAATTACAAAGTTAGAGGAAAAATTTTATATTTATTTAAAATAATAAGTTTGATTTAATTAATATGAACAAAAATTAACTATATGCTGACACGTGACATGCCAAAATAAATAAATAAATAAATAAAGAACAAACATAATTCCAAACATAACTCTATATGAATTATCTATAAACTTTGATACATAACAATCACAAAAAAAAAAAAAAAAGGAGCTGCCATCAGACAAGGAGAGTGACCAACAAACAGAAGAAAGAATAGTAAAAAGTTAAAAACCAAGCCCCAGATAATCAAGCAGAAACACATTAATCTCCCTCTCCAAAAAAAAAAAAAAAAAAAAAAAAAGAAAAAGAAAAAGAAAAAACCACATGAAAATCAAAGAAGAGAAGATCAAGACATCCACCAGCCATGCAAACCCAGCAAAGTCTCATGCTGCAATGGCTTGTCATTAGCACCACCACCATCACCATTAGCATTGTGAGAAGAATTCTGCAGCTCAAACACATTTGAATCAACATTAGACAAACGACTTGAATTTGGAAAGCTAAATCCTTCCAGGAGCTCTGCAAAATGACCACCAGATGAAAGAAGAGAAGTGAAGCTCTCATTGATATCAAGCATTCTCTCATCTTGATCCATCATTGTGTCTGCAGCAATGAGGTTCAGTTCAGGAGGCTCTGGTGATGAGTTCAGTGAATGTTTGGAGCGTTTTGAGGATTTGCGGGAGCCACCGCCGACAGGAACGTCGCGGAGAGCGCCGCCGAGAGTCCAGTATCGGCGGCACGACTTGCAGTAATGCCGGGGCTGAGAGAGATTGTAGTTGTTGTAGTAGCTGAATTTTGTGTTTGTGGAGTCACACCTTGGACACTTGATTTGCTGCTGCTGCTGTTGCTGCTGTTGTTGTTGAGAAGTTGGCAATGCAATTGAGTTTTGCATCATTGAAGATCAAATCTTTGAGCTGTTGCAAAGAAAAATGAAGATTTAAAGATCACTGAATTATCACATATGTTTGCATCATTGAATTGAAAACAAGAAAACAAAGCAATAAATAAAAAGATCTTCACAACATATGAAAATTAAAACAAAGTTGGTTGCTTTATTGAGAAATCTACATATTAAACAGGGTGATTGACACAATTGGAATACCTGAGAACAGTGGAGCATGAACTCCACTCATGGACAACAAACAAAAACAAGAAGCTTCAAAATGGAGGATTTTTTGGGATGGAAAAGTTGGTCCCTTTCTTTCTTGATAAATCCAAATATTTTAGGCGAAAACTCAAACAGAGGAATACCTGAGAAGCACTTAAATAAAAATTTTGCATGAACTTTATTCATGAATATCACCAAATAACCAGCACAATGTTGTGGGCGTGAAAAAGCTGGTTCCTTTTTTTGACAAATCCAAAGGTTTAAGCAGGCTGATAAATACAAAAAGAAGAATATATACCTGAGAACCAGAAGAGTAAAAAAGTTGCATGAACTTTATTAAAAAACATAACCAAATCAACACAAGGATTTCGGTTCCTTTCTTGGTAAATCTAATGATTTTATCAGACCAACAAACACAGACAGAAGAACACTTAAGAACCAAAAGAATATTGACAATGTTTCATGAACTTCATTCAGAAACATCACCAAACAAACATCACAATGTCTTTGGCTTTAAAAGACTCCATAGACTTTAGCAAACCAATAAACACAAACAAAAGAATACCTGAGAACCAAAAGAGTGACAACGTTGTATGAGCCTCATTCAAGAACACCACCAAACAAACAACACAATCTTTATGGCTTGAAAAAGCTGGTTCCTTTTCTTCACAAATCCAAAGATTTTAGCAAACTATAATAAACCAGCCAGAATAATACCTGAGAACCAAAGGAGTAACAATGTTGCATGAAACTTCATTCAAGAGCATCACCAAACAAACAACACAATACTTTTGGCTTGAAAAAAAGCTGCTTCCTTTCTTGACAAAACTAAAAAGATTTCATCAGACTAATCAACAGAAACAGAAACAGAATACCTGAGAACAAGAAGTGCATGAGCTTCATTCATGAAAATAAAGAAACAAACACAAGACAAAAGGAAAGAAGAGAAAGCAACGGATGAGTGAAGAGAATGGAGAGTTGGTGGGTGGGTGCTATAATGGCCATGGATTGCTTGGTTTGGACAACAGAGGCAATGGATATGTAGAGTGAACAAAGGGCCCCGGGTTTCACGAGAGGTCCTTCAGCCATTGATTATGGCTTTAGATACACGCTCCAAAAGCAAAATAAAATAAAATAAAAAACTACAAGAAACAAAAACGGCAAGTAACCAGTGTTATTACTGTTCAGCCTTTTGTTTAAAAAAATTAAAAAGCAAATATCTTTTAGCCATTAAAAAATAAAATAAACCGAGTTTGCATGAGCAAAATAGTCACAGTTAAAGATTTCATTCACATTCAGCTTATATTTTTTAATTTTGCTCATTTATCTGATTTAAAACTAAACTGTAAATGCACCATTACTGGACTGTTTTATTTTTTGTTTTTTAAAAAGTGTGGTCATTCTTTTTTAAAAAAAATATAAACTTAAGAAACAAATTTTAAATCAGGGATGTAGACAGATAATTTAGAAGATGTAAACTTCTTCGATAAACCAAAACTACCCTTCACTCCTTCCCATGAACTCATTGAGCTTCCATTTCCATTCACATAAATGTAAATGTAAATGTAAATGTAGAAAATTTTAGCCATAAACTGAGGGGTATATATGGAATATAAAAGAGAGAGCATATACGGTGGCATAGCAGTCAGTGTGTGGACAGCTGCCTGTTTGTTTCTCAGGGATCATAAGAGGTGGTGATGGTGGTGGTGGTGTGGTGGTGCCTATGGAGCTGTGACCTCCCAATTGTAGCTATCCTTGGGAATCAACTCTTCTGTCAGTGTGTATCAACCCAAGACTCCATTCTGGTCACACATTTTTCAAAGACTTAATTTCATTCAATGCCTCAAATTTCTTTTTCTTTTTTTTATAGGGGGTATATATGGTAAAACATGAAAAATATGAATAAATAAATGGATAAATAAAGTTATAAAACCAACAAGCAAGCAAACAAAGAAACAGGGTGATGAAATTTCACTTCTAGGATAGGCAACATGCGCTGCATGCGTGTCTGGTGACACAGAGGCCATTAACATAAACAAGGCAACCAGTTCAAGATTCTGAACCACTGTTCAAGTGATAAAAACAAGTTGACCATAAGCATGGCAAAACACAACTGACAACCACTTTTCAATTTGTTGATATGTCATGTTGGAATCCAATTCTTTTCCACAAAAGTGATGGACATTCAATAGAATACATGCATGAGAGCTATGAAAGCAATTTGAAGATTCAAATTGGTGTCTAAAAATTTTAACAAGATTGTTCCTGAGAACAAATTTGCAGGAAAAAAAAAAAAAAAAGACATCTGCAATTGAATACAAATAGCAAATGTATGAGAACAACTTCAGGAATCAAATTGGTGTGTGAAATATTTAACAAGCCTGTTCAAATATGCAGATAAAAAGGGTATCTTCAATCCTCCAAAGGTAATTGACAGATACTTTAAGTTGGAACACTACCTTCCATGAAGTGAGAGATCAAGAATTGCGTGCTCAAAATTGGATTAATCCTCTCAATTGTGCATAAGATGTGTTGGCTTTGAGTTCCAGACCGGCACAGAGAACACCAAACTTTAATGTTAAAGGAAATGAACATAAATATCTGCAAGAGAAACATGTGAGCATAATGAAGGCCAATAACTGAAATTTCACGTCAGTGGCCAATTTATCACGTCCCACAAACATCTTTGTTCCTCAGTACGTTGATCTATCATTTTACACCAAGGTTGGTCATGGTAATCTCAATGTTTTCTTCATCATGTTCCCATTTAGTCAAAGTGGTCTTGCGATACATCATCATAAGATCAGAAAAGAGAGGAAAAACAGATGAAAAAAGTCATAAATAACTAGCCTGGTACTAACGAAACTAATCTGTTGAAAAACAATGCCATCCACATATATCTGAAATATAAACGGACCACTGACGGTAATGTATCAGCCAGAATAATTCTGCACATTCATTAACTCTGCCAACCATATTGCCAATCAAATTTTAAGAAAAATATATTCAAGAAGAAAACCAAAAGCTTACCACATTTTCTTTTTTTCCCCCATCACTAGGCATGCTTGGAATTATTATGGCGAGTTAAGCAATTATATATCCAGTTGTCTCATTGGAAAGCACCATTAACCATTATGATACGTAAGTACTGAGAATGCCATACTTTTTTTTTTTCAATCTCAAATAAGGCATGAGTGCTTTTGGATCACTAATGATGCAGTAAGATGCCTAACATGTTTTTGTTAATCAAAGTGTAAATTTAATCTGACCATGTAACATCTATGAATCATGTCAGAATTAGACCATCATGTAAGTTTAACAACATCAATATTTTGAATAGAAATTAGATAGGAACTTTTGTTCGCTATTGCCAAGAGTTGCTCACAATGCTATTAAAGCGAAGCAGACAAGTAATACATGCACCCAAAATGCAAAAAACTTTGCAGATATGACGTATCATCAATTGCTAACATAGCACAAGGAAATTTGGCTAGATCACAAATATTAATATACAATCATGCAAATCAAATTTAGAATGGCATCTGTACATATCACTATAAACTTCTTGTGGCAAATGCCAACAGGGAACATACAAGAAGCAAAAGCACAATACCTATCATCAATGCCGGTTTGCTCGGAGAGCCTGGAAATGAGCAACAATGGTATCATAATCAGGAAGTTTTGGGTGAACATGAGAAACACTTTTGAATGAGCTCTCACGTGATGGCATCTTGGAAGCCTCCGAGTTTACCTGCGATTTGTTGAGGTTTTCTTTGCGTAATAAAGAATCCACATTGGAGGAAGTCACTGACGATTGTTTGAGTGAAATGTTTTGCTCTGAACTCCTTGAACTCTCTCTTCTGTCCAGGTGCATGCCCCTGTTTTCTGTATTAGGAGGTTCAGATGAAAAACTTCCAACAAAGAATTCACTTTCTATTTCAGTGTTTGCATTAGAACGGGCATGGTAAATAGCTGATGGTAGGTCTCTAGTCCTCCTAAATCCAAGTGTATACTGTGGCTCTGCCTTGACATCATCTTGATCAAAGCAATTCATTGGTTCCCTGTTTGTTCTAACAGTCTGTCTTTGATAAGGAAATTCTTCATTTGAGACTTGACGACTTGAAATTGCCTTCTCTGAGAAGGAAACATTTTTGCCAATAGAGGGTGCAATATTTATTTCCTTGGGTGGCAACAAGGCACTCTTTGAACGGCCATAAGCTCGTGAGTTATGTAAGTTGCCATCTCTTGCCATAGCTTTCAGGCTGTATGAATCATAAACCAGGTTTTCTGAATCTGTTGATGCTTTGTTCTGATGGAAAACAGTTTGCTCCTCAATATGAGATTCATTTCTTGCAAGTCTATTCATAGCAGGTGAACTCTCAGCCACATAAACTCTTCTTACGCAACTGTCATGTAGATCAGACCTGCAGCCGTGCAAATTTGGCTCCAGTGACTTCTCCTGACAAGGAACACATCCTTCCATGGGCCTTGTACGAACTGGTTTTGATGGAACTGGAGTACCAGGCACAGGGTCCCTCAGATAAGGTGGGTCAGGAAAACCTTTATTCCTGAAGCCACCAGTTAGCCTACCCAAGCTTAGCCTTTCCCTCTCCTCGGTTTTGGAATCATAGGGCATGTCCGGAGAATTAATTTCAGACAATGGAGAAGAAATGAATTCTACATTGTCAGGAAACATGTGATGGTGGTGCAAGTTAGTAGACTTCATTTCTTCTTCGCGCATGATATTGTCTATCACATCCCCTCCATCAGAACTCTGACCATCTGAATCATCAAATGCTGCATAACCATAAGGTCTCCCTTCTTTCATCCAATAAGTTGGAGAGTAACTGAACGATCTACGAGGATTCATATTTTCACAATTTCTACTGCCTGTTTCCTCTGATCTAGCCTGTGCCGCTTCATCTGTATTTCTGTCCTCTGTTTCCATCACCGACTCTGAGGATGGTTTTATTTCATTGCGTTGTAGAGCCACAGACTCCTTAATGTTTTGTTTTATTTCATTGTAAGAAGCACTTTCACGCCTTGCAAGTTCAGCAGCAGCTCTAGCAGCAACACTAGCCCTTTCTGCAGATTCTGCAGCTGCCTGAGCAGCTGAAGTTGCATCCTTGAATCCCATATTCCAATTTTGCTGATTCAAGGAAGTACTCTCTGTTTGGTATGCTGAATTTTCTTCTTCCCAACTGGATCTGCTTCCTCTGTTCTCTGTTCCAAAGTAACATATGTACCCATGAAAACCGTTAATGTGATTTAGGGGGTGTTTGGATAGGTTTTTTTTAAACCAAGAAATGCTTTTTTATAAGTTAAGTACTTCTGGATTTAAAAAACATGTTTGTTTGGGTTTTTGGGCAGAAGCAGAAGCTGTAGAAAAAAGCTAAAATTCAGCGTTTTTCAGAAGCTGCCTCATAGATGCTTCTTAGAAAAGCACTTCTGAGAAGCTGTTTCAGAGAAAATCATTTAACTTACTTTGAAAACACTTTTTAAAACACTTTTTTTAAAAACACATCCAAACATGCCCTTAAATCTGGTGGCAAGACCATAACGACAGAACCATGAAGAAAAGTTCATTGTTTCAAGTTACCCGAAACTCTTGGCTGAGATGGAGTACAAGGCATTGACGTTGTATAAATCCTTGACCAGGAGGAGTCTTTGAAACTGGGTGTTTTGCTGGCTATTTCATTCTGAGACATTCTTTCACTCTGCTCGTTCGTTCTGCTGGGTGTGGGTGAGTAGTTTGCATTGGGTGATTCCATCGGCGTCTGGCTGGCACTTGCAAATGTTTTATGTCCAGCATGCTGAAAACATAAACATGAAAAGCTTAATTTATAGCATATAGGAAAGTCAGTCCATGTGAGAAATCAGCGAGTATGAGTTCTAAACATACCAGCGAGTCATCACTAGTAGGCATGTGGTTCTGATCTTCCAATAACTTGATATCGCATTTGATATTGAATTCTTCAGCAATTGAAGACAGGGCCTTCATTTTTGTCTTAGAATCAGGTGGTCTTGCTGACAATTTCTCAACCAACTAAATGCAACAAGGCAAGGACACACAGCCTCAGTAAAATGAGCTAGAAAAACTACTGAAAGAACTTTTACAATTACTAAAAAGTTGAGTTGCATCATCAAAAATGTCCATGTTTACTCTATCCCGATCAAACTTACCATACTGCTAACTCCACATTCTGGTCGAACCTCAAGTGCTGCGCTTATGAATTCTTTGCCATATTTTGCTACAAACTGCTTTCGGACATCAATGATTTCTGGAATGTCAGCACATCTAGAGGATGCAAATATAACACTTGAAATGGCTTCCCTCAACTCAAGGGGGCAATTCCTGAAAATAAAGCATAATTGACTACAATACAGCTGGAAAATAAACATGTTGATGAACAATTTATATAAAGGATACGTGAAATAGTCAATGAAGATGGCAACCATCAGCAAATTAATATCAATTATGGAAATGCAATCAAATAAGTGAATTAACGTCATGATATCTGACCGTCTACTATCAATTTCATAGAGAACACATGGATCATTCAGTAACAACCCAAGAAACAACCGGCCAAACATTGAAAACAATAACAAAAGTCTCATATGAAATTTTCTCATGCACATGGAATTGCAAAGTTGATCACAATAATGAAGATCAAAGCAAACTTACTTCTGCGACTCGATGATTGGCAACCGGGCAATGATAAGTTCACAGTAGATATCTATCAGCTCATAGACTGACAGGTTCTTCTCTTCCCTGATCACATGCTCGACCTGAAAAGGATGGCAAGATCAAACAAATTATTTAATTAGACAGGCAAATATCAAACTCATCAAAAAAACGAATTAAATATTTGATAAAAAAAAATTATTCATATGAATTTGGATCCCAGAAAAACTGACATTTTGAAATTAATTCCATAAATATTGATACAGATATACATAAAAGAAGAAGAAAATGTACCCGGATTAGAGCAGTTTGATCTTGGCCGGCCGCCAAGAGCATCGATATATCCCGGCGCATCTGCTTCACCTGGATCCCCTTCTTGTTCTTTGAAAGCGTTAAACGCGTTCGCAAGAGCTTTAGTGCTATCTTGCTGCAATTCATTTCACATCAAAACCATAATTCGTACTCAAAATCAACATTTATTTACCAGGAAAGAAAACACCTAAGCACCCATCCAGAAATCGTGAAAATTAATCCGTATGGGATGGTAAACAATCGAGAGGCATTAAAAAAACCCCCCCAAAATCATAGATTTTTATCAAAAATAACGTTAATATACATAGAAACCAGAGAATCTAAAGCTCAAAAAAGAAGACGATGAAAAAAAGCCTGTCCATAAAGATCAAACGCCCAAAATTTGACCTAAAACAACATAGGAACCTATAAATATATCAATAATCATCTCCAAAAATTAAAACGCAGCCAAAAAGCCCATATAATCTCTTAAAAAAATTTAAAGAAAAAACGGTGAACCAATCGAAAACTTGATATAAATAAAACAAAACGCCAAAATGGATTGGAAAAAGTAATTATATCCATATAATTCATCAAAATACATCAAAGGTTACCATTTTTCAGCCTTAAAACTCTTTGGGAGCAGGTCAGAGGCGAAACTCTTCGATTTCCTGAACATCCAGCTCCCCATACAGACCAATTCGAGAACAAAAAAAATGAGAACCAGCGATCAAGGCATCCAACTTCCGGAATTTCTCACCGAACCAAAAGCAAAATTCTCAAGGAATCGATTCGAGAGATCAAAACTTCGAACTTTGGAAACACTCACACTGTTTGCTCGCTCTCTCTTGCGGGAATGATAGAAATCCACGAGAGCGAAGGTTCTTATGTACGCAATGACGATACTACCCTTCGCGCTAAAATAACTGCGGTTTTTTCGCAGTTACCCCATGAAATACTTTAATTTAAAAAACTTCTTCTGAAAATTTTAAAATTTTGCTCCTTTAACCCTGCAAACCTATATATTTGAGAATCTGCAAGTATGATTGCATCATTATATTTATAAACATATATAACTAATATATAGCAAACGAAAAGAATATAATTTTTGATATTAAAAAATTATATGTGCAAAATTAGTAATTTATTGCGGGTATATTTGCCAAAAGAGACTTTCGCAAGGTAGTTTGGTCTTTTGGACGTGGGTGAGTGGGTGATTATTGGTAAGACTTCATTTGTCTTTGGGAAACAAGAAGTTATATTTTGGGATAATCCACACGTGTGCCATGTGGCTCATTTTCAGTGAGACACGTGTCTTTAAGTGACACCCACGTAAAAACAAAAATCTTAATTATATATATATAATGTTTATGGAGGTAAAAAAATAATAATACTTTAACTTTGATAGTGATGTGTCAGCATTTAATTTTTTTTATCTTAACTAAAATGTTTAGATTTTAAAAAGTAACATTTTTTTATTTAAAAAAAAAAAGTAAGATTTTTTTTTCTAATTAATTGTGATTCACTTTAGTGATTGCTTGGTGCTAGAGAATTTCTTTTTGAAAAAAATAATAATAAATAAATAAGAGCTTTAAAAGGAAGCTTTTGTTAAGAGGCATAATATAGAGTTTTTATTTTTTAAAATTTATTGTGGTTCATTTTCACTTTTTTGTTGTAAAAATAATCAACTTTCTGTATATTAAATAATTTGAAAAGCAACGGCTATCAAATATAGTGTATAATATTTTATCAAAAAGTTAATTGTCATGAATATTTTTTTATTAAGTGTAGTTTTTTTTTTTGTAAGTAATTATAGTGTATTTTTGAACCCTGTTATCTTATTCAGATTGGTCTCACTAAATCATATCCCGTCTCTTTTATTTTCCATTTCATATTGTTCTAACAAGCCGAATGACATTAAAATCTGGACCTTAGAGAAGTAGAATGTTCTTTGTGAAATCCTTCTATCAATGCATAGTAGACGGTGGAATTCGCAGCCCTTTGCATTCCTATTTTTGGAAAGTAGGTTGTCCAAACAAGCTAACCCTATTTAGTTGGTAAGCCTGGGATGATAAAATCCTAATTCTCACTAATCTAGCTATTTTCTTTGCTTTCTTTGTTATTTTTTGGTATGTTTCTCTAGCTTTGCATCACCTCTGCAGTTCTTTGTTTTCTTATTGTGATGCTGTTTTCCTCTGATGCTTAAAATAAGCTATACATAATAATACATTTATGTTTATTTGTGTATATAATGGGATGATATGATATGTTCCTTTAATTCAAGAAATTAAGGGACCACCCAAGCCTAATTAGTATGATTAGTAGAGATGTCAGATGTCAATGAGGCAGGGCGGGGCTTGCCTGGCCCACCCCAGCCCCCACCCTGCACCGCCAACATATGTCTTACCATGCCCCATCCGGCCCTGATTTTTTTTTTTTTTATCTTCTCAATACCATAACTACTCTGCGAATTTTTGCACTCACCCCGTTCCGCCCGCCCCGTTTTTACCGGAGTTGTCATATAAAATTTCACTATTTTTAGTTTATTTATATTAATAATTATAAAATATGCAATTAATAATTATATATATATATATTATTGTAAAAGCAATTAATAATTCATCTTCAATATAAAAGTATATATATATTTCCATAAAATAAGATAAAAGAAAGATAAAGAGAATATCGAAATACCCACACTTCAGCTTCTTCTTCTCTTATTTCTTCTTCTCTATATTTTCATAATACAAGAATAAGGGGGTATTTATAGTTTTTCAAGAAATGGATGGACGGTCGGGGTTGACTCAATCCGACGGTCCATAACATTTTGGTAGGTGGAATAGTGAAAGTTTGGCGGCTGCTACAGTGCCGGTTTTGCTACATTACATTTTTGCTACAGTAGACATCAATTATTATATATTTTATAACACTCCCCCTTGGATGCCTACGGCCAAAGGATATGTCTCATTAAAACCTTACTAGGAAAAACCCAGTGGAATAAAAACCTAGTCAAGGAAAAAGAGTACATAATCCTTGGTAAATTTGAGGGTTACTGCCTCATTAAAAACCTTGCCTCGGAAAAACCCATTTGGGATAAAAACCGTGGCGAAAGGAAAAAGAGTACAGTCTCCCCTCAAATAAATAATTATATATATATATATCTCAGAATCTTTTCATACCTATGTTGCGAACAAGCTGTTGATGTATACCTTTGGGGAGCGATTTTGTAAATAAATCGGCTTGATTCTCAATAGATCGAATCTTTTGAACTTCTATAACACCTTCTTTTTGTAGATCATGGGTGTAGAAAAATTTTGGAGAGATATGCTTTATTTTGTCTCCTTTAATATATCCCCTTTAAATATGGGATATACAAGCACTGTTGTCTTCATAAATTACTGTAGCATTTGTTGTAATTGATGGTAGTTTGCATGAAGACTGTATATGTCCGATCATAGATCGCAACCATTGGCATTCCCGCCTGCTTCATGAAGAGCCAGAATTTCAGCATGATTTGATGAAGTGGTTGTAAGCGTTTGTTTTGTGGAACGCCATGAGATAGTTGTACCATTATAAGAAAATATGTACCCATTTTGAGATCTTCCTTTATAAGGATCAGATAGGTACCCTGCATCAGCAAAACCTAGAAGATTGGATGAAGACTCTTGTGGATAAAATAAGCCCAAATCTGTAGTTCCTCGTAAGTAGCGAAAAACATCCTTCAATCCCTTCCAATGCCTTTGTGTTGGTGTAGAGCTGTATCTTGCTAGAAGATTTATTGCGATAGCTATATCAGGTCTTGTATTATTTGCAAGATACATTAATGCACCAATTGCACTAAGATAAGGAGTTTCTGGGCCAAGAATCATCTCCCCTTCATCTGGTGGACGAAATGGATCTTTTTGGGCGTCGAGCGTTCAGACGACCATTGGAGTACTCAATGGATATGCTTTATCCATATTAAATCTCTTCAGCACCTTTTCAGTATAGGTTGACTGATGGATAAATATTTCATCCAGTAAATGTTCAATATGTATGCCAAGACAAAATCTGGTCTTTCCCAGATCTTTCATTTCAAATTCTTTTATTAGGTATGATGCTGCTTTGGTAATTTCATCATGAGTACCTACAAGATTTAAATCATCCACATATACTGCTATCACAACAAACCCGTTAGTGGAGCTTTTAATAAAAACACACGGGCATATATTATCATTTTGATATCCTTCTTTTATAAGATAATCACTGAGACGGTTATACCACATCCATCCAGATTGTTTTAATCCATAAAGAGATCTCTGTAATTTAATAGATTGTAACTCCTTGCTGGATGTAACTTCTGCAGTTTTGTATCCTTCAGGGATTTTCATATATATATCATTTTCAAGTAACCCATAAAGATATGTTGTAACAACATCCATCAACTGCATATCTAATTTATTACTTGCTGCCATGGCAATTAAAAAGCGGAAAGTAATTCCATCCATTACGGGAGAATATGTCTCCTCATAGTCAACACCAGGCATTTGGGAAAAACCTTGAGCAACCAGTCTTTCTTTGTATCTCATAATGTCATTATTTTCATTTCTTTTTCTCACAAACACCCATTTGTAACCGACTGGTTTTATTCCCTTTGGTGTAATCACTATCGGCCCAAATACTTCACGTTTTGAGAGGGAATTTAGCTCAGCCTGGATAACTTCTTTCCATTTTGGCCAATCATTTCTTTGTCGACATTCGTTTATGGATCGTGGCTCTGAATCATTATCTGTATTCATTTCTATATCCATGCCCACATTGTAAATGAATACATCATTTTCTTCAGTTTCATACCGATTTATTATTTTATGATCACCTGCACAACAAATTAAATTTTCAATATTTGCAGGAATATCCTTTCCCATTGCTTCATTTTCATAGTCTGAGGGTTTCACATTTTCCTCTCCCATCTCACGTGGGAGATCCCCCTCTCCAATAGTTTTTATTTTCTGCCTCCTTTTTCTAAGAGTTGAATCTTTGGCGCCAATTGGTCTTCCACGCTTTTGACGTGGTTTATCATCTGTTTGTTTTCTCTTGCAATGGGATTTTAGGAATCTCAATTCTTGCAGGAGCATTGGCAGCTGGTATATATGACATGGTTACTCTTTTAGTATCAGTGAATGCATCAGGTATTTTGCAATATTCTGCAATTTAATGATCCTTTGAATTTCAATTTCACACTCACTGGTGCGAGGATCATATGTATTTAACTGTGATCCCATATTGTGGTATTGTGGTTTTTGTTGATGAACATCAACTTTACCATCACGTGATCTGAAATAATTTCGGCCGCATCACGACCACGTCTTCCACGACCACCACGATTTCCTCGTCCACCACGGTTTTTATAACCGTCACCACGACCATTTTTTTTGCACATAATTAATTTCAGGCAGTGGTGTTGATCCAGATGGTTGAGATTGATAATTTTGCATTAGCAACTGATTATTTTGCTCCACCACCAGGAGACAAGAAATTAATTCAGAAAATTTTGTAAAAGTATTGCCTCTATATTGCTGTTGTAAAGTTAAATCTCAAGGATGAAATGTAGTAAATGTTTTCTCGAGCATCATATCGTCTGTTATCGTTTCTCCACAGAGGCGTAACACCGAGACTATTTTAAAGAGCTCGGAATTATATTCTTGCACACTTTTAAAATCTTGAAACCTGAGATTTGTCCAGTCATGGCGTGTTTTTGGTAAATATACCATTCTGAGATGTTCAAATCTCTCTTTCAAAGAAATCCACAATTCCTGTGGATCCTCAACCGTTAAATATTCATTTTTCAAGCTATCATCAAGATGATGCCTTATAAATATCAAGGCTTTTGCCTTACTATCATTGGGCTCATCATTATCAGCCTCAATGGTCTTGCTCAAGTTCCGTACCTTCAGATGCAACTTGGCATCGAGGCTCCAGGAAATATAATTGCTTCCGGCAATATGGAGAGGCTCGAAATCTTTTCTTGCAATATTTGCCATTAAAAATCAAACACTATATTGAAACAAATATAACAACGAATTAGACGAAAATTATAAAACATAAATATAAAGTTGTTAAAACTACATTAAAGTGAAATGATAATGCAAAACAAGATTATGAGCAGATTCGTGCTGATAACGTATTGTAAAAGCAATTAATAATTCATCTTCAATATAAAAGTATATATATATTTCCATAAAATAAGATAAAAGAAAGAGAAAGAGAATATCGAAATACCCACACTTCAGCTTCTTCTTCTCTTATTTCTTCTTCTCTATATTTTCATAATACAAGAATAAGGGGGTATTTATAGTTTTTCAAGAAATGGATGGACGGTCGGGATTGACTCAATCCGACGGTCCAGAACATTTTGGTAGGTGGAATAGTGAAAGTTTGGTCGTCGCTTTCTGCTCTGGCGACTAGCTGCGGTGCCGTTTTTGCTACAGTTGGCATCCATTATTATATATTTTATAACATATATATTAATATATAGGGGCATATTTATAAATTTTTTAACAAAGCGGGGCGGGCTGGGCAAGGTAAAACCAGAACTGCCCCGCACCCTCACAAAAAATCCTTGCCCCGCTAAGCTCCGTTCCCCGGTCTCCAAAAAAAACCCACCTCATTAGGGGTGGATCGGGGTCGGAAACCAAGGGTCGGTCAGTTTTTGACATTTCTAATGATTAGGCAAGAAATTAAAATAAAAAACTTTTAAAAGTTATTAAAAATTATTATAAAACTAATTTCTGAATGATTATTAATTTCAATGACTTAATTTTAATTTGGACTTTGACTTCATTTCATACACTATAAAAGTGTTCGATTCGAAAATTAGGACCACAATCATATCTTACCATTAGAAATTAGCCCAAATGTGAATTGGGCCATTGAGCAGTTGGGCTCAAACTCATATCAACAAGTCAAACTTGATGTTTAATTAAATGAGTCGAGTTCAATTTCAAACTTGTAAATTTTCGTATTTTAAATTTGAGTTTATTTTCTTTATGATTCACCTCTAATACATATAGGGTATGAATTTTGAATGCCTAATTTGAGTTAAATAATTTGGGTTTGACTTAAATAGACCCCAGATTGAGTTGAAGCTAGTATTGAGTTTCAACATAACTTCATTTACTCAAAATTCCACTTAATTATATCATAATATAAATATTACAACTTACATCTATCCCTAGCCTCCGAGCAAGACTGTGAACTATTTGAGTTTATTTAAACGCTTAAAATTGGAATGATAAATAATCTCTGCTCCATCCCAGTTTAATTAATTAATTAATTAATTTCTAAGCTTTTATCATTCAACTATTATATATATATATATTATATATATATATATATATATATATATATATATATTCAACTTATTTAATACACTCAACTATTATCCATGCCAGAGATAAAGGCAATAATATCGTAAAATTATAATATAATAAAAAAAACTAACCACAAAAAGTTAAATTAACAAAATCTCTCTCCGTATGTATCACAAATTATGCAATATTATTTTTAAGCTATCAAGATTATCATCTTGAGTTCTCGACTACTCCTGTCAAAGAGTGTTATGTGAGCGTGTTTGTATAGATAAGTTATTATAAAAGGTCTGGTGTTCAAATAGCATCAACGCATGATGATGAGTAAAAGTTCACTGTACACAATGAGAATCACAGCAAAAATATTGTCTATGTATATATACATGAATAAGTTATTATAAGAGGTCATGTATTCAAATATCATCAACGCATTGTAGTAAGAGTCCAGTGTACACGGACAGTGAGGGTCCCTTGTGCATAGGGTGCTATAAGATCTATTGTCCGAAAACAAACTTACAACTCAATTGCTGTACTATAGAGTAAGGAGCATGACCTTATCCCTATTATTATATATGGCTTGTTGCATTTGTAAAAAAATAAAAAATCTCATAAAATCAAGCTGATAATATATATATATAGAATTTTCCCTGAATCGGAACACACGTAAAGATTTATAATGTGTCCTTTATATTCGAGCAAGATGATCCAAAAGGATTGCATGGATGGCCCACAAGAGTTCTTGATTTGATTTAGCCCAAAATTTTGGGGTCCCTCAATATATAAATTCAGATCATCACCGAATTCCAAGATCCATGCACCAAATAGTTCATGCATTTAAATCACTCGGAGAACACCACCAACCTCATAAAACATATATACTTCAACAATCCCATATATATATATATATATGTCATCATATGGATCACCATTTTTAAATATATTATTATTTTTTCCCATTTTTAATTATTTTCAACGACGTAATAAAAATCAAATTTAATTAAAAATTTTATAAGGACAAGGATGCATTAATGTTAATTAAGAAAAGTACAAAATAAATTGAAGTGGAGACAAATTAGCATACCGAGTACTCATGATTGACCCAAAATAATAATATTTGTTATTTTTATATTTTTAAATATAAATGAAGTTGCATAACCCAAACATCAATAATTATCTCTTTCTTGAATAGAAAAAAAAATATCTTTTATTTTTAGTTTTACAAAAGAAAAATATAAGAGCTCAAATTTTGAATAATATATACCAAAAATTTGCAAATATCTTTACCTACTACTACTACTAATAATAATAATAATAATAATAATAATAATAATAATAAAAGACATAAATTATTTAGTCTAGTTTTATTCCTTTGCATGAAATACTAACTTTGTAATACATTAATAATGTTAACAATGAATATACAAGACAATGAAACTATGCTGTATTATCTTCTTTATTTAATAGCCTTTTTTTTTTCTGTTTTCTTGTTTTACTTCCTTTAATAAAATCATATATTTTTTCTTTTTTCTTTTTTCTAAAAAATAGTTAAAGATAAAAAAGATAAATAACAAAGATGAAGATGAAGATGAGGATGAGGGAGAGTAGTTAATTACTAGGTATAAATGTGAAGGTGATGGTTCTCCTAACTAAACGTGTGGACTTATGAGTAGACATTGAAAGCAAAAGGAATTGAAGAGCTTTAAATGAGAAGCATTTAATTTTTTTTTAAAACAATTATTATTTAAAGGAATAATAATATTTGTGCATGAGTTATATAAGGACATGTACGTAAGAAGGACAAGGATACTAACCTACCAATTTGGGCTGGCAACATGCTGGAAAGTGACCTACATTACTCTTTGTAGGACATGCACCAAATTTTTGTCAAACTTTGCACGCTCAGCATATATATATATATATATATATATATATATATATATATATATATATATATATATATATAATGATGTTATTAACTATTCATACGGTCAAGAGGAATACTGAATGAATTATATATATAAATTTACATTTTGGCTTTTTAATATGCAGATATATGTTAGAATTGAAATTTGCAAGTTAAAGATTATAAGGGGCAAAAATAGTATTTCATGTGGTAAATAACCGGCAAACATGCGCAATGAAATTTCATGAAGTCATATGTGCATGTTGATAAGAGTTATTATTAGAAATAATTCGAAAGAAATTGAATTAATAGGAACTATAAATTGTGTTGTTATTCATGTGCTTATTATTATTATTTTTTGGTTAAGTCATGATTTATCTATTTTTAATAAAAAATAAATGGTAGAATCCCCAAAATAGACCCTCTATTTTCCCAAACCGGCCCTTTTAGTCCCTCTAATATAATTTGAGCCTTTTTACTCCGTTTATTTTTTAAACTGGGAACATTGAGTCCCTTATGCTAACGGGGGTTAAATTTTCCGTTAATTGATCTTGACGTGGCTTTATAAATTAAAAAAAATATTTTAAAAATATTTTAAAATTAATTTACAAATAAAAAAACTAAACGGGTTCGGATCCGCCAATGATAGCGGATCCAAACCCGTTTATTTTCATCTCTTCCATCTATCCTCCCCCCGGCGAAAACCCTAATTTCGCCACCCTAATTCCCCCCCCTTCCCCCCTCCCCCCCTCTCCCCCGACAACTCCAACCACCACCCCCCAACAAGGTGCCACGTTCACCGGCCATCATCATCATCTTCTTTCGTTTGAAGCAAGTGTTGATTATTTGGTAACAATTATTACTTGAAGTCGATTTTCATTTGTGATATATGAATTATGAAATGGGCTTAATTTATTGACATTTCCTTAACTCCCCATTAGTTTTTTTAATGATGAAAATATCCGTTGTCATCCTATCTAGGATATGTTTTTTGTTTGTTTGTATTCTTACTTATATTGTTTTTGAATGTTTGGTTGGTTTGTTCTTTTTGTTTGTTTTGGCTTAGTATCAAATCCACTTTTACACTAAATGTGATTTCTAATTTGATTGTGGTTCTCTCATCCTTAAGCGGCTAATTGTGGTGAGTTTTAATAAGCAGAGAAGCAAAGTTGTGTTGATATTGAACAGGATTTTGAACAAAACCTCAATGACTCTAATTGTTTATTCAAAGAAACAAAATTAATCCACAAAAATTATATTAATTTCTCAACAACAAGTAAAACAATAATTGAATAATTTACACTGCAACAAGTTCATTATCAGAATCGTGAGCACTTCTCTTCATATGCCACCTTTAAAATTTGGGACACAAAAGGATTTTCTGGTTTTTATTGTATATCTTATGAGAATCTAATTGCTTGGTTTGAGCATTGCGGTGAAGGACAAAATGCGATCGTCGACGAAAGTGGGACTTCGGTGAAACATCAACAATGGTGGATGAATGGTACCTCCGTATAAGGATGAAGCGGCTATAGCAATAAATGATCAAGTTCGGGATTTGATCAATGGGGGAGAGAAGAAGAGTGGAGGTGGGGTTAGAGGGGGGAAATAGGGAAATTAGGGTTTTAGGAGGATAGGATGGTAGAGATGAAAACTAAACGGGTTTGGATCCGCTATCATTGGGGATCCGAACCCGTTTAGTTTTTTTATTTGTAAATTAATTTTAAAATATTTTTAAAATATTTTTTTTAATTTATAAAATCAACATCAATTAACGGAAAATTTAACCCCGTTAGCATAAGGGACTCAATGTTCCCAGTTTAAAAAATAAACGGAGTAAAAGTATAGGCTTTAATTTATTAGAGGGTTCTACCAAAATAAATTGAAGGCGAGTAATTTGTTAAAATAATATTATTAAATTTAAATTTCATTAAGTTAGGAGTGTTTTCATATGTATGGTGTTCTTTAATTTATTTCTATATAAATTTTTTGTTACTTATATAAATTAACCTCAGGAAACAATTATTTTTACATGCATAAATACTATATATGCTTAAATATCAACAAGATCAATTGTCTTCATAGTTTAAATAAGAAAGGAAAATCAATTTAAACGCTCATAATAATAAGAATATATATTTTATTATAATAGGTCTTATCCATATATATTGTAATATATAATGCATTCATACATGTAGAAAAATAGGCATAATTAATACATATAATTAAGTAGGAAAATAAAAAGTCCATAACTAAATGTAAACCATTAGAAAAGCAATTTATGCATCCTTTATATGCATGAGCACTAGTAACATAAAATTTGTTTTACGTGCAAATAACACACTCCTACACTTAAAAAAATAAATTTGCTACTATTGTTCCATCTATATATACGCCTAATATTAACTTCATAATTACTTGTAGGACTCTTGGAAAAATTGAAATTATATATATATATATATATATATATATATATATATATATATATATATATATATATATATATATATATATATATTCTTGTAAATAATGTATTTGCATGTATATATACTGCACAAATCTCATAGTTTTGCATTTGCATTGTAATTAAACATGAGTAATTAAATGGCGCGAGAATAAAAATAAAAACTGTTAAATTTTTTTTTTCTTTAAAAAAACAACTAAAATAATTATACAAGTGTGAGTAAATATAAATGGCATTTTAGGTTGTTTGATTCGCTTAAAGACAACACTAGCAATACAATACAGTATAAGCAGTTGAGTTATAGTATAAATACTTGTGTTTCTTAACTTTTCATATGCATTGGATACTGGCGCTAAAAAAAAAAGGCTGCCAAATTTTTGTATCACCTCTGGGGAAAAAAAATTCATAGGATAATATTTTATGATTTTCTTTTTCAATATTTAACACTTATTTTTTTAATTAATAAAAATTATCAATTTATAATTATCTTTAAAAATTTAAATTATATTCAGTAATAACTAATTATAAAGAAATATTTATAGTAAAAAATTGAATTTCAATAAATGATTCACTAAAATTATATTTTGTTAAGGAAATTTGACCCTTTTTTTAAATATTAATTGAGGAAAGTTTTATCTTTTGACTATGATGTAATTTGGCCAATTTTTTAATCTTATTATTTTGGGTAAAAAAGATTTATGGAGTTATGAAAGTACATATATGTAAAATATCATATTATGTGTTGCATATATATGTGCATGAGTACATACCACATTATATGCATAAATGACAATGAGTAAGTTAATTTGGATAAGGTATCATAGTACCTCTCTCCATACCCACATTTTAAAAAAAAAAAATGCACTTATATCCACCACAGAAATATGATTTTTTCTAACACTTTTTTTTTTTTTTTGGGTAAAGTAGACAAATCATATTGCTTCACATGGCTATCAGACAATGAACGTCGCAACTGATATATATGGAACTCGTCAGGGACATGAGCGAGTTTTCTAAATATACCATGTGCTCTCACCCTGCAGAATTTCTAACAAGGAGCCTAGCGTCAACATACCTGAAAGTCATTGATTTTTCTAACACTGTCTTCAACTATATAATAAAATATAAATATCATTATAAAATAAAGAACTTTCATTAAAAGTAAAAATATTGAAAAAAGATCGGCATCCTTAACTCATAAATCTAAAACGTAACTCATAATGTAATATTTGTATTGTAACTAAATAAATAACTCATTCATATCATCACTGGAAGCTTTAATTATATATATACATATATCTTTTACCCATACTATACCATTATACCCATATAATTTTACAGGTATTTACTCTATCCATTATGAGTATTTTTTTACAAATACCCACCGGGCTTGAATTTAATTGCCATCCCTTACAAAATAAATAAATAAATAAATAAATAAATAAAAATAAAAATAAAACATAATTGTAACCCTAACACCTAACACATTTAGTATTTGTTTTTTTGGTTGCAAGATCATAACCCTCAAGAAACCAATGAGAAGTCAATAAATTGCATGCAAAAAACAAATAGAATCAACATCCACACCGACTAAACAAAACCCTAAAAAGATGTTTACATCTGTGAGAGAGAGAGTATACAGAGTAGCTAGAGCAAGTCTTTTGTGGATATTAAGAAGCCAGAGCAAGTCCTTTTTGTGGATAATAAGAAGCCATTAAAAAAAAGGCTTCTTCTTCTCTTGCTCTGGGGGACACTGGAACTATAAACAAACCCTAATTATTATGCACTTCCTATATATTCTTCTCCCTAAGACTTTATCAACTCCACCCAAAGTTATATATAAATATAATTTGATCAGGAGCATGAGATCATGTATTCTGAATCAGTTCATGCTTCACAATCACTGATTTCGCTTTCTATTTTAGCTGGTGCTTTGGAGGACAAACACTTAGTTTTTCAAGGGATATTGATGTGGGAAATGGCAAGGAAGGCCATTACTGTATATATTTCTTTATCATCTTAATTAATTTAATTGCATGCATGACCTGAATTAATCTAGGCTAGCCTTTGTCACTTGATATATATATATACCTTTTTCTTTTATTGTTTTTAGTATATATAGGAAGCATCCATGTTTCTTCAGATGACTATGTATGCACATATTTACTAATTAATAATATATATGTGTATATGTGGTTCACCTTTAACGAGAATCATGCTACTGTTTCTAGGGTTTTGTTTCTACTCTATGGAATAGAAGTTATATATATATATTCACCAACTTTCCTTGGAAAAAATAAGGGAAGCAGTTATTTAAGACCCTTTTAATTTGGTGCTCTAACATACTAGCTATATATATATATATATATATATCAGTAATTAAAAATGTTAGAAATAGTGCATGGAGAAATTAATTTTTTTATTTATATCTGTAATTAACACAATATGGGTTCATTGTTTAATTTACTGAGTGTCACACTATCTTATATATCTTCATTGGAGAAAAGGATATGATTTATATGTTTCTTCTATATATTGTTGTTGTTGCTGGTTGTCTTTTTGACAGAGCTAGTGTTTTATAATTAACACCATCTTTAACTAACTTTAGTTTATTTTTAGTGAGAGTTAATTAAACACATAATAGATTAATTTTTTTTACTCACAGCATTCATCTATATAACGTTTCAACTATATATATATATAATGACATACTAATTTTTTAATATATAAATAGAGAATAGATAAGTGATATAACCTTTAACTAATAACAAATATTACCCAAGAATAAGCTTATAATATCACCATCTTTTCCTAATATATTAGATTGTGTTGGTAATAAGTGTTTGAGAGAATAAATAAATAAACTTATTTCATTTATCAGTCTATCGTTTAATTAGAGTTCCCTTTTGAGGATAAAAAAAAAAAATAAAGAAATAAAAATTTGTCACTATTGAGTTTCTGGGGTCCCACGCAAAAGGCACTAGCAATCTTGAGGAGCTTACAAATTACTTAAATCTAGTGATATCTAAAAACACTAGTTAATTAGCTAGTAATTTCAGTGCCTAATTCATGGATGATATATTCCCTCTTACCATGGCTAGAGAATGTCTTGTTTGTCTATGTTTTCAACTCATGTTCATCAATCTTTTGAGCTGATGTATTTGTTTGCTTCTCTGATAGAACATAAGTTATCCATATTATTCAAGGAAAAAAACTTAGCAAGTTAATTTATAACACCACATTTCATGCAGTTTATTAATTTTTATAATAATAAAAAATAAATTAACTTCTTCATTCACCTAATTAATTATAACCCAAGTGATTCATCAAAGTTTGAACTATTGGCTCACTCATGCACACTAAAACAATGAAATAATTAAGTGAATAATTTCTTTAAGCCCTTGAGAAATTAAATGTACGTTTTGTTATAGGGGGGAAAAAATAGTAAAACCTATGTATTAAAATTAAAGTATATAAATCATATTCATTTATAAAAAAAAATCACCAAATATAAATATAAAAAATATCAAAAGAATAAAATTATCTTTATCAAGTTGAGCAATATCGTTGCTCATCATTTCATATTGCGTAAAAAACACTGTATTTAGCCAGAGTTATCTTTTGATATTGAACTACATTATTTAACTAGGAGAGAAAAAATAATATCAAGAGTAACTTCTTTTAATGCCACATTTTAATTACCAACATAATCTCCCTATAATATTTCAATATCAAAGTAAGCAAATGATTAAAAAAAAACAAACAAAGTAATTGAAAAAAAGCAATCACAGACAAACATAAAATAATAAATTAAGATGGTGAAGAAGACCAAGTCTCACAAGGACTCTCCTTTGATGCAAATGAGGAGGAAGCTTCCAATGAAGTGAGGCAGTAGAGAGATAGATAGAGGATATCTCACAGCTGTTCCAATGACCACACACACACACTATTTCAAACTTTTGTATTCTTTTGATCTCCTTATTGAAAACTACATATCATCATATTTATTTTACATCATTCTCATGCAATCACACTTTGTATGATATCACTTCTTCTCTCATTCAATTCCTCTATATATACTCATCCCCTTCCTTCCATATGCTCTCACTCAAAAACAAGTTCCAATATATATATATATATATATATCACTACTACTAGTGCTACTAATTAACACTTATATATATTTATGGCCATTGGTGCAATGTCTTCTTCTTCTTCCTCTTCTACTCCTCCATTGTCAAAGCTTGCAACATCCAAAGCTCATGGAGAAGACTCTCCATACTTTGCTGGTTGGAAAGCTTATGAAGAGAACCCTTATCATCCTTTGGACAACCCTTCAGGTGTCATTCAAATGGGATTAGCTGAAAATCAAGTAAGTATTAATTAGTCATCATTAATGCTTTCATGTATTTGATTAAACAACAACAACAACAACAACAACTATTTATTGATCAATATTGTTATTGGTTTTTTTGTATATATAGGTTTCATTTGATCTTTTGGAGGAGTACTTGGAAAAAGAACAAGAACAAGTAGTGTTCAAGTGTGGATCCAACTTCAGAGACACAGCTTTGTTTCAAGATTATCATGGTCTAAAAGATTTCAAGAAAGCATTGGCAAGTTTCATGGGAGAAATAAGAGGAGGAAGAGCTAAATTCTCCGAAAACCGCTTAGTTCTCACCGCCGGTGCCACTGCCGCCAATGAACTTCTCACTTTTATTCTCGCCGACCCCGGCGATTCATTGCTTGTCCCCACTCCTTATTATCCAGGGTGAGAAAAGTTTATACCTACATACATTCAAACTATATATATATATATATATATATTTAAAGTGATCATGTAATTAAGGAAGGATTCTAATTAGTAAAAATTTTACAGTTTTGATAGAGACTTGAGGTGGAGAACAAGAGTGAACATAATTCCGATTCATTGCGATAGCTCGAATGATTTCCAAGTGACACGAAAAGCTTTAGAAGACGCATACAAAGAAGCCGAAAAGAAGAGGAGCAAAGTGAAAGGAGTGCTATTAACCAACCCTTCCAATCCTTTAGGCAAAGTGATACCAAGACAAGTCCTTGAAGACATACTAGATTTTGCTACAACGAAGAACATACACTTAATCTCCGACGAGATCTACTCCGGCTCCGTATTCGTTCAGAAAGAGTTCGTGTCGATAGCCGAAATCATCGAAGAAAACGGATACAAGAACTCGGAAAGAGTGCACATTGTTTACAGCCTTTCAAAAGATCTAGGCCTGCCTGGATTCAGAGTTGGAGCTATTTATTCATACAATCCAAATGTTGTTATAACTGCAACAAGGATGTCAAGTTTCAGCCTGGTTTCATCTCAAACTCAGAGAATGTTGGCTGCCATGCTATCAAACAAAGAGTTCACTGAAAAGTATATAAGAACAAACAGAGAAAGGCTAAGAAAAAGACATGAAAAGATAGTTGAAGGATTGAAAGAAGCTGAGATAGAGTGTTTGGAAGGGAATGCAGGGTTGTTTGTGTGGATGAACTTGAGGCCATTGCTTGAAGAGAGAACAAGAGAAGGAGAGTTGAAGCTCTGGGAGACTATAGTCAATGAAGTGAGGCTTAATATATCTCCAGGGAGTTCATGCCATTGCAGTGAGGTTGGATGGTTTAGGGTTTGTTTTGCTAACATGAGTGAGAAGACTTTGGAGGTTGCGTTGAAGAGAATGAAGGACTTTGTGGAGAAGAAGAAGAAGAAGAAGAAGAAGAAGCAGCAGCTGCTGCTTTTTGGTTACTATTTTTGAGTGACTTTGATGGGTGCCGTCTTACTTATTTATTATTTATTTTGTAATCTTTTGAGATGATTCTTCCAATTAACTATTATGATTGGGTTTTTCTGCAATGTAACTTCACAATTGCGTGTATGCCCTTTGTAAAATTTGTATTTGTGTTTGCATTTCCAATGTATTAAAATGACCTTGTTCTTTGCTTATATATATATATATAGTTGCTACTACGTTTATGGCGGCAAGAAAGAATAAAATCTCTATTACTTATTGTCCTATAAAAAATAATTATCTAATTATATGAATTTTCATTTTCATTGTTATATAGGGACTTGATTTGTTTTCATGTATACACTAAAGAATGGGCTCATATGCAAACACAAAGAACATGATTTCTAGGTTTTATAAGGGCATATATGTAAAACAGATCCTTTAAGAATTAATAATATTGTAAAACGGTTTGGTGATGGATGAAGGTGTTGATTTGTCATCACATAGTTAATGAAATTTATTTTTTTTTAAAACCAAATTGAAGTTGATTAATAAATAAAGTTCCAAAAATTAGAAAAATGAACATATGGTCAATTACTTCTCTCTCTTTTAAAAAAAATCACTTTTGACTACTTCGTATGCCATTTACCATAACTTAACCAAAAAAACAAAAGAAAATGGTAAATATTAGTAATATGTATTCCATCTAGCAAAATCCACATTAGGTTTCACAATTTATTAAAAAAAAAGGACAAATTAGGAATCCATTATGGGATGAGAATTCACTGGAGAATCAGATTAAACTCATGAATTTTTTTATTATTATTGTTATTCATAAAATAAATAAATCATAACTTCACTAAAAAAAATAACTACATAACATTAAATAAAAATACATGGTATGTATGTGCCATTCAAACTAACAAATTTCAAAGTCCACTAAGATTGAAATTAGAATATAGCAAAATAATAAAAAAAAATAGATTGAAAAAACCTGTGAAACTCACAAAATAATCACCGACGATGGATCATCGATCATACGTGACACTGTAGGGCACAAATGATGATGAATTTATTGCATGATAATTACTATAAATCTCTGCAACTTAAAATATTATCAATTAATGAGTTCACAATAGTTTTTCCAAAAGATGGGACCAATAACTATAAATTTTTAGGGTCCCATATTTGGAAACAGTGAGAGAGATCTTGTTTTGGTCCTTTTCCCTTTGAGCTGGAGACTAAGATATCCTCAAATCATCATCAATGACAGCATCATTCCTTTCCAAAAAATTATTGGAGATCATTGTATTAATTTTCAGGGCATGTGTGGCGTTATTGCATTCACAAAAGCTCAGAAAAAAAAAAAGCTTTTAGTAATAAAATTTAAAAATTTAAAAATTGGAAATTTAAAACCGAATTCTGATTCATTTATTATTTTTTGACAACAATAAATAGAACGTCCAGATCTAAAATGAAATAAAGTAGCTTTTATCACAGGCTCCACCAAATTTTAACTTCCGGGTCCAACTGTTCTACCCTTTTCAAACTCAAACATATGATTTTAAGCCAAAAGAGCTTTTTTTTTTTTTTTGTTTTGTTTTGTTTTGTTTTTTTTTTTTTTTTTTTTTGAGATGCTGAAATCAAATAAACTCTTGAGAACTTTTGGGGTCCAAAGCGTTCTCCTATTTTTAACCTCAAGCACATGATTTTAAGCCAAAAGAGTTTTTTTTTTTTTTTTATATCATCAAATAAAATAAACTTTTGAGCCTCAAACAAACAAAACTGTGCTAAAAATATAATTGCACTGTATCATCCAAAGTGTAATTAAAAAACAAAGGGATAAAAAACTCGTTAGCATTCAAGGACTGTTTGAACAGACATAACAAACTATTTATGATCAATTTCAAATATGATGAACATGGATGATGAACCAACAACTCATAAAACCCCAGCAAATCCTTCAATCCCATCAATTAAAAAAAAGGCCGCAAAGAAAAAAAACAAAAGCTTCAGATCATGCATCTAGGAGGCACATGAGCACAAAATGTGAAGTTAAAAAAACAGATGGTGAACATCCAGCATGATCCTCAAAGTTGTTCCAACCATGCATTACAGCCAAAAGACACATAATGAAAAGTTCCTTATAATCAATCCAGCAAAGTTTAGCAATTCCAAGGGGCAAGAATGCAAAATATAGCAAATTGAGCCAATTCATAGTATTGGAGTACACTCGAAACAAACCATGCCAGGACATTATTGCAGCAATGATGCTTGTTTTACTGAACACCAAACTTCAGAAATGGTGCTTGAAACAAAATTTGTCATGTGGAAAGAGACTGAGATCTCTTATCACCTCATTAAGGGAACTAAATGAACAAATTGGTGAAACTATAGCCTGATCAGACATAGTAGCCAGTGAAAGTGAACCCTCTTCCCATTATCTCACCAACACAGAACCATGCATACAACTCGATCCCAAACAAAGCTGCAATACCAGCATCCTCAACCTTTAGCTCATGCCTATTTCTCCAAATATTCTTCACACCATCCAACTCCTTCCAGAAAGATTCATATCGACCAGGAATGCTGTGAAAATAAAGCAGTTGAATCCCAGATATTACAATACATGATAGAGAGGATAGAGGATCAAAAGATATTCTCATTATATGACAATGTTGATAGTGATTAAATAGAAATTAACAGTTTAATTAATAGTGGTTTTTAATAAATTGGCAATATTCAATTTTTTTAGTTTCCATAGTGAAATTTAATGTATATTTGTCACACAGTAGAAAACAATGAGACCAGATTCAGTACTGGCTAAACCATCCAGCCTCATTATTTTGTTAAATAAGTCATCCAGATCATATGAAGTATCAACCGGAAGTATGCACATCAATCCAAAAACATACAATAAACAACTCTAGGGTTTATTCGCAATTTGACTGCTGCTCGCTCAGGCTGTCAAGCATCAGCCAAGACAAAGTTGACTAAAGTAAACAGACCATCAACCATCAAATATATGACAATCCAAGTTTTTTATTTTCAGGTAAATATTAGGACATGGCCTAACATTCAAACTTCATTAGATTTTAATCAATAGTAACTCAATACAACCAAGAAAATTATCTACAAAATCGCACCCATCACAAACAAAATGGAGCAAACTAGACAATTCACCTATTAAGCCATTGAACAAAATTTTCTTAAACAATCTAATGCTCTTCGGGGAAATTTAGAAACCAAGTATCAAGCTCTTCCATCAAGCATTCCACCTAAAGTCTTACCCCTCCAAAACATCATTTTATGCAACTTCTAAAGATTGTTTACCACTGCTCAATGATAGGCCATCCATGATTTGTACCATGAACAATTGGGTAGGCCTTAGCTGCATGGCTAGTCTGGTGAACATATCCCTAATCATATCATAGTCATGGAAGAAGAAATGGATAAAATCCTTGATTCTAAACCCTTGACTATATCAAGCGGTTAGGACAGGCCCATTTCGATTTTCAAGTTGCCATGTGCCACGAGCTTAGTCTTAAGCCATATCCAAAGAATTGAAGATAGATTTTCCTACACAATATCAGGTGAGTATGGCCCACCAGTTGAAGGGCATGCAAAAAATCTGAATCAAACTGTTGCAATTGAGTTTTAGTAGAGCTAATTCTCGGGCCAACCAAAGCATCAGAAAAGCAATTTACTTGTCTGAAGAAATAAAAAAGCAAAATTAAGAGATTTAATCTACTGCAAGGATGCACATTGTGAAATTTAAGGTGGGTCTTCCACCAGCAAAGATACCCTAGGAATTTACATTGTGATAATCTAGAGAGACAGTTACATGTACAATTTGACCACACTCCAAGATAAAATTTGGGTTGCTAATGGAAACATATATGACAACTGAAGAAATATAGGCAAAATACATTTTGAAGACATGACTTAAGATATCAAGTAGCATTTCAGGTAAATTCACCAAGGATAAAACGGAAAAAAAAAAGCTAATATGTTCCCAAACATCTGAACCAACTAATTTCCTATTTTCAAATGCTAGGTATACCACATTACTCATCCACTAACACATATCAAGTCACCCTATCTCACACACATAATAATCTCGGGTTACAGAACCGTTGAAAGACATTTCCTTTCATTCTATTTACCATATATCCAACACAACAAATGGTGATAATTGCACTAGTCATTCTCAAGAAAAACGGAAGGCTGACCTCGCAAGCCTGGTGTAGAAGAGCTGCTTTGAAAGCTCCTGGCATTTCTCAATAGTGGGAGGCTCCACAACGTATTGCTTGTTCTTCTCTATCAGCTGCTTGTAGTACTCGCATCCATGCTTGGCCACAAACTGAGAAGCCTGCTTGGCCTTCGACTGAAGTTGCACTAGTTTCGTTGCCATCTACACACTAAAAACAAAATCCACATAACAAAAACAACAATATCTCACGCCTTCCAAACAATTCAAGAGGTAAAAAACATCAAACAAAACCGAATGGATGAATTCTCATTGATTTGCACATAGATCCCAAAACCAAACCCTGGTTTGAAACAAAATAATCCCAAAACCAGCGATAAAACATAAACCCAAGCCCTAGAGACCCTAGATTCGAAACATGAAGTGAAAAACCCTAGATTCAATCAAATAGTAACAAATCTAGCATGAAAAAGGCGATTTGAATGATGGAATCGAGCGTGTATCGATTCAATGATGCTGAAAAAGACGAGAATTATACCTTCTTCCCGAATTTACCAATTTCCAATAAATTCTAGACGCGGCCGCTGCCAAAGAGGGTTTGGGGTTTTTGAGGACGCTGAACGAATGGCAATTCATTGGTTTATATAGTTGCATTTTTATGGGTATTTTAGTAAATTTATTATACTATTTGCGTTCACACCCCTGTATTTATTTTATGTGAATAGCATCCGGTTGAGTCCAGATAGTTGTTTGACTTTTTTTTTCCATATTTGCCCTTCCAAAGCATGACATTTCAATATATAACCTTGTAAAAAATTTTGATTTTAGATAAAAAAATAATAATTAAAGAAAATATTTAAAAACCAAATTAAGTATAATATGCATCCATAGTTTGATTGACTCCTCTTATAATTTATTAACTAAGATAAAAACCATATTGAGAACCCGGAGTCATACCATTTATGCACCTAAAAGAATTTTAAAAACCAAATTAAGTTAATAAATGCAATACAATCTCAGTGATGATTTAATAAACAATGAGTGAAATGTATTTTATAGCATTGCATAGTCTGCAACAATATTGCAGCATTATTATCAACCCGAGAGCTTAATTTTGAGTTTGCTTATCCATAATTTCAGAAACAATCCCGCACCGGTTATTAAAAAATAGGTTTTTTTTTAAAATATAATCACAAATATAAAATATTTAAAAATGAGTTCTTTGTTTTTTCTTTTTTGGGCTAAATATCACAATGGGAATCTAAAAAATACAAAGAAAGTGTGCTACCAACCACACAAATCAAAAATAAAAAGCGGCTCGTTTCCTAAAGTAAAAAAAATTAATTAAGTTTCAGTTAAATCTTATTAAATTCCTAATATATGTGGGTTTATTGCAAGAAATCACAATCACAATCAATCACAAGTCCTTTAAGACTTTATAAGTACAAAGAACGGGGGTTTTTCAGCAAAAATGAATTTCAGAAACAAATCGAAAAAAGGGAAAATGTGTGGGTTTTTATGAAAAACAAATATCACAATCAGACAGAGAGAGAGACCCCTGGGGACTCATAGGGCGGAAGAAGAGCGTAAGAGAAGCCATCGGATTCTCTCCACCTCGTTCCATCATCTCCAATCCAATCTCCATCACGCCACTCCATCTCCCATCCTTCTCTCATGGCCGCAATCTCGACCTCCGCCGCGCTCAACCCATCGGTAGATCCGGGCAGCTGATCCCTTCCCAGATCGTCCAGGCTCGTGCTCTCATTCGCCGCCGATTTCGCAGGAGTCCTCGTCGGGAGATGAACGGAATGGCAGCGGAGGATGACGGGCCTCCGGCCGGCGCGCTGCCGCCGCCGCTTGAGTGGAAGTTCGCCCAGGTCTTTGGCGAGAGGACTGCTGGGGAGGAAGTACAAGAAGGTATGAGATCGAGCTTGGAGTAGATCTACTTGAATTCACAGGATTCATTGCCTTAGTTGTTTGGGTTTGAGACGTTAGGGTTTTGATTCTTGGGTTGTATAATTCACCCGATTTGGCTCATAGATTGATAGCTGTGTATTTTGCTCTGTTTTTGCCACTTATTGGGGAAATATTCGAAAATTTGTCCAATTACTTTATTGCTCGGGGAAAGGAGGGAGCTTTATTGAAGTCTTAGTTTAAAATTGCCACTTTTGGATGAATGTATATATTGTCTGAACTTGAATGACTTTGCTATCGTTTGTTTCCATTTTTGGAGTTCTGCAAACTTTCTTATGTATGTTTTGGAAATTAACCATCTAAGTGTGCGTATCACTTCAGTTATGGTCACTCTGTTGCTTCTTTCGAGCTGCGTTTGAGCAATTCTTTGACTTGGAGCACTTGCTAGATTCTTTTCTTCTTCTTGAAGCCCTTTTCATCTGTATCTTATGGATCAGCCAAGTTTCAGATGACCATCGTTACTCTGTTTCTCTGAATTTCCTTAGCTGAGTTAATATGTATATTTCCTCTGGAAATTTTGATTCTCTTCAGACTCAAATATGTACTGGCAGCTATGTATATATATATATTTTTCCTTTTGATGTGTTTGTAATTCTGTGCAGAACTCTATATTTGGTGGAAGCTTGAGGCTTCTTTCTTTCTGTTCAGTTCATTGTGATACTTGTTGGTGTATTTTTTTCTTTTGCTCAAGCACTTTTGTTCCATCAATGAGAAAAACCAAGCAGTGTAGGTGTAGAAAAATTGTAACACAATTTTCTAACAGGTAACAACAAACTGTCCTAAGAATATGAAAATTCAGACGCACAGAGAGAAATATAAAAATTCATTAAGTAACTATATATCCAATCTGAGCATGGGTTCTCAGCAGAAGTTTTTTTTTTATTGTGTGACATCATTCTGAGCATGTTAGATACTTTGATGGCAATGCGCATTTATACTCTAGCTTCAACTTGTCTTGCTTAGCCTTTTGGCTGATTGTGTCTTGTAAGTTGCATTTCTCTCCTTTCTGCTAGCATCTTTATGACCTGCTGTTGCCTTCTGCAGTTGACATCATCTCGGCGATAGAGTTTGATAAATCAGGGGACCATCTTGCAACTGGAGATAGAGGAGGACGTGTTGTTTTATTTGAAAGGACAGATGTTAGAGATGTATGTTCAACATATTACCAATCGGTGTACTATTGCATTTTCTTTCTGTTTCATTCTTCTGACATTTTTGCGTACTTTGTTTTTCTTTCTTTTTTCACTGTAGCATGGTGGTCAAATGGACCTAGAGAGGTTAGATTATCCAACCAGAAGGCATCCTGAGTTCCGATACAAAACTGAGTTTCAAAGCCATGAACCAGAGGTATTCTTCTTTCTTAGTGTTACAAAAATGCAGTCTTATGTTCATCATGTTAACATGCTGTTGCCTTTTTTTTTTTTTTTTTTTGTTAGTTTGATTACCTTAAAAGTTTGGAAATAGAAGAGAAGATCAACAAAATTCGATGGTGCCAAACTGCCAATGGGGCTTTATTTCTTCTTTCAACTAATGACAAAACAATCAAACTCTGGAAGGTAATCTGCTCAGGGTCATGCATTTATTCTTATTTTGAGATAAGATCTTGTAATTTTCCTTTAATTTCATTGTGGATCAAGATCTACTAGTGGAAGAATTATTCAGTTTTGTAGATATTCTACTTTCCTACCAATTTATTATCCTAGTGTTGTATATTAGATATATTTTAGAAATTGATGACCAACTTGATAATGAATGCTGGTAACTTCTGATCTTGTTAGTTTTATTATTATTTTATGTTTTTCTCAGTTTTCTTGTGTATGAAATTACCTAAAAAAATCTGTTCTATAAAGCTTTCTATAAAGTCTTCTATTAACATGTACAGGTGCAAGAGAAGAAGGTGAAAAGAATTTCTGAGATGAATTTGGATAGTGTACTAGCTACAGGAAATAGTTGTGCAGCCACTTCAAGTAATCCTGGAGTACATCTCCCAAATGGTGGATGCGCAGAGAACCGACACAATTATCCAAACAATGACTTCTCATTTCCCCTGGGGGATACCCATTTTTACGTCTGCCTGTGGTATTAGCTTTTAGCCTACTCAAGTATTCTATGCATCATGCTTACAATCATTATTCAATTTCCAAATATTGCACATGTCACATATGTATTCATGATGAGCATGGATCTAAAATCACCTGGAGACTCATTTTAGCTTGCATGTTTCAAAGTGGGTAGAAAGTTGGGAACCTATAATACATATAACATGGCATGTTCCAAAGCAGCCAGATATCTAAAAGTTATTGTTTTGTGAGTTAAAAGATTATCAAGAAACAATTCATTCATTTATACCTGTGCCAAATAAATGCATCTTGATTGGCAAAGGTTATAATATTTCAAAAGCCAAAAGTTTCATCTCCTTGCTCGCAAGACATAGTTTAGAATTAATGAGTCATTTATATATTAGATATAAGCCAGTTAAAATCTCATTGTAATTTGCACTGCATAAATGAATTTTTCTTTTGTTGGTATGAGTGGTGTGCATGCACACATACTTAAGTGGTTCTATGATCTATGATCTAATAGGCTTAAAGTGATAATTATTCTGCAAAATCTCGATGAGACTGTTTCTACTCACCAGTGTACTGCATCTCGCCAAATGGTTTATGTCAGTTCTCCTGACCCAGAAAGCAATTGCCAGCAGCTAAGAAGTGTTTATAATGTGGGAAGCTTTCTACTAAGTTGGAGATAGGTTTAATTAATTGCAGTTGTAAATCATTGATTGTGGATTCAAATTTCTGTAGAATCTCCTGCTATTCATTTCTTGCTTTGTAATGCTTTCCCCCGTTAGAGGCTGACATATTTTCTCTTGTACTGATTTATTGTTGTGACATCATATTTGGTCGATATAATTGATATTTACCTGTATTTTGGTGTAGGTAGCTAGCTGTGAGACGAGCCTTGTAGCTAGATGTCGTCGAATATATGCTCATGCTCATGATTACCACATCAATTCTATTTCAAATAACAGGTTCTTGCATACCTTTGATTCAGTACAAATGCACCCCTTTGTATATAGCTATGTCATAATATCATTTTCTGTGTGAATTCCTATGACTCTTCTAACCTATGTCTTGGCTTCAGTGGTTTGGAAGTTTATACTTATTTTTCTTAAAACGAGAATCTAATCTTAAGGTTTTTCGGGTAGGATCAGCACTTAATGTGTAGTCTTACAATGATTTTGTTCTTCACGTATTGATTTTCAGGAAGAAATCTGTGGTACTTTCATATTTTATCCTATTATTTTTGTCTCATTAAATATATTTTTGGGTTTATGTTAGAATTTGTTTGACATTTTCTTCATTTTCTTGTTATTTATCGCTCAAGATATTGAATGTTTGTGTTAATTCCTAATTATGCTGTTCATTTTTGTGCATTCATATCTCATTCATTTTATTTTGGTTATTTATCTTTCTGTCACAATCTGTTTTTTATATAAATATTCATCAATGAAAAACTTCTGGTCATGTATATTTGTAGCTTGGTTATTCTTAACGAATATTTTGTCTGTTTGTGACAGATGTTGTTCTGTCTTTCCTCATTATTTGTTGATTATGTTTTTCTGCAGTGACGGTGAGACATTCATATCGGCCGATGATTTGCGAATTAATCTTTGGAATTTGGAAATTAGCAACCAGAGTTTTAACATCGTGGATGTGAAACCTGCAAATATGGAGGATCTAACAGGTAACATTATCAAGCTTCATCCCATCTATTCAGGGAATACTTATCTGCTTTAGCCTAATTGTTACCATTCCATTTTTTAACAAAGGGATCCTGTTCTTTCCTCGAATATTGAAATTTTTGTCACCTTAAAGTAAAATGCCATGATAATGCTATCCTATACTAATGTGGCTTGATACTCATGTCTGCATTTTATTCATTTTATTATACCAAAGATTCTCGAAGTTTCTGACTGCATGCATTAGTTCTCTGGGTTCTTTATAGTAATCTTATGTAATGCATGTGTATAAGACAATAGGAACATGAACTAGCATCAGCTGTTAAGTGATGTGATTTTGGATGTTGCTTAATACTATTATCTTGGTTGCCATTAATTGATTTGTCTGCTGCTCCTTTTTTTTATGTTTTTTATTTTTGCGCCTTCACTTGCATGAAGTGTTATTATGAGCTTTTTTTTCTTCTACTAATCGTCTCTCGGTGGTTCTAAACCATGAGAAGCAATACTCAAGTAAATAGGTTTTCTCATACTTGCAGAGGTAATAACTTCTGCGGAGTTTCATCCTACTCATTGCAATACATTAGCATATAGTAGCTCAAAGGGAACAATCCGGCTCATTGATTTGCGGCAGTCTGCACTATGTGATAATCATTCTCAGTTGTAAGTGGCTTCTTTGCAATACTTTGTGGAAGTTCTGTGCTGCATCTTGGATTGGAATCTGCATTATTAAATGCTGAGGGAAAGAACACTTTATATTTAGTTTCATTAAAGGGTGTGCCATTATAATTCTTGAATTCTTGTTTGTGCAATGCAATATTTGTGCATACAGATTTGAAGGGCATGAAGCACCTGGTTCGAGGTCTTTCTTCACGGAGATTATTGCTTCAATATCAGATATTAAGTTTGGGAAGGACGGAAGGCACATTCTGAGCCGTGATTATATGACTCTTAAGGTCATAGATACTTGTCTTCACTCTTTCGATCAACTTGTTACCCTTTTCTAGCAAGCATGAAAACTTGTGTGGTATAAGCACAAAGCAAAAGCTAAAGTACATTTGATAAAAAAAACTACAACTTTCTGGTGATGGGAGAAATATTAGTTGAAAAGCATCTTGATTAGCTAATTATATTTGAAAAGGGCCTCTGGATTGCGAGGGATAATTAACACATATGTATTTAGAGAAGCACATGTCTTCATGATTCAAATGATGTTCAACTTGTGTGACAGTAGAATTCTCTGATTTGATGTTTATACTTGTGTATTCTCTTGATTTGAGCTTTACTTTTTGCTGACTGAATTTATCTTAATCAGTCTTAAAGTATTTATTCTCTTTAATATTTCTTTAAAAAAATTCTTATCAAAACCGTGAGAAAGAAATAGGATTCCTCTACAGGAGAGGGCATCAGGTCTCATGATAAATGGTGATGTTTGGTTAACTAGTTAAGAGCAGCTAGAAGTATGTGCCCATTATAAGATCATTGTGGAGATGGATCGAGCTTGAACAAATAATTTTACTTTAGTGTGCAGGAGTCTGTAATTGAATCAACACTTTTGATGAAAGCATAATGGTGCTATGGATGTAGTTCAGCATGCGCCATCCAGAAATGAAGGGGCCCTTATTCAGTTCTTGAATAGTTATTTAAATTTTAGACATTCACATTTAGTGCTTGGCAGTATAATAATTCCAAATTGACATTTTTCTTCCATTTAACTTGGCCCATAGAAAATATGGCGGATTTATGTGATTTGTGCTAAGGCAAATTGATCTTGTGGATTTGGAGAAGTGTCGAATGAAAGAATATTATAAGATATGGCATAAGGAGAAAGTCATTTTAATAACTGTAATCACCTAGTGATCAATATTTGTGTGAGAAAAATGGTAGTGTGACCGTGTAAGTTTTTCATGTGAATGTCTCCCATCTTGATGCGGTTCGAATCTGACATGTTTATGGTTATTTCTGTTATCTGTCTCTTCTATCTTTATATAGAATTTTCTCCTCCCAAGATCACATTTTCTTTGGGAACTCTTCATTCTGGAAAACATATTAAATGAATTTTATACTTCCAATATGATTTCCCCTTCTGACTCTGCCACACTCCTGAAATCACCTAGTGATCAATATTTGTGTGAGAAAAATGGTGGTGTGACCGTGTAAGTTATTCATGTGAATGTCTCCCATCTTGATGCGGTTCGAATCTGATATGTTTGTGGTTATTTCTGTTATCTGTCTCTTGTATCTTTATATAGAATTTTCTCCTCCCAAGATCGCATTTTCTTTGGGAACTCTTCATTCTGGAAAACATAATCAATGACTTTTATACTGCCAGTATAATTTCCCCTTCTGACTCTGCCACACTCTTTTTATCTCAGCTATGGGACATAAATATGGATGCAGGTCCTGTTGCGACTTTCCAGGTCCATGAGCACTTGAGGCCTAAGGTGAGTTGTCTTCTATGACAAACTAGTTCACTGCTGCTTGATACTGGATTATTAGTATAGCACACATAAAGGCTTGTTGTGATAGTTCCGATTATGTGCAGTTATGTGATTTATATGAAAATGACTCGATCTTTGATAAGTTTGAATGCTGTCTGAGTGGAGATGGACTTCGGGTAGCAACAGGTTCATACAGGTATACTTCTGCTTAACAAGCTGACATGCCCACTATGTAACTGTGTAACTTTGATTCCAAGTATGCAGTTTTATGTTGATACTATGTTCACGTTCATGACTGCAGCAATCTTTTCCGTGTTTTTGGTTGTGCTTCTGGGAGCAATGAAGCCACAACTTTGGAAGCCAGTAAAAATCCAATGAGGTGAGGGCAATATTTGATGATTGTTTAAAGCAAAAAACTTAAATTAAATTCCTTTTTTTTTATTTTTTTGAAAACATAGCATATATATTTAATGTATTTCTTTCTCTGAATTATTTATTTTTTTATTTGCAATCAAGGTTTATGATGAATGCGGTAAACTGTCTTTCCTTATTTACTTTATATTCCCTAATCATGTATAGGAGACAAGTCCAAAATCCAGCGAGACCCACAAGAACTCTTGGCAGTTTAACGCGAGCTGTAAGGCGAGGTTGGTCTCCCATGGCCCTCATTCATTATGATTGTTTTCATGGTCATTTAATGACAAGTAGATGATATATATCTTTCAGGACCTGAAAATCATGGAATTGATGGAAACGGAAATGGATATGACTTCACGACAAAGTTGCTCCATTTGGCATGGCATCCAACTGAAAATTCTCTCGCCTGTGCTGCGGCTAACAGCCTGTACATGTATTACGCCTGAATTTGTTGCAGAAATAGTTCTCACTTAGCCTCATTCTTTTTGGAGGTTGTTCCTCGAGAAAGCTCTCATGCTTTTCAGACAACAAACCGGAAATCATTGTGGGTGTTGTTAGATGCTCACGCATTCTATAACAGAGCAAGATGAGGCAGGCCGCATTCCGTGATTATATTTATCGCCTTAACTTCCCACTTCCTTGCCAACAGCTTGCTTCTGATTCTTTTTGGAGAAAGACGAAGATGTTTGTATTTGCGTTATATTATGATCAATTGTTCGGCCTCAAGAGCGCAAATGAAGGATTTTGAATAGATCTATGTCTAAGTCTGTCGACTCTGGGAGAAAGGGAATTAATCGCTTGTACTGCTGAACCTGATTTTTTAGGCTTGTGAATGTTATCATTATTGTTTCTCTTTCTCCACTTTCTATTTCACTCAACATGGTTCACATGGCTTGAGCTCTATGTTGTTCTGCTGATGTTAACTACTGTGAATTTCTGATAAATAAATCTTTCAGCCAGGATATTGATTATCACAGTTTCTGTTTCCAGTTTGATTTTTGTTTATTGCTGGGGCTATCTCCGTGCATTGAATATCTTGGATGTAAAACTTAAGCCATTTCTCTGGATTTTTGAAAGCGAAAATCAATTTAAGAAATAGAAAGGACTGATATATGTACTGATCTCTTAATAAAAATCCTAATATTTTCACTGATTTTTCTCAATAATTATCAGTCATGGAACCATGATTCAAAGGGCGCACATAGTCATTCGAAAGGATGTAATATGAATTATAGGTACAAAATAATGTTCCTTCCATTTCATGCATTTCTATTGCTTCTCTAAGGGCTAGTAATATACAACAAAGCCAACTAATACGTGCAAATAAATTACAAACTTTCGACGGGTATGGATACAGGTCAGCTATTTTGCAGAGGTATATATGCAGAACAAAATACAGAACTTCAATGTAACACTAAATGACTGGGAATTGTGTCAAGCTCTGCATTTTGGGTGCGAATTCGATTGGTTAATTGGATCAGAAAGCCTTGAATTTGTTTTTTTTTTTCGATTCCGTCTGTAGAGATTCTGTCTTTTGCCTTAAATATGCATGACTAACACAGCAAGACATTGATGGGATTGATCTGTCATTGAATTCTACATCCTTTCACAATATTCACCAACCTTAAACAGTGACAAATCTTCGACAACCCTGATAAGAACAAGATCCATCCTAAAGGTGACGAAAGCAGTTCAAATCACAAATGATAATTTCTCTCTGAAATAATCTTCGTAGTTGGGAGGTTCTTAAAACAGGAATTGTGCTTCAAGGTTTACTCAATATGAAAGAATTCTTTCTCTGGAACATACCCTGATAAAACCATTTCTTGGTTCAATTCTCTCAGCTTCAAATAGATTTCTTTTGAGCATGGATGAGAACTACCTTGAGACAGAAAAACATGAACTTGACCACTGATGGCAATCCAACTGCATCCAGGCTCTTTTTTAACTCTATGATTAGACATCATTCTTCTAATCCTTGCAACATCATTCCATCTTTTAGAAGAGGCGTATGCATTGGCTAATAATACATAAGCAGAGTCCATCGATGGCTCCATCTTAAACAGCTTCTCTGAAGCTCGTTCAGCAAAATCAATGTTTCCATGCATTTGGCAGGCTGCTAGAGCTGTTTGCCAAATTGAAACATCTGGGACAAGTGTCATTTCATTAATAAAACTTTCAACCTCATTGAGCCTCCCCGCTCTGCCAAGAATGCCCACCATGCAAGCATAATGCTCAGTTGTTAAAGTAATTCCATAGACACACTCTAATGATTCAAAGTATTTCTTCCCTGCATCAAGTAATCCGGCATGGCCACAAGCTGAGAGAACACCAACGAAGGTAACATTATCAGGCTTTACGCCTTCATTCATCATACATTGAAATAAATTGAGTGCCTTCTGTCCATAACCATGTTGAGAAAACCCACAAATCATTGTGTTCCAGGAGATAATGTCTCGCGAAGTAGAGCCATCAAAAACAGCCTCTGCGGCTCGAATACAACCGCATTTTACATACATGTCAGTAAGAGCAGTAGAAACATAGGCATCAGACTGTCCGGACTTAATGGTCTGAGAATGCAACTGACGACCAGTATCTAAAGCTCCCAAGTTGGAGCAAGCTCTCAAACAACTAGCAAGTGTAAACTCATTGGGTACTACACCTTCTCGCTGCATTTTCTTGTATGTCCTAATGGCTTCCTCACCCTGATCAGCCTTCGTATATGCTGTGATAATCACAGTCCAGGAAAAGACATCTCTCTTTTTCATCCTATCGAAAACCAGGAGCGCATTTTCCATGAGACTACACCTAGTATACATATCTACAAGAGCCGTCCCAACAAATGAATCCTCATCAAGACCAGTCTTTAAAATGTGAGCATGAATTTGAGTCCCATAGCTGCCTGCCATTAAGCTAGTGCAAGACCTTAAAATGCTAATAAATGTGTACTTGTTGGGTGTGAAATTTTCGATCAACATCTGTCTGAAAATTCTCAAACCTTCCTCACAATTTGGTCCGCTATGGAATCCAGATAATAGAGTATTCCAAGAAATGATATCCATATCCATCAACTCATCAAACACCATGCAGCCATCTTGGACAGCTCCATTCTTCATGTACATATTCATTACAGCATTTCCAAGTGTATTTTCCATTGAAAACCCACTTTTTATAATAAAAGCATGAACACTAGCACTAAACTTTTCGCATGGTATTTGACAAGCAACACTGGCAATGCTTGCCATTGTAAACTGATTCGGCTTCACACCTGCATGGTTCATTTTCCTGAAAAGCTCAACAGCTTCAACATAAAAGCCATGCTGATGAAAACATGATATCATTGCACTCCAAACAGCCACATCACGTTCTTCCATCCTTGCAAATATCTTGCATGAATCATCAATCAATCCACTCTTTGAATACATATCAACAAGAGCACAACCCAAATATTCATCTATATCGAGCCCGGTCTTGACAACCAAAGAATGCACTGCACGACCTTGTCTCACCTCACCAGAACATGCACAACACTTTAGAACAATGGACAGTGTGTGTTTGCTGAGCCTTGTCTCGAGCTCCATAATCTGTGAGTGAAGACTTATAACCTTCTTCTCATCACCCATACGAGCACATCCGTTGAGCAATGCATTCCAAGAAACAGCATTGTGCTGAGGCAAACCGAAGAACAATATCTCGGCAAGCTCCACTTCACCACACTTCACATAGAGATCAACCAAGGAAGACCCAACGAACAAATCTAATAAAAAATTCAACTTTATCACTTGCCCATGCAGTTGGCGCCCCAAACTCAAATCTAAACAAATAGCACAAGCCTTGAGGCCCGCAGTAAGGGTAAACCCATTCGGCTGAATTCCCTCCTTTTGCATCTCATAGACCATTCTGACTCCCTCTCTTCCCTTATTCCCTAAAACGTACCCCGAAATGAGCGACGTCCAAGCAACAACATCTCTATGAGGCATTTCATCAAGCAAATTGCGAGCATAATCCACAAGACCACATTTTGAATAGAAATTCACCAAACAATCCCAGAGATGAACATCAGGCTCAACATTACTCCTTAGCAAGCAAGCATGGACTGATTTACCTTCAAGAACCGATCTTTTTGAGGCACAGCCTTGAAGCATGATCGAATACCTTCTGAGAATACCTCCATAATCGAAAGCAGCAGGTTGGCGATTCTGCGGAGTATAGTGAACCGAATTTGGCTGTTTGATGAGGAGCATATGGCCAGAACGCGGAGGAGTTTGCAAAGAAGGCACCACGCTTCGCCTGTCCACTGGGGAAGAGAACTCCATGGAGCTTCTTCACATGGAGTGCAGATGTTCGATATAATGCTTCAAAGGGAGAGAGAAACATCATACAAAAAGTGTATTTCAATATTTACATCAGATAAGCCATTGGATAGCCTACTGTCACAATGGTGATAATAGACTAGGTGTAGGGTCCAACAACTCGAAAACCCTACGTTCAAAGTATTGTACCACAATGTAGCAATACTGTTGTTCAAATGGGTCTGATGTAAGAGTTGTCTTATTTATCTCTCGGACCAAAGTATTATTCAATATTGTTCAAATGGGTTCAGATGGATCATTTGTATAAGTTATTATATCTCTTAGACTCAAGTATTATCTAATATTGTTTAAATGGGTCTGATGGATCCTTTGTAGGAGTTGTTATATTTCTTTCTGCTAGAGGTGCATGGTAAAATTGTTTGGTTAGTTTGGTTAATGAAAATTTTCTTGATTATGTGTATATGGCAGGATTTTTATCACCTCATATGACACTTGGTCGAGTTAATAAATTACTTGTTGGTCAATAAGTTATTTATTTGGTGCATCACCATATTTACTTGTCCACTTATCACTCAAGTTGCTTATATAATGCGCTGCTATATCTATCTATCTATCTATCTGAAAGTAGGTGATGACATCATAAATTTAATAAACTCCTCCGGGTTCTCCAATATTAAAAAAACCCTTGATAAATATTTCCGAAAGAAAAAACAGGTTAAAATTTTATTTATCATATTTGAAAAGAAAATACTAGTGTTCAAAAGTTTAAATTAATGCAAAATGATATGTGCAGTTTGAAATAAATTTAGTTTTTTGTAAAGGATAATTTCATCATCTTTCAAATTTTACCACAGAAAATTTGTAATTTCTTTAAAAATTTTAATTTGAGGTACATTCTGGAAGGGCATTAAAAGTTTTTTTCTCCAAACTAAATGAAACCTAGAGGAATTTTTCAAATTAAAATAAAATAAAATTTCTAAGAGCTTTTCAATCACTTCAATCTTTTTCATGGCATATATATATACATAGTTAAACCATTAAGATAAAAATTTAAAATAATAGCTTAAGCAAAATGTATTTCAAACTCATTAATTTTAATCATTTTCCATCAACTTTACACAGCACCTAATTTGAGAAATAACCAAAATGATATATTGCATCTATTTTTTTTAAATAAATAAATGCTATAAATACTTCTGCTCTCACATTGAAGACCTTATGATATTTTATGTATAGGAGACCTATCGCTCCACTCCTTATGTATAATAAGTTTCTGTTTATCATATTTTAAGTGATATTTAAACATCTAATTTTTTACATATGGAAAAAATATCTTATCTATTGGTATAAGTTTCCGTTGGTACTATTTTTTTTATTTTTAAATACGGAGAAATTTTTATCATTACATATAAATATTTTATAACCGAAATGCACACCTGAAAAAAAAAAATAGAAAACATGGGTGAACAAATGAAGACCAATTATGACCATTGAAAACGTGAAATTATAGTGGGGCCTAAAAAAGCACATCATCCTTCACTCCTTCACTCCGGACAAAACTCCTTCTTCACTTTTTTTGTGAAATTACTTATTCCCCATCTTTTACTTTGTTTATTTACATCCCAACCCTTTCTCATTTTATTTTAATGGGTTTAAAAAAATTAATACTTGGCATTTACCAAACGTACTAAAATGATACGGTTGATTATACATTGTTTTTTTTTTAATTGTAAATATTTTATTTATGAATTCTAAATATATTCCAATCTGAATGAGTTTGATGAATAGGTCTTAGTTGCAAGCAGTTGGAAGATTTTTCTTTTTAATGTATTTTTATTTTTGATTTTATATTTAGTATCTTATTTTTCAGATAGCAAAAAGTATGTTTTTATACTTGTAGTTATCTTATCGTCCAAAAAATTATACTTTGAACTAAGACACTAAAATTAACTTGGCTCAGTTTCCCTAGTTTATGATTGTTTTTGAAAAAAATAATTTTTATTTTAATTAACAGATACATGAATTTAATATCACACTGACACATATTCAATGAGTTAATGGAGTACATCCTTGCATATATGAGTTTTCCAATTCATCAAGGATGGAAAAAGACTAGATAATTTTTTTTTAAAGAAATTATTAAATATTAGTTCTTTTTAATTTAAAAAAGTAATTTTATATAAATTTGAAAATTTTCTAGGGATTTGGAAAAATATACCTGGCGTTTTGAGCAACTTAAGGTAATTTGGATTCTTTGTCTTATTTACAAAAATAAAGTTAAAATTAACGATGAGCTTTTTATTCCAGCAAATTGTTTCTCACTAAATAAAATTTATAAATAAATAAACAGATAATGAACAAAAAAACCCTCTAAATTTCATATATTCACAGACCAACCCTGCACTTTTCAGTATGAACAAAACATCCCTCCTTTTTGGGATGATTTCCATCCTGGTCCCTGCATGGCATAACGCCGTTAAAGCTTCAATGGATTGACGGTTATACCCCTACATTAACGCGATTATGGGCGCGAGTACGGCGGTGCGTGTTCCGAGACATTTCAGGGTTTATGATGTTCTGTTTGGCTTCTTTTCACCTTCTTTTCACCTTCTCTCATACCAAAGCGACAGACAGAACAAACCCTGTAGCTCCCAGACCGGCGGCGCAACGACCATCCGATTGCAGTTAATCCCGACACACTATTATCTGGTAAGATTAGTATGGTTTTATTCCCTTCCCGTCGGTTGTAGTTGAGGGTTTTGTGCTTTGTAACGGTTGCTGTTTATATTGCGGAGTTTTCGTTTACAGTTTAAGGTTTCTCTTTAGATTTGAGGCATTTTTGGCTGAGCGCTGTTGTATGTAACGCAGATATGGCGTCCAACCCCAGGTGAACGGCAGATGCTACCTTGCGCCCGTCGTGGATACTCGCCCCACCGAGGCGGCGCATGTCACAACGGCGGCCTGGAGATGGTGAGGAGGACACCATTCGGCCATCTCATGGAGGTGGAGGCGTTTTGCGCAGGAGAGGGGGTTGCTTGATGCCATATTGCGGCGATACGACCACGAGACGAAAATGTTGGGAATAGGGGTGAGCTCGGTGAGCTTCCGACCGGAAGATGTTGCCATTATCATGGGACTCCGGGCGGACGGGGATCTCGGTGCGGTTCAAGAAAAACAAGAACACCGTCCGATTTCGAAGAGAAATGCATGTCCAAGGGCTTCGAAAGGACCCGAGATGCTATGAAGGCGTCTCTTCTCGGAATGGTCCGGACAAAGGGGGAGGAGGTCAACTTTGTGAAGCTGCTGCGGTGGTCTACCTCATGGGGACGGTGTTGTTCCCGAACACCACCATGTCGGTCCCGCCATGGTCGGTCGACTATGCTTCCAACCTCTCCTCGCTACGCAGTACGCGTGGGCGGAGGCCACTCACGGGTGGATCATGGAAGACCTCCCCAAGACGGCTACCCGCGTGCGTCAAGAGCTAGGGGGGAGCATATTGAAACGGGATACATGCGCGGGTGCACCATCGCCCTCATCCTCTCGGTTCTACGAGGTCACCGGAACAGGGCGAGAGGGCCCGGGTTGGGAAGACTCCCCGGATTTTGTGTTACGGGGAGGGAAGTTTTAGGAAACAAGCGTCGTTGGAAAAGCTACTCTCATCCATCGATGAGAAAGAGGTATGAAGTCTCTGTTTCCGTTTACTTTCAAATGTTCCCGTTTAGCCTCCGACGTTCCCATTTATGTTTTCCAAGTTCTCATTTATAATGGCGAGATTTCCTTTATATTTCAACGTTTCCGTTTAGGTTATAGAGTTTCGATTTACTTTTTGGTGTTCCCGTTTACTTTTTAAGCGTTGTTGTTTACGATCGGACGTTCCCGTGTATGATTTTATTGTTCATGTTTATCTTTTATGTTCCCATTTATCTTTCTGAATTTTCTACTCTCTTGTTGACAGTTTTCCAAGCCGACCGTCGACGATCCCGGACAACAAACGTTGGCTTTGGTGCCGGCCAGAGCCACCGGTGGTGCGTCCAACAAAACGTGGTCGGTCACCGGATCGACGTAGTATCTCCCCCCGTCGCACTCGTGTTCGTCGCGTGGAATGGGTGTCCCCCTCGGTGGCAATTGAAGACGATGTAGCCACCCGGCTACGGCGGGCCATCGAGACATTGTCGCGTGACGTCCGGCGTACGGCTTCCCGGGTGGATGTGATCGAAGGACGCCTTCGCATCGTTGTACCATCTTCGGGAGATCCCACGGCGGAGTCCGGTTCGATGCCATCTCCGGTAATCGCACACCCGGCGAAGAAGGTCGCCACTCGACGCATTTCTAGGCGTGTCTCCCGGCGAGGAGAACGGCAGCCCGTTGGCGTCCCGGAGAGCGCCATAAGCGTTGCAAGCCGAAGACGACCTCTCCGGTGCCCACCGGCCCGAGGACGAAGAGACTCCGCCGTAAAGGCGGACCGAAGCCGGAGTGCGGACGAAGTCCACCGGTGACCTCATCCGGCAATGATGGCTCCGATGCGGTCGACGTCGACAACGATCATAGCGTCTTTGACCGATATGAAAGGTAAGATCGTTATCCCGGCCTTAGATGTTGAGAGACCGGCGGTGGCATCCGACAACGCCGAGAGGCCATCCTCTTATGTGGACGGCATGGACGAAGAAAATGCGACTCCGTCCACCGCCGCCGCGCAGCTCCAACCCCACCCCCCACGGCGGAAGAGGAGGCTCAACGGCGGTCAACCCACCTCGACGAATGTGCGGCCACCGCCACGGATGAACCCCCAGCCTGATCTCCCCCCTGCGGTAGAGGCGGCTCCACCGCAGCCCTCCGAGGCGGAAGAGGTTTCTTCACCGCAGCTCGCCCCATCGGAAGAGACAGCCCCACCGCGGCCCCGACGGTGCGCGCAGACGTCGGTGCGGGCACCATTGTGGAAGAAGGTCCACGACATCCCCCCCAACGGCCGAGGAAGCCACTCCCGGCCCGAAACCGTGTCGGCTTATTGTCGACGTTGACACGGTGGCGAGTCATTGAGAAACAAGGGTCGGAATCCGTCAAGACCGCCTTTCTCCCCAAAAATAAACGGCCGATCGCATTTCATCGCCCGAGTCGAGGTGGAGCGAGCGGCAATGGGAATGTACCTCAACCGTAAAATTGACGAGTGAGTGCAATGCGTTTTCGTTTCCTTCTATGCGTGTGGTTTACATAATATATTGTTCCCGACTTACTTTCGGATGTTTTCCTTTACCGTGTATAGTTTCCGTGTATTGTTTACATGTTTCCGTTTATGTTTCTAGGTTCCGGTTTAGATTATATATGGTTCCGTTTAGGTTTTGGAGTTTTCATTTACGTTTTAGTTTTACCGTTTAGAATACGGACGTCTCGTTTACATTTTGTGTGTTTTCGTTTACATTACATGCGTTACCGTTTACCTTTTCTCCTTCCCGTTTACTTTTTAGTGTTGCCCTCTAATACTCGCGATGCCGCGTTTAGGACCATCGTCCGGAAGAACGACCTCTCCTTCACGACCAGAGACCACTTGTACACCTTGGTGGAGGGGGGTCGTCGTGCTCGATGATGTGCTTCGGACGTTTGGTGTGTCATGATCATGGAATCATGCAAGCGAACGCCCTCCCCCTACAAAAGACGAGGTGCTCGTCACCCGACCGCCGGGCGCTTCTCATGTCACGGACGGAACATAGTGCCGAGGTGGCGCTTACGTTGGTCGAGGCGGGCACCGCAAATTTCAACGAGGTGGAAATTATTCTCGCTCCCCATAATATTCAACACACATTTCCACCTCATTGTACTCGACAAAGAGGTGAAGCAATATCTCGCACTACACCTCTCGCGCAGAGCCGCACATACGACGCCGACGCGAAGGCCATGGTAGGGTCTTACGTCTCCTTCGTTGTCTCGTATTTGTTTCCTCGTTTTTTAAAAAACGTCGGACGACGACACTCACACGTCTCCTTCTGTTTCCTTTTTTTTACGCGCCACGAACAGAGGGAACTATTCGACCATTGTCCGGATGTTGAGGTAGGCGACACCGGGACGGCGAGTTACCCTCTTGTGCACGTCCGCGATTGCCCACGGTAAAACCCGACGGCGTGGATCGCCGCCTTTACACAATGCGGTTCATCGAACAACTCCTCAACGGGGAGAGTCTTAGTCCGCCTCACTCCGACGTGCCACTTCTGCGTCTGCAAGACGCAGCCCGTATCGTCATGGACGGCATCGCAAGGGGGAAAGAAGATGGCAAACAGAGATGATGTAATTGATATTCGTTTATACAAGTGTGTTTATTTGTTGTACATATATTGCGAATGTAAATATATTTTCAATTGCATCCCATTGTTTTCCTTTACACAGTGCCGTTTCTATTTACAATACGGGGTTTCCGTTTATATAGTAGAGTTTCGGTTTACATTTCAGCGTCTCCGTTTACATCTCATTGTATCCGTTTACATTTCATTGTATCCGTTTACATTTCATTGCGGTTGATGAAAATTGATACAAATATTCCCTCCCGCACATTCTCTATAGCTCATATTGAAATCTCTTGAGATTCATTGAATTTGATTAGGGTTGGTAAAAATCTCACTTTCCGTTTGTATCCCAAGTGTTGTCCTTTACACAATGGCGTTTCTTTTACAATCAAAGGTTTCCGTTTACATCGAAGAGTTCCGGGTTACATTTTAGTGTCTACATCAAAAGGTTTCCATTTACATTTCAGGTGTTTTTGTTTACATCAAAGGGTCACGGTTTATATTCATGAGTTTCCTTTTGCAGCTCGTCTTTTCGATTACATCAAAGTGTCGATTATGTAAGGGGGGGTCTCAATCCGCGATGGGTGCGCCGCACGACCGCCGATTGTGACCAACCTCGCTACACCCGCCGCACTTGAACTCACGTACGAAGTGTGTTGCGATTCGATTCTTTTCCTTTTTGGGCGCCCCGGTTGCCTCTTCGTGAGTGGTGGCCGGATGGCCAACGGACGAGAGTCATCTCGTTGGTCTGTCATTGTCGGGGACAGGGAAAATTGCTTCCGAGTAAGACGTCCGGTACGTGTCGGCGGTGAAGTAACTGTCAACATATCTCGTGAACGTTTGCATCGGTTTGCATTATAGCCGCGCGGGCGTGCTTACACGGGATCCCGTATATCCGCCACCGTCGGCACGAGCACGTCCTTGCGGACAGAGTTGACGGAGAAGCTATTCCGTTCGACTACTTCGAAGCGTCGCCTGTTGATCTCCCAACAAGTAGTGTACGACTTTGTTCCACCACTTCTTCGATCTTGCTTGTGTATGTCGGGGCACGTATAGGTCTCCCACCGCCGAGATTGTTCACGCCGATTACACAAGCATGTTCATGAGCTTGAAGCCGGTGTAAGAGGGTAGTCGATCAACCGGACGTCGTCGATGAAAGGTAAACAAGAATAATAACAAAAGCAATGAAAAATCTAAAAGTCAAAAACGTAAACGGGAGCGTCAAAACGTAAACGGAAGCCCACACACGTAAATGGGAACAAGGATACGTAAACGGAAACTAGAAAAAGTAAACCATGTCTCACATAAGTAAATGGGAAACCGGAAATCTAAACGAAAACCCGTAAACGTAAACGGAAACAACAACAACTACGTGGAAAGCCGACAAACTAAACCGAAACTCACGTAAGTAACCGCAAATAGGAGAACTAAGCGAGAGCCAGTGGAAGTAAAACGTAAACGCTAACAAGTAAACCGAACGGAGGGATCTAGACGAATTATTACCGGATGGAATCAACCATATTCGTCACGGGAAGATGTCTTGCCTCCTTAATCCATGCATTGAACGATTCTCGCGACGTTTGAATACATCTCGCCCCATCTTTCGCCCTTGAACATGTAATTCGCCCAATGCGTGATGTCGGATTTCTCGGATTAGCCACGGATGAGTATGTGGGGATGCGTTGAGAAGGTCGTCCATCGCGTCATTGAACTCCCTCTCCGTGCACGCAAATGCAATCCTAACAATGATGGACCGAAGCATAACTCTTTTAATGCCTTCCCGACGCCGACGTTTGCCTTCATAAAATTTGCCTCCAGGTGCTCGAGGCAAGACGCGTGCGGGGATGAGGGGAAAACCTTACGACTGCGTTAATGAGACCCTTCGACCTATCGAAATAAATGTTATGATCTTCGTGTAGTGATCGTCCCCATACAACACATCACCAAGCATGGAAAGAAACCAAGTCCGGTTCGCATCCGTCTCGTTGTCAACAATGGCGAATGCAACGTGAAAGAAACCGTCGTTGGCATCCTTCCCCGTTGCACCAAGCAAGGTGCCTCCGTATTTCCCTAGCAAGTGCGTCCCGTCGATGAAGAGCAAGGGCCTGCAACCACTCTGGAAACCCACAACGCACGCGTTAAATGCAAAAAAGGCCCGTCTAAAACGATCGCCCTCATGGTCCACTGTAACCACGCTCCCAGGATTCGTCTCTAAAACTTTCCCGGCATACCATCTGAGGAGGTCGTAGCTGGCGACTTCACTACCGTGGAGAACACCCCGGGCGACCTCTTTCCCCAACCAAGCTTGCTTGTAAGACAAGTGAACGCCATGCTCGCGCATTATATCACGTTGAATATCGACGGCCCTGTAGAGAGGGCGATCCTTCGACCTCTCGCATGACCTGCGCGCTTACCCATTTTTTAGAAGCTTTCGGGTGAGAGGTGGTGCCGATACCTCCGCCGCATGTATGTGCTGAGCACATTGTCTTGATCATAAACGTCTCTTGGTTCCCAAGCTTCAATGCGTGGACACGCCATTGGCAACCAGCGGATGCACATTGGACAGTTACCCTCTGCTTATCGTTCTTGACGAAGATAAAGTTAAAGTTCCGGTTTATGGCGACACTTCGCAGCGTGTCTTTGAAATGATCACCATCGCAAAAGCGTTGCCCGACTTCGAGACGTGCACCGGCAGGTTGGTCTTCAGCCATAGATAGGGCACCCGACGCATTTGGTTGGGACGACATTATGTGTCGGCTAACCGGTAGGCTTTCCGAAATTGAATCCCCGCTTCCCGGTGCACACAAGGATAACGTAAACGGCGACGGGTTAATGGAGAATCCCAAATGCAAACGTAATAGTAAACGAGAACGCCCAAACGTAAACGGAAACTTACAATGGTAAACAAGAACTCCAAAAAATAAACCGGAACTCCCGGAAGTAAACAGAAACTTCTAAAAGTAAACGTAAACGGATAATAGTAAACAAAAACTCCAAACAATAAACAGGAACTCCTAAAAGTAAACAGAATCGCCAAAAGGTAAACACAAACGCACAAATATAAACGATAACTATACAGGCTAAATGGAAACTCCAAACACTCCGCTTTGAATGCACGTAATCGCTTCATTTGAATGCACAAAAAAAGGTGCAGTGTTTACGAAAGTAAGGAGGAGCCCGGGGTATCTTCGACGGCATCGTCATCGTCGGTTGATGTGACTATAAGATCGACTGCATGGCAATTGAACATATGGTGAACGCGACACATTCGCTGAAAATCAATCTCGCATTCTATGGGGCAGACCGTGCGATGTGCATTCGGGGTGACAAACTTCACACAAACACTCTCGATTTCGAGGCTCCATCTTTCACATATCTCCGGCAAAGACCGACTCCCATGAACTTAACAAAGTGAACCTGCAAAGACTCGACCCTCGCCCTTGTATCGGCTATTGCGCAATAGGTGTCCATTGAGTCGCGATGCACGAAACCCTCAAACTGCCATGCATTACAGACACACAAATATTCATACCTTCGGCGCTAACAAAAATGAAAAAGAAAAAAACATCCTCTCACCACAGCCTTCAATATGAACAAGTACACCCGCTCGAACACTGGTGGGAGAGAGAGAAACTCTGGCAGACGACGGGGAAGAAGACGAAGTATAGAACCCTCCTTAGCAGAAGCACGCATTATAAGAGAAAAGCTGGCTGAAAAGCCTGCTTTTCCCTTTTGGCTGAACACTTTCAAAAATGATGACAAGACAGGGCGGGACCTTTCCCACCAAAACCAAGGGCCAAAGTTGGTATTATGTAAAAAAGCTATTGACGGAGTTGGACGGAGGGACTGAAAAGGAAGGTAATTTAAAAAGGAAGGATGAACAGGTATATTCAAATGTCAGAGGGACTGATCGGGATGTTTGCAAACGTACAGGGACTTATAATTAATTTTCCCATAAATAAAATTAACACTGATAATTTTTAGTGATTTTTCTGCAGGGGTTCACAGAGGGGTATTTGCGTCAAACAATCAGTGTTCTGGTCACCACAAGTGAGCTTACCAATGTACTTGCATTCGCCAGCTGGAGTGACAGGCGAGCCGTGATGGAGCGTCGGTGGGACTGAACCGGATTCGATTTCCCGGTTCACTTGAACCGATCTAGACCGGTTCATTTCCTATAAAACCGAACCAAATAGAACGCGAGAGAGAGAGAGAGAGAGAGGTCCGAATGGGGCAGTCGAGCGGCTCCGTATCCATAGACGTGGAGGGGATCTTGTTCGGCGGCGAGGTTAGAGCTCCGTAATCAATCGGCATTGTGTTTGATTTTATCTGAAAACCCTTGTTTGATGAGCTTCTTGTAGTTTTTCTTTGAAAACTCTCGTTACTGGGAACTTTGTTCTCTTGTTGATTTGTGGCGGTTTTGTGTTGCTTTTGTTATCTTTCTTTTGCTCTTTATGATGTTTGAGCTCTCTTTGTTTTTCCAGTTTGCTTTGTTCTAAGCTGGATTTTGAGTTATTAATTGCTTCTTAGTTGTAATGTAGTGTTTTCAAATCTTTTTTTTTTTTTGGGATATGATGATTTTACAGCATTTTTTTTTTTTTTGGGAAACATGATGCCCTTTTTCTGCTTTTGGCGTTAACTTTTTTGTTTGAAAAGCACTGATTTTTCTTTAAAAAGTAAGGATGATCACTATTTTCATTTTTCCTCAAATAAATTTCCTGCCTGATGGAGAGAGAAATTATCAGATTTCGTTGGAATTGTGGACCTTTCTTCATTGTTGAGCTTTGGCTTTGATGTATTGCTTCATGTTTCATGAATTTAATTAATATAAAAAACAACTGTATCTTCTAAGAATCTGGCTCCAAATATACTGGACAAGAACTTTGAATTACTGTTCTGCTTACTGTGTGTATATGTGAGTATGTATTGCTGTTTCTATGATCAGGCATATATTGGGACATCTTTTGGTACTGAACTGTTACTGTCATTTGGCCCATATTTATTATCATCACTTTTTTTTTTATTTCTGGGCTGCTTTTCTTGAATTATTAGTTATTTGGTCCTGGTTTAGTTTTTGTTATTTAAATGGTTTATGTAATAAAATTTTTATAATATAGATTTATAATTCAAAGCTCATTAAAGTACTTTTAGATGAAGTTTACACTATCTATCAATAGGAGTCCATGTTTTTAGCAAATTAAAGCCTCAACATATCTTTTCACTGATGAGGTGTTGTTCAGAGATTGAGAAGATGGCTTATTTGAAATAGCATGTGAATTGCATGGAAGGAAATACAAGAGAGACATAAGAAAAAGAAATATTAGAAGGAATCTTTCCCAATTGTAATGGTAGCAGTCATTGTTAGAAAGAGATTGATATAAAGTTGTGATGTTTGTAACTTTTTCATCCACTTGGGCACTGGTAGTGTGGTATCAACACTTAACCATCAATTACTTCAATAAGCTCAGATTTCAAATCAAGGCTTATCTTAGATTCTGCTAGTGTTATGAGGTCATGCCACTATGAATTCTTGCACATTTGCTGTCGTGAATGTTTTCAGTAAGATCATGTATGATGTTATTCCCATGTCATTTTAGGAAAATTATGTTATGGCCATTTATGAAATTATCTGTTGCTAATATACGTGCACTATTGGACCATGAATTGTGCCCATATATCCATTTTTTGTTGAAAACAACAATTTGGAATGGGCCAAAACTATTCACTGTTTCTGAACTATTCTTAAAACCTCTTCTGGGTTCACAGAGCAAAATGAATATAGGATTATAGTTAATACCGACATTGCCTTTTCACCTTTTGTATTTTGTATTGCAATGACTTATTATTCAAAAATGGCTTCTTCAGGAGCATATCATACAAACCCGCCATGGGTCAGTATCTGTTACAGTATTTGGAGATCAAGAGAAGACTGCACTTGTTACTTATCCAGATGTAGCTTTAAATTGTAAGGGGATTCCTAACTTTTATTATGGCAGTTATTTAGTTCTCATCTTCTTCCTTTTCTTGTGCTTGTAGTTTGTCCAGATCTGTATATTGCATATAACTGTTGATCATATTCCATGCTTGAATGCAGTGTTTTCCAACTGGTAATGACATGTCTTTTGCCATCCTTTTACCATTTTTGTGGAACATAATCTTCATGATACGCATTTTATAGCATTTGGAATACTTTTCCTACCGCTGATATTTTCTTTATCAGTTTTTTCTCAACTCCCATTATGCTGTAGTATTGATGCACAAAATTTGTTGGCTCATGCTTCCTATTTTTGGTGGGTGGGCACAACCAGATATGTCTTGCTTTCAAGGATTATTATTTTGCCCTGAAGCTGCTTCTTTACTTCTTCACAATTTCTGCATATATAACATCGATCCTCCAGGGCATGAGGTCAGTGCTTCTCCCAGTCCCTTATGAACATTTTGTGAACTGCATTAGGATAGATATCATTCTATAGTATTCAGCACTCGTGATTTCAGCTGTCATCTTCTCAAGAGTTCTTGCAGTTAGGTGCTGCTCCAATTTCTTCTGATATCCCAGTTCCTTCCATTGATGATTTAGCAGATCAGGTCGCTGATGTTCTTGATTTCTTTGGGTAGTACTTTGAAAACCCTTATTCTTATTTCCTACTTGATTTCCATTTCGGTATATGATTCAATGATTTGCTGTATTTCAGATTAGGTCCAGTGATGTGCTTGGGAGCCATAGCCGGTGCTCATGTTCTCACTGTCTTTGCTGTACGTCTCATTTGCAACGAGGCCTGAAAACATTATGTGCATTATGTTTTCTGATTTCTTTTCCCAATACTGTTTTCAGATAAAATATAGAAAGCGAGTTCTTGGTTTGCTACTCATCTCCCCTTTATGTAAGGCACCCTCTTGGACAGAATGGTTTTACAACAAGGTATACCATCTTATCTCAATGTTGGCCAATAGTAAGCATACCAATCTTTAACTGAAATCTGAATTTTCAGGCAATGTCTAATTTGCTCTACTACTATGGTATGTGTGGTTTGATTAAAGAATGCTTACTTCAGAGATACTTTAGCAAGGTATTAGAAAAGTTCCGTTGAGTGTTTATCTCATTATGGTCAATCTCCAGAATCTTATGATATGTTCTTGGGTCATTATTTTAGGGGGTTCGAGGCAGTAGACAGGCTCGGGAGTCTGATACTGTACAGGCCTGTAGAAGAGTATGTGTGTCATTTTCCATCTTGTTTGCATGAAGAAGAGGCGGTATTGTTTTTTCTATGCATAATTTTATAGTTTATGCTTTTTCTTTCCACAGTTTCTATATGAAAGACAAAGCACAAATGCATGGAGATTTCTTAAGTCAATTGAGCGGTATTGGCAAAATCCTGTTAGTCAATAATTTGATTGCACTTTCTTTCTTTTGTTATAATAAAATGCTTTTAATTAATTGTCAGGAGAAATGACATAACTGAAGCATTGAAACAACTACAATGCCGGACGCTGATAATTGTAGGCGAGAATTCTATGTTTCATTCTGAAGCTAACCACATGAGCTCAAGATTGAATCAAAGATATTGTGCATTTGTAGAGGTATTCTATTCTATTCAAATGGTGATTGCTTAAAATTTACTGTCTCACCAAACAACGATGTCAGGTCAAGGCTTGTGGATCTTTGGTCACAGAGGAGCAACCGCATGCAATGTTAATACCAATGGAATGCTTCTTCGCCTGGTATGGGTTGTTCAGACCGGGCCAGTTCATTGGAAGCCCGAGGAGTCCCCTAAGTCCATTGTGCATCTCCCCGGAGCTTTTGTCACCGGAGAGCATGGGTGTGAAGCTAAAGCCAATAAAGACTAAGGTCTCTGTATAAGTTACTGATAAAGGTGTTTGGAAAGTGGTTCCCTTTCTGTTTCGGACTTTTTGTAGATACTATAAGGATGAGATACCAGCATGCACTATCAAGTTCAGTCAGAACAATCATATGTACATCGACATTATTTATGAACTAGTTAAAATAAAGAAAAGATGTTCATGGTTCTCATGTTCATCCTTTTCTTCTTTTTAGGGTGTCCTGAAAGCACTAATTAAGTTCATGGAAGTTCCCGTGAAGCTTAAAAAAGTTACTTTTCCATGTATGTACCACTTGAAACCTCATAATTTAGGAATTTATGCAAGTGAAAATCACGATATTTTTACATAGGGTTAACAATTATGACTTTTGCGAGGGTATCTATGCAATTAAGATATTTTGCGGTAAATATCTAAATCATTGCCACTTTTGAAGCTTTATTAGTGAATACAGATGGTAAAATAGTCTTGCAATTAATAGGGAAGTTGACATTCTTATGTAAACATGACGCATAGCATATTCAGAATCAATCTTGGACTAGGTAATAAGAGAGAAATCACCGAACCAAGAAGCAAAAAGATAACTAGAATCTGCTAATAATACCTGCAACCTGAACCAAAATAGCAACAAACTAGTATCTCCTATCAATCACTTCAACCTAATGGCGTAAATTAACTAGGTTCAACAATATGCAAACCCTGTAAGAACACCATCTGAGCATCGAATAACTAGATTTTGTTTGCACTGCAAATTAAATAGACATCATCTTTCAGCATTCATTCAATATAATACTTACTGCTAAAGCATCTAAATGATAATAATGTAACCATGGTTAACCATGGTTAATGAGGAACAGGAAAGACCTGTGATTCATTGGAGGCCACCAATGGCAATGTTCAGAAGTGAATTGTCGAGCTATTTAGCAGGCATTGAACCATCAATTAGGTGAAGGAGAGTTTTCTCAAGCTCTTCGCCATTTCTCCATTCGTGGATTTCCGCCTTAATGAGCTGAGCATTGTCATTAATGCACTTCCAGAGGGGGTAATTTTTCCTCGGCATAACATGGTCTCCTTCAGTAAGTTTGAGGGAAGGGCAGTAGTCTCCCATACCATCACCAATATAGATAAACTGCTTTATTTTCCCAGATACTGATGCTTGAATCCGCTCAATGACGTTTCCCTGATTATATTAAGTGCCGTATTAGACGAATGAGCTCAAACAGAAAGATAAATAAACAGATTTCTAGCTGATGTCAGGTGATCACAAAGATAATGGAAAGTCCAATACATTGATAATACAAACTGGCTTGCACATGGATGCAGTAGCTCCTTAATTTATGAAGAACATAAAATTATCCTGCTTGTTATCCTTGCCTATATTTAGATTTCCAGTAAAGGGTTATTTACTAACAAGTCTGTATGAGAGATCATAATAAGTCATTCTGAAATGCAAATTGACATATTGAAAACTTAGTGTGCATCATGAATTGTACCTCAAAGCTCTCTGTGAACTATGGCCTTTCTAATTTCACCGTTTTTGTATGGGGACCTGGCTCAGTGAAGCTTTTTTAGACATTCAGAAACTCAACAAACCAAAATCATTTTTAGAAGCTCTGAGCCTAAACAAGAATATCATGAGATCCCCAGAGTAGGGAGAAGAAAAAAAATTTACAAATTTTTTAATAACAACAGAACCAGCACAAAGATGGCAGGTAAACTATCAACGTACCAATAAATCATAAAAATCAAAATCAATCAGAATCATGTCCTCATGAAATACATATATATATATATAGACATTAAACATGTATTCAAAGTTAGAGGAGGGATAATGTACTGCACATGCTTATCTGCGGAGCTGCTAGAAATTACAGTTTTTGCAATCACAACAGAAGCATCACAAAGATGATAATTAAACAACCCATTAAACAAACAATGAGAGGAAAAGCATGAATTTGCTCTACTGAAAAAGTTTTGGATTCATAACCAATGAGAATCATAAGAACAATTCAAATCTAGAAAGATGATATACCTTGCACATGTTTGGAGGGCAGAGACTGCAACCATGAGGAGAGGTATTAAAATCATGGTAAGGCAAGATCCTGAGCCTCCCATTTTCATCAACAAAGAAAGGATTTGAATTGATCTCAGAGAAGCATCCAAGAATCCCATGGTGCCTGAGAATGGTCTCAATGAAGAAGATGTTCGCATCACTGACAACCCTCAAATCACACCTGAAACACATGAATCACCCAACAAATTCATAGCCAATAGTCAAAATCAACAAAAACATCACTCATAGAACCCATACCCAAGATCAAACGCAGATTTGATGGCATTGACAACACGAGGATCTAAAGGAGCTCTCTTGAGGCAATCGGCAATGGCTTCCACGGTCCTCCCTTGAGAATGGAGCTCCTTCATCATCCTATCCTAAGACAATAAATCAAAACCCAAAAATATCGCTACTAGAAATGGAGCAAGATGGGAACTTTGGAATGGAACGGATGAGAAAAGAGAAAGTGATACTATGAGAGAGTTCCAGGGCATGGTGAACATGAGCTGCTTGAAGAGCTCCGCTAAGCCGAACTCTCTGATCACCCAGTCATCGCTGTCGCAGTTAATGAGCGTCTTATCGAAGTCGAAGACGACCATCGCCTCCGCCATTGACGACCACCTCCTCCTCCTCCTCGTCTCCCTCTCTCGTCTCTCTCTCGTCTCTCTCTCTCTCTCTCTCTCTCGGCTATTTAAAGTAGAGAGATAGAGAGAGAAAAATTACATATAACACCCCAAATTTATTGTTATTATTGGAGTTTGAGCATTTTGCATGGCTTTGGTTGAGGAATGGTATTTTTTTAAATTTAAATTATGATGATCTCAACTAATTAGGCAATTAATTGATACATTTGATTTCCATTAAATTAAAATTAGAATCGAATTTATTTAGAATTTTATAAGAGAACTTTTTTAAAATAAAAAACTTCTCTATTTGCGAATGAACGCAGAGAGGATTATTTTCCCAATTTTTTTTTTATTATTTTCCATAGTTTTATTTTAAAATAACTAGATAGGCTGGAGGAAAGAGAGAGAATTAACAGGTTCATAAAAAGGGACTGTAAAAACAGGTAATTGGTGCCGATTGGTTTAAAATTTTTTTCAACTCCCAACTGAGATTGATCAGGTTACTGTACAATAATTAATCCAACGGCTGATATTCATTTCACTTGTGAGAGTTATTGTTCATGTCACTTTACACTGTTCATAATGGATTGCAATCCAATGGCTATTTACAAACGTCTTCATTATATATATTACTTTGCATATATGCATTTACAAAAATGGCCAATATTTTATAGAATTTAGCTGTTGGGAAATAAAAGCCAGTTGTCACTCACAAAAGTTAGTCAAGATAAAAAAAAGGGAAAATGAAAATTCTACAACATTTAATTACTTATCGAAGTTCTTTAACTTCCCAAAAAAACAATTCTTATACCTTCTTACACAACACTTTTACTCATTATCCACTAGAAATGCACTACATATAAACAATTTATTGCAAACTGGCAATTAAAAAGCCAACACTGTTTCACAAAATAACAATCCTGCTTCAAGAGCTGAAATCTAGTAGACAATTGCAATGGCTTTTAAAGAGCCTCATAAACCTAAATTAGCACTCCATTGAAAAGTATGAATAAGTGACAGTCCCCAAATTCATATCTTTATAAACCTGTCTGACCATCTCTAACTTTATAACAGAGTAGATTGAAAGGGAATATTCGGTCAAATAGCAGTGAGTCTGAAAAGTGATTTCAATTGACATTCCTAGAATGAGCTATTGTAAATAATAAAATTCTGTATATCAAGCGTTTCATGGAATATCCAGACATAGAGATTAACCAGTTCTTGCCATGTCATCGGAAATGAAAATGGGCGAGGAAACTCACCGGTTTATTAGCTTTGAGTGCGTCTAGATCCTTTTGCGGTTATTTCACTGCCATGACTTGTCTTTTATGCCAAGCAACTACATCTCTGTAAGCTAGATTGCCTCCGAATATGTCCAAAGCACTACCGACTGTGACATTGACACGCCCCCTGCCTGCTGCCTTTATCCTCTCCAAGTCGGCCATTGTCGTGACACCACCAGCATAAGTCACAGGAATCTAAACAGGCACAAAGATCAGTACAATGTACCTCAAGAAGATTTAATCCAATATTAAGATTATATGCTTATGATGAGACTATAGAAAATTAGTATCAAGCCCCACCATGGAAACCATCTGAAACGAAAAGAATGAATCCCACACATGGGAACTTATACATGCTAGAATTTACAGCAAAAAAAGAAAGAGGTGTTGCTAAGTATGAGAAATCAATAACATTATAAATAACACAGCTATTTGCTACATACAGGTGAGTACGAGCCTAGCAATTCAACAAGCTCCTCATCAATGCCTAACCTGCAATAAAATAAAATAAACAAATAGATGCATTAAGGAAAAAATAAAAACAGTAGAAACTGCAATAGCACTTTGTTAAGAAGATGAGAAAGACATGAAACTCTGAATGTGAAACCCAGTCTGCAAATTTTTGGGATGGGCATACTTCGAAGCTTATCAGCCCATAAGTTAGTAGGCTTACTAAACCATATCTTATCTTGGATGAAATTTGTAGAACTAAGCAACTCAGATTGTGCTGACTACTGTGTAAACTATTATGCAATTGCACTATAATTTGCAGATATTGTTTCTCCTAACCATTTCAACAAAAATGATTTCATGTGTTTTGCTACAATCATCAAAGAGTGGGAGACTAGACCATCAAATTTGGGACAACGAATTTCAAAAGAAGATGGTTGTTTATATAGAAATGCATACCATTAATGGGAAGTTTGTCGAAGGGCAGGAGTCGTCAAGTACATGGACACATTACCTTAGTTCCCATTATTCTTCCTACAGCACTTTTGCGCTACAGAACTAGATGCAAGAGAAAGTGTTGGTGCACAAACAAGAAACATATAGCACATGAAGGATGAACAGGTGCCATACTCATCTCATGACTAAGCATGACTAAGTATACTTATGACTAGATAAAAAAATAAATACAATGCTCATTTATAATAAAAGCTGAAGATCCTACACCAAACTTGCATGTTAATAACATGTTTAGGTATTGTTGAGCCCTAAAAATACCCATGTGTAAAATGAAATGGAGCTTGACGCAATGAGGACAACCATCATTTAAAGAAAATAAAACACTATGGAGCCCCAACAGATGCCTTTACATGCAACAGTAGATGGGAAAGGTAGTCTTAAACCCTGTCCATGATTGCACGCCTAAAAATATCATGCTACTTAATTCAGGGTTTTATCATTGCATTATACACTGCCCAAAGATAATTGCCGCAATACAATAACAACCCAAAGTCCAAAGTAAACTAATAATACTTGCGAGAGAATACGCTTGATAACTAAAAACATGTAATCCAAATAAAACAGAAGCTTGATAACTTACTTTTTACCTTCAACATCAACTCCATGCACCAAGAACTCATCAGCATAACCTGCCAATTCGCCCAATGTTTGCTCATCGACAAACACATCACTAAACTTCTGCCATCTATCAGTGACAATGGCATACCTCCCATTCTGAATACCAGAGTGAAATATAAATGCAACAATAAGTAATAATATTTCTTAGAATAAACAATTAGATACATCTTTAGAAAAAAATTTCTCATAAACCCTCGTTTCTTTTTCACAATAGGGCCCAGATGATTGATGAAATTTTTTGTTTACAGAAGCACATTTGCAGAAGGAAAGCATGTGGTTGAAGGATGAGAATATAGGTTGAAGCAAAAGGTTGAACAGTGAATACCTTCTTTCGGCAACTCAAATCCAATACAAGTCTATGTTTCCCGACAATATGAACAAGCTTCTCCAGACATTCAAGGTCCACTTGTCCATTATTAAATACATACTGTAAAAGAAGAACAACCAATGATAATAAACTCTTATTGATAAGATAATAAAAAAATCACATATGAATTTCCCAAAAAAAAGGATAACATTTGGTTAACATGTTGATAGTTCTACAAATTGGCAATTAAACATTTGCAAATCCAATTCCTCATTATCCACAAAAAAGAAGTTCGAAAGGGACAATAAATCAACTTGATGCTGATTGAAAATCTCCAACCACATACCGAGGTAACAATCACATGGCTAGCTCCTTCATCAAGATAACTGATACAGTTGTCTGCATTGATCCCACCTCCAACTTGCATACTCCCTATTAATTATAACAAATCAAGGAACTTACAATCGCAAACTTAAAAATAAGACTATGCATCAGCTCAAACACAATTGACAAGTGAAATTCACATTAATTTTGCAGCACAGTTTCAACAATTAAATAAACTATAATTGTGCATATTGTCGCCAATCTCATATAATTTCATGCAAAACGCTGAGAATTTAGTAGGGTTTATACCTGGAAACGCATGTAAGGCTTCTATTGCTGCGGATTGGCTTGCAGGATCGGCACCAAGCATGATAACATGCCCACCAGTGAGCCCATCCTGCTTGTAGAGATTGGCGAACTCGGCTGAGGACTTATCAGACTCAAAATTGGTGACAAGAGCTGAGGAGGCGCTACAAGCCAAGTCTTGAAGCGTAGAACCAACTATTTGCTTCACTTTTCCCTGAAAAGCTTCAATATTTAAGCATCGGCCATTGGAGAAAGTGGGGTTTAGGGTTTCTCTTGCCGCGTACCTTGTGAATGTCGATGCAGGGCCTGAAACGAACAGCGCAGCGAATGGGCTGGTAGCAAGGAGATGCCGACCGGGGAATGCCAGAGCTCCAGAGAGATGGCTTGGTTTGAGGATGGTGATGGGTAGGCGATGATGATGCGAGGGGATTCATAGAGACTTTGAGCCGCCATTGGAGCTCGGGCAACGCGGCCATGGCCAACCTACTTCTCTTCTTCCTCTTCTTTCATTAATTTTAGGCAAAAAGATAAAATATTACAATGGTCCTAAAACTACTAAATATTTTTGTTTTGGTCCTTTTGGTTTTGGATTGTTGGGTTTTTCTCGTTTAGCAATTCGCATAATGTGAAGGGGTATATTTAGAATTATAAGGATTTACAATTTTACAGGGGCGTATGTGAAAAAGAACCGATAAATATTTTATTTATAAAAATTGTTCCGATGCCTTCGCTTTCGCGCTCGCGCCCTCGTTGCGGAACCAAAGCTTCTCGGTGAACTAGGGTTTGGAAGCCTCCACCTCACCAGCGTCTTCCTTGACCTCCTATTCTGGATATCCATCGATTTTCCTTGAGGTTTGATATTAATTTTTCATTTTTTTTATGCCTCGGTTTTGCTTGATGTTTTCCGCTCATCATCAGCCATTTCGAAGCTTTTTGGATCACTGATCAGTTTCTAGTTGATCTCGAATACTTCTTTTGAATTGGTACTTTTTTCTTCTTGGCGAATGCTTTGTTCCTTAACCCTGGATTATTCTTTTTCTTGATTTTTGATGAATTTTGTTTATTTCGTTGCTGTTAATACTTGATTTCATCAACGCACATGCTATGATCTTTCGGTTTCACCTTTTTACTGTGAGATTAAGTTATCAAAGAGTATCCAATAAGTGTTTGTGATTAATTTTTTTTAGCTGGAGGTAATTTGAAATCAAAGGGCTCATCTTAATGGTTTCTTATGCAGGAGATGGTTTATATTGGTAGGCATGGCATTGCGGCTCTGCACAACTACAAGTATAGTGGAGTTGACAACTCTGTTGTCGCGAAATATGTCTTGCAACCCTTTTGGCGCCGTTGTGTTAATCTATTCCCTCTTTGGATGCCGTGCGTGTAGAAACAGCTGTTTGGTTTTTTGTTTTAATTGGTGTTTTTTCAGAATTTGCTTGATTTGGTTGGCTGACACATAAGTAGAGAGCTCTGCTGGTTAATTTTGTGGACTGCTTTGTGAATAATATCTTTAACTTAAGCAGGTTCCTCTGGAGTATAGCTTTTCCTTTGTTTGTGCTTTTCCTTTGTTATCTTGGTGCATCAAGAGAAACTTTTGTAGCTTTGCTAATTCAGTTTCCTTCTTTGCATGTCCTGCTGTGTTCGATGCACTACCAGTCCAAATATGGTATGATCTCATTTCCTCGCCTGAGTCTTTGTAGTTGAGTGGTGGGAACTTTTATGGGAATGATATAGTAATATTATATTATTATTATCTAATTTGCAGATTACTCTGACTGGTTTCATATTTTTAGGCATATCAGCACTTCTTGGTTATGTAAGTACCTTGAAATTATCATTTTCTTCTTTACTGGTTTTGTTTATATCACATCCATTTATATGTTGAATTTGTAAAGACAATAGGTCCCTTCTGTACTGTTTGGAAACTTGACAAAGTATATGTGTTTTCTTCCTCATGATATCCCAACTGCCTTTGTTTCTGTTATCAAATTTCAAGGCAACCATTATAACAGAACGGGATGGTTTATTTAATATTAGGAAGGTAACATCTGAGAACATTCTTGTGAATCTAAGGGAGTGTGCTGTGCACAAGTGATTTTTTTTTTTCTCTTGGACATTTACCATTCTACTTTAATAACAAACATATATGCTTGCATCTTTGATGACTAAGTAAATCTTCCTTAGTAGGTTTTTTTTGTCTCCCTCTTAAAATCAGCATTAAATATTGAATTTGACCCTTGCACTTCTTTCATTCTGTTTGTGCTCAATCTCTCACATTGAGATTTATGCTTTATTCCTTGCAGATATATTCACCTCAGTTAGACAAAGCTCCCCCTCGGTGGGTTCACTTTGCTCATGGCCTGCTCCTTTTTCTTTACCAGGTTTGCTGAAGTTATTCATTAGTAGTTAATAATAGTTTTCAAGAGAATATTTTCTCTCACTGATGATAATGTCTATATTTGATAATTGAGTGCTAATTTCCAGATCTTGCCTTCATGAACATTGACTTATGGTAAAATCATGTACCTATCTTTCTCTGAAAATAAGAAGTCTCTGGAAAGAAACCATGTGAAGTGAATTGCATCATGTAATGTATCTGTGTGTTCATCCAGCCTCCAATTGCAATATATCACAAGCCTAGTCATTTCATTGGGTTCTGATGTCTATCCTATTGTGATATATCTGTGTGTGCACTTAAAAGCTCTGCAGAATATGAAAGAAATATTGGTTTTTTTCATTCATGAGAATAGCAATTGTTAATATTAGAAACATGACTAATGTCAGCGTCATAATACTGCAACAGTTCCTTGCATTCTTAGCCTTTGTGCCCATTAGAGGATATTTGTATTTCACTGTAACCTTAGCCATCTTTTTTCTCCATTGTCATGTTTGAAGTTGCCTTTGTCATACTAAGATTCAGATATAATTATTTAACTAGATGCCTGGATTTTGCAGTAATAGTAGAGCTCACATCATGTGTTATGCTGCATCCATTAGTATCAATGCTACAAATATTCAGTCTCCTATTAATTAGGATTTATGAATAAACAGGGACTAAGACATATAGATATGAATTTAAGTAGAAGAAAATGAAATTAAACATAATCCATCTGAACTCATGAAATATTTTCTCATCAAGTATGAGGTCTAGTGATGATGTGTCCTTTTTGCAAGCAAACAAATGAAAGATATTTATTTCATATATATATATATAACATGTTTTGCTTCTACTTGTGTTTGCTCTAGACTTTTGATGCTGTTGACGGTAAGCAAGCCAGGCGTACAAATTCCTCAAGTCCATTGGGAGAACTTTTTGACCATGGTGATTGCCTTTACTGTATCTATATTTTTGTGATAAGTTATATTTTCTAATCATCTGAAATTTTCAATTCCCAGGCTGTGATGCTCTTGCTTGTACGGTATATTTTCACTTCCTGCTTGCTGTAATTTTGTTATGATCACATTTAAATTTCTTGTGCGATGTTGAACTTCTGTTTTTTGTCAGTTTGAAGCATTGGCCTTTGGAAGCACTGCTATGTGTGGAAGAACAACTTTCTGGTTTTGGGTGATATCAGCTGTAACATTCTACTTTGCAACATGGGAACAGTGAGTTTTACTCCCTGGTGTTGAATCCCTTTTACTGTCATCTTAGTCTGACTTCGAATGAAACTTTGTTCAAGATTTACAGGTGCTACTATGCAACCATCTTTAGTTACTAATGTGACTTATTAGAAAGCACAGTTTTTCCCCACCTGCATTTCAGTTTCCTCTTAATCTGAGCTATAATGTACATGCTTAATGCATGCTGCATTGCTGGAAACACAAGAAATTGAGCATCCATAAAACATCTGTTCACCTGTCTGCTCTATGCTTCTAAGGATGAAGTTTTCATATGAATGCTTCTTCCATAAGTTTCAGTAAGAATCTTTAATGTTCTTAGCAATGAAATTTGATGTTTCCCTTGTTAGTCAATTAACACACTTTATCTTCAGTTTCTTGGGTATCTTTCAATTTGTTGATTCATTATTATGATTGTCAATTTTGGTGTGTGTAGTATGATTTATGTATTTTTATCAATCTGTTTATTACATGAAAGTTCAAATTTATGCAGTTTCAATTGTTCTATTTGTGTATTAATTTACTCATTGGTTGTTTCTGTTCCAGCTTTTTCACCAATACACTTATTCTTCCTATAGTAAATGGGCCCACTGAAGGTCTAATGTTGATTTACGGGAGCCACTTCCTTACATACTTCTTGGGTATGTGAATTTCCTCTCAGACTAACATTAGTTTAGTTTCTGGTTAGTGTTGTTGACAAATGATGGTTGATTATTCAATCAATATTCTCAAGATTTTCTTTTAATGATACATATGAAGTCTTCTTATTTGTTCTTGTTCAGGAGCTGAATGGTGGGCTCAAGACTTTAGAAAGTCCATCCCCCTTTTGAGTTGGGTGCCATTCCTTCCTGGTAAGTAATCACTGGGAATTATTATCTGCTACTATATCTATACTAATATAGTTTGATGAAACATGAAATGGTATGGCGGGCTTGCTATTGCAGTTTTTGTACATATCAGTGTCAAAACTGTTGGGCAGGGTGGGTCTTGGGGATTTTTGTATTGTTATGACTCCAACATACAATTCATTAGAATAAAAAAAAAAGTTTGGTCCATCAGTGGAGAAAACTACAAAAATCACTATGCATAATTATATATAATAATGTGGCTATTAAATATTTTCTCTCTTGCAAGGTCACTACTTTTGGCTTTCATATTGTTACTAAGTTAACCTTCTGAGTTGATGTCTATGTTAGGCATGTGAAATCCAAAGAATCCCTACTCTTTTTATTTTGGTTGAGCTTTCCCCATCTTTTTTATTGAAAAAATAATTCAAATCTTTTTTTTTTGTTTGAAAGTAACACTTGTCAGATTATTATATTGTTGTCCTTGAATTCAGTTGGTAAGTTTATAATTTTCCGGTACCGTTTTTGACGTTACAATTGTTCTTTCATTGAAGTATATGTGTCCTAATAATTATCAACTATGTAAGTTACTTCTGTAAGTGTTTATACACCTTTCAGTAACATTTATGTTTGGTTTATGTTTTCAGAAATCCCATTATACGATGTTGTGCTATTCTTCATGGTCATTTTTGGTGTACTTCCTACTATTTGGTCCAAGTAAGGCTCATTTGATAGCATATGCTCTTTGCTTTACTTGATTTGTATGTATGTTTCTGTGGTAGTTTCAGAGTATATATGTTCATCCTGAACCCAAAATGAACCTCCTTCCAGCTGAGTTTAATCAACTAGCATACACACAAATGTGAGCTGGTGATTGGGTGCCTTAGTTCCCTAATCTCGAATACTTATTAGATTAGGATCAAAGGTCATTGGATGTCATTACATTCTTATTGAAATAACATTAGCTGGTATTCCTATCTATCATGATGTGAGTATTTTTTTGGAAGCTACTTTGGGCAAAGCAAGCTAGTCTAGAGTAGGGATGTATTACTTTATCGAATGGGAATGTTCATCATCAGTTAAATCTTGTCTCTTTTGGCTAGTATTTAAGAATAATATTTCCCATCATGCCACCAACGTGGAGAGCTACCAGCACAAAACTACCTCCTATGAAAAATTACATATGCTTCTGTCACACATTGAGAATGAATTTCTTTGTAATCTTACCTCAAAAATGAATAACTAGAGAAACTCTTGCATCTTTTAGTGAACTCTGCAGCATTGCTGCATATGTTAGGTGAACATCTCTTAGAAACATATGGATATTCCCTCCTTACTACTTGCTGTATTTAAACTTTCAACTTGTCAGAAGAAAGTTTGGGTAATTTGGTATTTTACTATTTTTTTCTAGAATAGTAACTGATATGATATTTTAACAGCGTTAGCAACGTCCATAAAGTTGTCCAGGCAAGAAAAGGAAGCATGTTGTTGGCTCTAGCAATGGTAATGAAGCTCTTGTGAATGTTTTATATTTCAAAGTTAAAATTTCTTGATATCCATTTGTTGTCCCTGCCAGCTCTTCCCTTTTGTTGTGCTCTTGAGTGGAGTGCTTGCCTGGTATGGATCTAGTCATACAACAATGCTTTTTCCCTTCCTAACAACTGGAAATTGTACAGGGCATAAGTGGTCTGCCTTTCTGTCCAGGGCATTTTGGTCTCCATCTGATATTATGCGGAACTATCCACATTTACTTATAGTTGGCACTGGATTTGCCTTTGGGTTCCTTGTGGTAAGATTACTACTTCTAATTCAATCAATTTACTCTAGCATTGAAATCAGTTATCAAATTGCAGCAGAGAGACCTCTTTTTCTGGGACTTGACATTCTTTAATCCATGTGATGGCAAGTGCTACTGAAGACCCACTCTTTGGACTATTGATAAGCATTATTTCTTTATGTGCATAGTGATACAAAACCCACTCATGTTTCTTGAGCATCTGTGACATAAAGTTAGTTGGTTCAAGAATTATAAAATCTGATGTCCAAGGAGAAGCCTTTCACTAATGCTACTTATCCTCTACCCAACATGACTAGTTAAGCTTTAATATCGTTATAAATTAATTATAACCTTAACTATAAGTAAATTATCAGTCTGATTGGACAAGCTATATTTCCCCTCAGCATGGCTTGTTTATTTAGTGGAACAATCTGGTTCTTATGGTTGCCCTGGTAGTTCATGGTCTTAAGTTGATGTTTTCTTGTGTTTGCTTTTGATGCAATTTTAATGAATCTCACAACGTGAATTGTTTCACTTATAGGGAAGAATGATTCTTGCTCACCTATGTGATGAACCAAAAGGCTTGAAAACCGGAATGTGTATGGTACACACTTCTTTCTCTACCTAGTCATGCACTCATATTTATGATCTGTCTGTCCGCATTAACTTCCAAACCAAGCAGTCGTCTATCTCTACCTAATCACGTACTCAAATATATGTGCTTTTATACTCTCTTCTCAGTGTTTCATTGTTTGATTCTTCTATAAAACATTTCCTTAAAACTGTTTGCTTGTGATTTTGCAACAGTCTCTATTGTTTCTTCCTTTTGCGCTTGCAAATGCGCTCTCTGCCCGTCTCTTCAATGGGTAAGCAGTGTAATCTTTGCATTTAAATCACAAATGCTTTCTATGACATCTCTCACTTAAATTGCCACCTTATGGACACAGAGTTCCTTTAGTTGACGAACGTATTATTCTCCTCCTTTATTGTGTCTTCACAGGTAAAACATTCAAACAGCTTTCAACTCTTCCTTACTGATTTTATTGTCACAAGTAAAATATTCATGATTTGCTTGCAACAACGAATTAGCACTTTCAAATATTTCCTTTCAATACCTTATAGAATTCATCTTATTATAAACAGTGGGACTTTACTTGCATCTTGCAACATCGGTCATCCATGAAATCACCAGTGCCCTCGGCATCCACTGCTTCAGGTAATAAATAATCCTCATTTATCCACATCTTGCATCTTTTCATCTACATTAGTGAATCTCTGAAACTTTTTCTTTTTCTCCATTGGTTCATTGTCAGGATAACAAGGAAGGAAGCTTAAATCAGGAAACAGTTACCTCAGGCCCTTTCTGAATTGCATACTTGTGATTTTTAAGGATGCTCATGCTATTGAAGGGTGCTTGCAAATTCTCTACGTAAGTAGTAGTTAACTCTATGTAATATCTTAAGTGTATTTTGGTAAATGAACGCATAGCTTTCCATGTTTAGATTTGATTCCAACCTGTTGTTCACCTGATTTTATGCTTTCCTTAATAGTTTCCTTGGTTGTAAAGTGATTGTGTTGTTTAATTGTTGTTGTATTTACAAGGTAAAGTACCCTTCAATATTCTATCTTTATTCATTTATGTAAATATGAAAGTTCTAAAACTAAAACCAAAAAATCGGTACCTTTGTGGTACATTTATAATTTCCGCTCTACTGAGTTTGTTCATTAATTGAGAAGCAGGTGAAATGTCATGAGTACCCTTTGTCCAAGTTTCATTTTTCATGTATTGTGTTAACTTTGTATTATCTTTTCTATTTTTTACTGCTTACAAAAATTTTATAATTTGTTAAGTGTGTTTGTTTTGCAGCAGTGAAATCACGGAAATAAAAAAATGAATTACTTGGTGGATTTCATGGCATTTGTTTTGTGAAAATAGTTTGCTAAGAAAAGTCCCGCTTTGTTGCTATTTTAACTTTGATGAAATTGCTTATGAGGAAGACTCTCGGTTAAATTTAATTAGAGGTAATTCAAAACTTTTTTATTTTAAAAAATAATATATACATATTCTTTTTTGATAAAGTTACATACATATTCTTAAAAAAAAAAAGTTAAAAAGTAGTTACAAGTGAATTTTATACAAATTGTAAAAAAATAATAATAAGGCTCCCATGCAGGTATATATTATTCCTGTGAATATACATGTAAATATAATGTTCTATGAGATGTGCATGAAATTGTTTCAATATGTATATAAACGAACGTCACATCCATCGCCCATATTTACTGAGATTCTTTGTTGAATTCTTACAACAATTGTAATTGAATCTAAATGTTTTTTTTTTTTTTTGTGTGAGGATATATATTTGTCTGTAATTTTTCGGTATATATATATATATATATATATAAAGAAATGGGCAAGATTATATTATCCAAACATCAAGAAGAGATAAAAGCTTTATTTTATATTTCCAACTATTTGATTTATCAAACACTCAAAAATCACATTTCTAACTAAAAATTAGAATTTTCACCGTACGTGATTCTACCACTTCATTCCCCTCTCCTCACTAAAAACTCATGTGACTATTATATAAAAGAGTGTCACATGGACATGAATTTTAATTTTTTCAGGGGTGTGTGTGTATATAATTATATATATATATATAACCCTTTATGAGCGTGTCTGTGTGATTTCATAAATTCACAGGGCATATATGCAAAACAAACCTCAGAACTTCCCAAAGAAGAGTCAGAAGACAAAGGCTTCAGTTCGCTGTTCTGACGGCTCGCGATGGCCCGTGATATTGGCCGGAGATCACCGATCGCCGCTGCATCAAACCTCATTGCCTCAGCCTGCTCTTCCCGGCAATCTAGGTCACAGATCGCAAGTCTTTGGTTCGCCACCATCCCATCTGGTCTCACAGAGAAAGCCCTGATGCTCATTGACGTCGTCTCCGCTGCACGTTTCGATGCAGCGAACGATACGGCCCGTGGGGAGCTCCTGTGCTTCGTCGGATCTTCCTCATCGTCGCTTTCCTCCCAGAACCCTCGATTTTCCGACATTTAGGTATGAATTCCCTTTGCCCTAGTCTTTTGGTTTGCCTGATTCTGTGTTACTGATACAAATTATGGTTTCATTTCTTTTCTTGATGTTGTTTCATTGATTTTGAGAAGCTCATGTTTACTGCCCTTTGGACGGACTGCGATTGTTATTTTTACGAATCTTGATACGAAGCTAAACCTGTTTTCTTCTGAAAGAGCTCGTGTTTTAATCGTTTATATCCTAATTAGTTCCAAATGCAAAGAAACGATTTTGATTTTGCCTCTTTTTAGATATTAAAGTTTCACTGATTTTGGGAAACTCATGTTGGCCTTTGGATAGAATTCACTCGATGTTGAATTTAGTTTGAGATATTTTTGAGTTTTGAAATGTACTGTGTTTTCTGATGAAGTGACCGCTTTAATCCTGCTCAAATTGAGTTCAAAGTTCAACTTGCCTGGTAGTGGTAGGTGGTGAAGTATTAATACCCTAGGTTTCAGCATTGATATGGGTCTCTGATTCAGTATGCAAATTAGTTGCAAAACAAGAAGGTGAACAAAGCTTTTAGAATTTTCTGTTTGGTTGAATCGCTGCATATTAGTAAATTATGGAAGAGTATAATCAGCATTTGTAGATCAAAACTTGTATTCAGATGTTTGAAACCGATGGTTTTATTCACAAGGTATGCATCAATATCTATTGAAATTTTTTGGTCATTGGACGAACTCTATGGAATTGACTCTTGATGAACCAAAATCATAAAATATAACTCAATTGATAAGAAAAGGTACTCATTTTTTTTCCTTGTAGTGATGGGAAATGCCAAATTTTATGCTAGGCTAATCAACAAATCAGCATCCTATATACTGTATATGGGTGCATTTTTTTATGAACAATGTATGTTGCTTGCTTTAAATCATGGTGGCAGACTGCTCGGGGTAAATGTGTTTCTTCCCCTGTGATTGTTTGTTGAACAGTCAGTAATTAAGCGCAATTTTGCTTATGTTACTCTGATGTTCTTGCATCAATTCCATTTATTTCCTGCTCAGTCTCATACTCCAAGCTATCATTTTAACTTGCAATCAGCCTATTTCCTAATCCCAGTAAATTTCATTCACATGCTTCCTTTGTCTTTGGAAGGTCTGAAAAACAGTTAAATATTATTACATTTTTATTACTTTTCTGTGCCTAATATTGAAAGTAGGAAAGCTTTGGTCACATCTTTCTTCTTTCTATCAGGTTCGTGGTATTTGGCACTTAGCAATCTTTTTTGATATCAGATTTGCAAGTTAGACACACAAGTGTTTCTCAGCAACTCGTTCGTTCCTGCATACTGAAAACCAGGCTCCTTCCACTTGAGAATGTTTTATCTGGTTTATTTCACCCCTTCTTCTCTTAACAGGCAAATGCTTGGAAGAAAGTAATAACTATGCCCATCATTCCGCTTAGAAATGTCGTTATTGCCATCTTAGCAAACATATTAGATCATTAATGAGGATCATTTTGATAACAATGTATTCCAAACTGAAACAGCATTCCTGTGGCGTAGCATTTTGAAGGAACAATTATCATGTTGTTGTCTGTTGACAATCGATTTTTGTATTATTTATTTATTCATTTTTGAAAAAAAGAAAAAAACAATTGATTCTTACAGCTGTTTTTGCGACATTGCAACTAAATAATTTCTGCCTATTAATCTCTTTGTGTTACTGTTTGCAGGCAGTTATTTGATTCAGAAATAGAGTTTTACCTCTATGGAGGATGGTGATTGGAGGCTTCCCAGCAATCCTGTTTTCACCACCATTGCTTGCCTTCCCTCACACTGTGAAGTATTTATGTACTCCTGTGAATTAAATGATTTACCAGTTGAATTGAGGCCTGCTGGGAATTTGCTAATTACAGTCTTTGGTTGCCATACAATATATCGAATGCTCAATTTGTGCGGAATGAGCGACATCTAAGTTACTGTTGGAGTAATGTAAGGTTTTTTTACTTGAAATATACTGAAAATTTGTTCCTGAAGATGATGAGTAAAATAAAATTAAATCAGGGTTACGATGTTTCTTGAAGAAAAAAAAATAATAGTAGGGTGGTGGTAATTTTACGGTTTTTCAGATGGAAAGTAAAAAAAACACCTATATATTCTTGATTTTTTTTTTGAAGGAAATTAGTAAAATAATTGCAATTTTACAGGTGATGGTATTCAGAAGGAAAATATAATATGATTAATTCTTGACCTATCCTTGCTAAATTGGTGCTTTTTCTCTCTCAAATGCATTTGATAATGTATGCACAGGATTCAAATTCCATACTTATAAGAGTTTAATTATAGCCTTTGAAGTCCGTGAGTAATGGTTGCATTTGAAATTAGAGAGGAGAGACTTTGGTTTGGTTTTATGGGCTTGGCTGAAATTTCTGGGGCATTATGCCCAATTTCCTTACTTTGTAACCGTTTCGATCATATTATAGTGAGCCAACAACGTTTTGATAATAATATTTATCCAAACATTCATCTTGAATTAATGTAATTAAGCAACTGATGATTAATATCTAACATACCGTCTTAAATCATAATAACACGATTGTAGATCACCAATGGCGTTGTACTACCTTGCATTCAACAAGCCTAGAAATTTCCCTAAAAAGCATGCCACTCCCTGCAACTTCCAAAGAGCCAGATGCCCATAATTCCCCACAGATACATCCACTGGCTAGTGGATAAACATATATAGCCATACAATGAAGTGCAAAAGTGGAAAGGAGTCAAAACACACATCAGTGCACCAAAAAAAGATTCGATGCCCATCCTTTATGACTTTTGCAGAGATGCCTGCCAGAGATATGAGGCCTGCGCCTGAGAAAATTTAACATCTACCAAAATAGTTCAAATTTAAAATAGGGAAATTTCTTGCCCATAAGACATTTAAAGTCGCAGCACACAGTAACACTCAGATATACACTGTTGAAATAGTGGACAAAATTCAAATAAAGAAGCGAAACAAAGAAGCACCACCAGCTTAGTTGAGTCCTGACTCGAGATAACCATTCTAATTTAAAGGAAAGGAGGACGGACATAAAGATAGAATCGATGGATAGAGATAAGCGAAAATGCTCACGAAGTTTCTCTACTTGCCACCGAGTGTCGGGAACTGCCCAGGGTCTTCAATTGATGGTGCAGCAGCAGCAGGCATGCTTGTTCCACCATGGCTGAAGCCACCTCGGTATGATCCACGATCCCCACCTCGTCCCCTGCCTCTGCCACGTCCGCCAGGGCTGTAATATCTTTCTCCTTCAGCTGGCTTTAGGAACTCATTGATACTCACAGACTAAAACAATCAGAGATAAGGGATATGTAAGCTCGAGAACATTCATTGGAGCCTTTGGGAACAGCAAAATACTTTGCAAGAGAGAAATAATACCTTTTTGACACGATCATCACGATCCGCATTTTCTTTTCTTTTAGAATCTTTGTCAGAGCCCTTGTAAGAAGATATTTCGTTTTTACTCACATTGAATGGTTGACAGTGTTGGAAAATGTTTGAAAGCAGGAGTTTGAGATCATGGACAAGAAACTTACCACTTTAATGAAGACATCATCATTTCCTTTCTTCAGTGAGAGTTGCTGCATTGACTCAAATTCCTTATCAAAAGCAACTTTTCTTTCTTCAGTCTTCATGGCAAGTAGGGCTTTTCGCTTCTCTTCCCTTATTTTCTCGTACTCCTCTAAAGTCATCTCCTATTAAACATAGCCCATTGAAGTAAGGAACCCATGATCGTAGAGATTGATATTAGCAGTAATAACAGCTAAATTGCACTGGGCAATTATGGAAAGATAAACTCCACTAAGGGAAACACCAGTGATTGTAAAATGATAATCTTGTCTCAGGAAACACAGAAGACTAAAGATAGGAGTAATCAACGACCACCATTCTTTATTTAATTCTCCACACAGCACTCACACACTGTAGAAAATAACACGACGAATATGTTTATGCACATTAGAGCTAGGGTTATCATGGAAGGAGCCTCAACCTGAAGCTAGAATAGCAGACTTACATGTTGCCTACCAATGATATCAACAGTCACAAACATCCACCAAGCCACTCAATAAATAGAACATTAATAATGGTGTGTTTAGATGCCCACGAAAATCATTACAGATAGTAGCATTGATTTCTTCAAATTTACAAATTGCGGCTTTTAATTAAACAAATAAATCTGCATGATCAGTAAAGATAAACTGAATTCTATCTAATATTAAATAAACTTCCCACGTATCAAGATTCTTATCCTCAGCCCATATCTGAAATTCTAACCACCAAAACATCTACTTCACCAAATTATTAGCCAGAAACATGTTAACAGCCTTATCCAATAGAGGCTAAAGCACACAGATGCCAAAACAAAGACTGTTAACTGGTCAGGACAAAAAAGGGTAAACAATCATCAAAAATGGCTTATGAAAAAGACAAACTTCATAAGAGAGAAGATTCTCATGCTCAGTTTGTAATGTTGTCATGAACAAAGAACAATTACTGATGCATTATTGACAACGACAGTTGATTTATGAAAAAAATGTGCAATTATAGAATAGAATGCCAAATAGTACAGGTACTAGATCACGAAATGAATTGAAGTGCAAAATCATTTCATCTCTCACCTCTCTTCAACTGAACAAATGCTTCAAACAAGTCAGGAATGAAGACTGATTAGTAAAATCTTTAGAGTGGACAATATATCTAGAGCTCTATTAACGCATCTTTATTCAGTTTTCTATACAACTTTCCAAAAATATTATATACTAACAGCATGATAGTCAATGATACTAACTCAGATATTAGTACATGCCCAGGGCATAACAGAATTATAGTACATGCTGAATCAAACAAAAACATTTGAAACAGAAAAAAAAGCTCATGAGGTATTATTAATTAGTACATAATAAGGTGGAAAATATCCAAGGATCTTCTAGCACGCGACATGCGTCACTAACAAAATAATGAAAGTAGATCCTAGGGGTTCACTCTATGCCCGCAACGGAACTGATGAGCACAAAGGGCATCAAACCAGCCAACCAGTTCTCTCAAAGGCAATAGGAACTTCCTTGTCTACAAACAGCTTCACAAACACTTACAACGCATGCCCCAACCCATATCAACACAAGCATTTAAAAATTAATGTCATCACATGCACAAAAACACTAACAAAGACCACTGAATAAGGCAAGAAAAAAACTACCTTGTCCTCCTCTTCCTTTTGTTCCACCTCATTTGCAGCGCCTTCCTTGTTATCCTTGTTCACATCAGTTAAGGGAGGAACATCCTCATCCACCATCTTCTCTGGGCTCGCAACCTTATCCTCTGCACTAACCTTCTCCCCAGTCTCCCTACACCATCAAAGAGTTGAAATACTCGAATCAGCAACATAGAAATACATTAAATTTTCCAAAACAGACAAGCTCAACTGTGTCAATGCATCATCAGCTGCTGTTCCCCAGTTCCCACGACCCGCTCCCTCACGCTTTATCTCAGAACCACGGCCAGTTCCACTTCTTCGATCGTACGCCCTGCGGGGAGGGCGTTCAGAGTCACCTCCAGCCTCCCCATCTCCAAAGCCTCCACGACGGCCACCACGGTATGGCTGGCGCGGGCCACCATATGAACTGCGATCTCTTTCAGAAGGCCTGGCACCATCTCCGTCTTCACCTCCGGCACCTCCACGCCCACCAACATAACCTCCACCATATCCATTCGCATTCCCTTTCTCAAAATCCCGATTAGGGCGTGGCTCACCTCCACGCCCGCCCCTACCACCACGACTGAAGCCACCTCGACCAGCACCACTACCACGACCACCGGGAGCAGTGTTGCTCTTCGCCTCCCTCACTAAACAGACAAAAAAAACCAATAATTCGCACAGAACCCTAAAATCGAAATTCAGAACGACTCCACCGGATCCAAATCAGAACATACCAGCCTGAGCAGGAGGGAGAGGCTTGGATGGGAGCTTAGCAGTGGGGGCAGCAGGAGTGGCAGCAGGCGCGGCGGCGTTGGAGGCGGCCTTCTTGGCGGCGAGCTTCTGCTGCTGCGCAGCAGCAATCAACTGCGACGGATCATCGTTGTCATCATCCCCGAGGAGATCGAAGGGGTTGACGGTGGCCATTTCCGCAGGAGCGAGCGGGAGTCGAACTCGACCGGGGAGTGAGTGCTCAAATAAACCAACCCTAGAACAGAGAAAAGATCATCCGCAACTGGATCGCCATGAGACCCAATAACTGACGATTAACTGAGCAACTAGGGCTTTGCAGCGGCGGAGAGAGAAGTCGAACAAAAGATGAAGAGAAGAACCCTAGCCGCAATCCTTCCCCTCTGAATCCTTTATATATAGCAATTTGCTTGAATTTGTTTCTTTCGGGCTTTTTACAATCTACCCCCTGGACATAACCCAAATTACTTTTTCCATAAATCATGCATCTCCATTGCAAATCTTGTAAGCCGAGACAAATGTGCTTAATAAATCTAAAATGAAATTTTTTCATAAATACATATTTTAAGCACATTTGCCCAAGGATAATATATATCAATATTTTGTTGTTATATTTATTTTTTTTATATCATTTAACAAATAAAACTTTCACATTTTTTTTTTAAATAAAAATTTAAGTTATTCCATTGTTCTTTAAAAAAATTTTCTATACTCCGGCCCAGATATGAATCTCATGGAGAATTCAATCATGGTTCAAGATAAGTATTGGTAGCATACTTCACACATGCAAATGCGACAAAAAAACTGAGCAAAAAGAAGAGATTCAACTGAAAATGGACTCTCATATGAGTAATAGATTCTCAAAGTTGTTTCCATGGGATAAGATCTATAGATATTTTGTTGATATATATTTACTTATATATATATATATATATATAAATTTTTATAATTTCATTCAGAATTAGTTATGAGTTATATTTAATTTGGTAATTTAATATGTTTATAGTCACAATTCACAAAGATACTTTTGAAAAAAAAAAAACTTTCATAATTTAATGTAATATTTAATGGTGTAATAATCAAGGAAAAATATTAATTTTGTCAAGATATATATTTTTTTGGTTGACTAATATTTATTACAGTAACAATTTCACAGTAACACAGTGGCAATTTCCTTGCATGCAAGATGGAAGGTTGGGGGATCAACTGCTGAAGTAGAGCTTAAGTTTATGAAAAGATTAAAAAAGAGAAAAAGAGAAGATATTACTAAAGTGAAGATGAAAGGAAGCTAAAGCATGGGAGTTGAAAAATGCTCTGAATTTTTTTTTATGAGGGACGAAAATCTCTAATACACCCGTTAAACTAAAATAATATGCCTTCGACCGCGGCATGTGGATTCAAATCTCTAATAAGCCCGCTAAGCTGGGACCATCCACAGTTCATGTTTACAGTTTTCAAATGTGTACCCTCACCCTATAAATTCAAATTCTCACCATTTGCGAGACATCACGAAAAACTCACATACCAATTGACCCAAATACCGTTGACAGAAAGTGCTCTGAATTGAAGATAGAAGCTACAACTTAAGACATATCAGCATTGTTAGTTCGAGATATAAACAACTTCTTTTGTACAAAAAACAAAAAAATATATATAAATAGCTCTTATTCACTCTAAGCTAATTGATTCTTCAATATTGAAATCATCTGTCTTATATTCTCTTCTCCTCAAACTCTTCTCCATTTCTCCATCTCTTCTTCTTTCTTCTTGGATTTCTTTCTCCTTTGATCGGATTTTTATGAAAGACTCCAAGTGACTATATTGTTGTTTTAGCGAAAAATATTCTTCAATTCTATTTGTCCGAAGAACTGGTATTTTATTTCCGACTCAAGTTACAGGTTTTTTTTGTGGGAGTTATAATTTAATTTTTCAATTGCAAGTATATATCATATCTTTTATTCCCAGAGTTTTGCTTATTGGCTCTTCATATAAGGTAGTGTTTGTTTAGAAGGATTTGGAATTACATGTAACTTGAGTTATTGGGTTTTTTAAAATCCAGTGTTTGTTTCACAGAATTTTAAAAACTCATGTAACTCGAATTACATCCAATAAGGGATTTGGTTTTACGTCCAAATTGTCCATAAAATGAAATCACTTACCTTTTACTTGACCTATCTATGATCAACTAAAATATATATATATATATTATTAAATATTTATAAATAGTAAAAAACTTATAAATTTTAATAATAAATTTAATAATTTATTTAATAATTAAAAATATTAAATAACTTGTTAAAATTAGATGAAAATCTTAGAAATGCATTTTTTTGGGGTTAATAATTAAATTCAAAATTTTCAAATATAATAAAATTTTAATAAATTTATAATTAATTTAAATTTAGGGAAAATTACTGTTCACCCATCGGGAATTTCAAAACTGGCCAAAAACCCCCTCCTATTTTTGCACACCCCGGGCAGCCCCTCCGTTATAGTTTGGTTCCCTTCTACCCCCCGTCCGTCACATGAAATGGGTCCGTGTTACGAAAATCCATTTTTGCCCCTGCAAATGGTGGGAAAAAAACCCGCCCGATCACATCATGTCATGTTTGGCTTTTATGCATACATATGTGAGTTTTTTCCCCCTTTATGGTTTCTTGTTCGCTTAGAGAGCTTAGAAGGCGAATTACATAATTTTGTTCTTGTTATCCTTTTCCTTCTGCTAAGTCGATATTATGGACAGGTTTTTGTGCCATTGCTAGATACAACGGGGAGGGGACGAGTGCCGACGTTCACCGCGTCAACCGAATGGGCGTCGGTGTTAGGTGAGATTTGTGAGCGCCGGGGTCTCGATGTTTGTCGCGCGAGGGTGAAGTTCATCACACCCGATGGACATAATACGGTTTGCCCAATAGAGAACGAGGTGGACTTCCAGCGCATGTGTCATGTGTTCTCCATCCTCAAAGGCGGTGTAGTCGATATGGTTGTCGAGACGGATGACGTGCCACGGCAGCCTTCTGAAAACGAGTTATTGTCGTGGTAATGCGTTGCTCTAAAACAATTATGCGGTTGCATGTCGGTTAGTGTTTAACACTACCATTATCCGTATTAAAGAATGAATTATCCGTTTAAATTGGGCGTCTCCGATTAATTTATCATGTTTCGTGTAAACTATCATACACCGTTTGCATTATTACATCTCTGTTTAACTATGCCTCGTTAACGTGTAAATATTAACTTAGGCGTTTAAATAAGTGGACTTTATGCTTAAATTTCGATCGTTTGCGTTTGAACCGAAGTCTTGGCAGGAATTCGAGAATCCGGGAGCGCTTCTGTCCCACCACATGGCGACCCGGATGGTGTCGCATGCCCGCCATCGTCGTCGGATCGACATGAAGTGTTGTCGTTGGACGTCGGACAACGTTTTGATGGCGTTGAACATTTCCGAGATACACTTCGCAATTTTGCTATCGGTCGGAATTTTGATTTCAAATTCGTGAAGAACGAAAAATACCGGGTCACTTTGTGGAATGCGCGGCCGGTGGATGTCAATGGCGCGTTCACGCATCAAAGGAATATAATAGAAATACCTTCGAGAATCAAGACAACGGACCCGACGCACACCTGCGGTGGTGGAATTGGGTCGGGGTCACACCCGAAAGCGTCCAAAAAATGGGTCGGCCGCACGAGTGATTCGAAGGCGAAGGACCGGCCCTTGTACAAGGCCATCGACATTCGGAAGGACATGTTGCGGGAGCATGGTGTCCACATTCCATACAAGCAGGCTTGGGCTGGGAAAAGAGCATGCCCGGGTGATCCTCGACGGCGGCGACATCTCCGGCTACGATCTGTTGCTTTGGTATGTCCATAAGGTGGCCGAGACAAACCCCGCAAAGCATCGCGTTTGTGGAAAGAGACGGTGAGTGTTTTAAACGTGCGTTCTTCTCTTTCGGCGCGTGCATTTTGGGGTTCAAGCGGGCATGCAGGCGGCCTCTTGTTTGTGGATGGTACTCACCTCCTCGGAAAGTATCGGGGTACTCTCTTGGGTGCCACAGGGAAGGATGGGAACAATGGCTTCTTCCACGTCGCCTTCGCTATTGTCGACAACGAGACCGACGCCAATTGGACGTGGTTCATTTCCAAGTTAGGTGATGTTTTATACAACGAAGGAGACTACCAAGAGACAATTACATTCGTTTCGGATAGGTCAAAGGGCCTTGTGAACGCTTTTGCGAGAGTTTTCCCTTTATCCCCGCACGCGTACTGTCTTCGGCACTTGGAGGCCAATTTTATGAAAGCCAATGGCAGACTTGGGAAGGCATTGAGGGAGGAGTGCTGGTCCATATGCTTTCGTATCGCGTGGGCAACGACGGCTAAAGAATTCGATGACACCGTCAATGAACTGCGGGCCGTATCGCCCGAAGCGTTTCAGTGGTTGATTCACAAATCCGACATGTCACACTGGTCGAATTATCTGTTCAAAGGTGACCGATGGGGCGAGATGTATTCGAATGTAGCTGAGTCGTTCAATGCGTGGATCAAAGAAGCTCGACACCTACCGGTGACGAAAATGGTCGACGCTATAAGGTACTCGAAGGTTAAATACATGTAACGCTTAAGCTTACCCGTTACACTTTAATGTTCGTTATCGGTGTTTAACATGCACTGTCCGCAGTTTGATATCGTCGTCGGTGTTTAACATTCACATTAACCCTTTAGTCCGGTAGAATCCTGTGTAAGATAACAAATGTAAATATCATTGTCTCGGTTTAAATACCGTCGTATATGTTTTTCTTCTTCGATCTTTAGTTTATTACTGTTCTGTTTACTCCGATGTAGTGGTGTTTAAATATTCATATATTCGCGTAAATTTCTTTAAGATTTCCGATATTCGTTGTGCAGGTACAAGCTGATGCGCATGTTATGCACTCACCGTGAGCAAGCGAACAAATGGGATACTTTCTTATGCCCGGACATACATTCAAAGGTTGAGACGCTTGTGCAGGAAAGCCGAAGTCTTCACGTTGCTCGCTGTCTCGCTGATCGTTACGAAGTGATTGACCAGTGCAGTAACTCTGTAGACCTTGCTAGTAGAACTTGCTCATGTCGCAGATGGCAAGTTTATGGCATCCCGTGCAAACACGCTTGCGCTGCGATATTGGTGACGGACAGCAATGTTCATCGTTTTATTAGCTATCACTTCACCGTCGACACTTACAAGTTGGCGTATAAGGAAGCTATATTTCCCATACCCGACAATGAGAGACCCACGGACAACAATCGAGATCTGCTTTTGCGGCCGCCTGTGACGAGAAGGCAACCTGGTCGTCCTAGACGAAGGAGGATCGAGTCGCAAGCATTTGATGTCCACAAGTTACATTGCAGCCGCTGCCACGCGTCCGGTCACAATCGTAGAACTTGCAATGAAAGTGTCGCCGATTAGGCTTCGTAAAAGGATAATCTTTAAAGAGCACACATTTATTTGGTTATGACGCCCTGATATTTAAACATAGAATAAACGAATTTCGTTGTACGCACTGAAGTTTTAATCGAATAAACCTAATGTTAAATGGTGACACATTTAAAGAGTCACACACAAATTGAAGCGTACGCAGTGGATGTTAAACGGGAAATATCGGTAATAAACGGTAACCAATAACGCTAAACAGGCACATCGCTTGTTGTCATTCTTTTGTATTTGAACTTCCGGAATGAATGTAAGATAGTGACGCATAAACAGAGACGTAATATTTAAACAGATACGGCGGCGAGTTTTACACATCTTCGGTGGAATGTTTAACGGAGACGTTGTATGGTAACACAAATTGAAGCGTACGCAGTGGATGTTAAACGGGAAATATCGGTAATAAACGGTGACCAATAACGCTAAACAGGCACATCGCTTGTTGTCATTCTTTTGTATTTGAACTTCCGGAAGGAATGTAAGATAGTGACGCATAAACAGAGACGTCATATTTAAACAGATACGGCGGCGAGTTTTACACATCTTCGGCGGAATGTTTAACGGAGACGTTATATGGTAACACAAATTGAAGCGTACGCAGTGAATGTTAAACGGGAAATCTTGGTAATAAACGATAACCAATAACGTTAAACAGGCACATCGCTTGTTGTCATTCTTTTGTATTTGAACTTCGGGAATGTAAGATAGTGACGCATAAACAGAGACGTCATATTTAAACAGATACGGCGGCGAGTTTTACACATCTTCGGCGGAATGTTTAACGGAGACGTTGTATGGTAACACAAATTGAAGCGTACGCAGTGAATGTTAAACGGGAAATCTTGGTAATAAACGATAACCAATAACGTTAAACAGGCACATCGCTTGTTGTCATTCTTTTGTATTTGAACTTCGGGAATGTAAGATAGTCCGAATTAATGACGAAAAGACGTCATTAGAGTGAAATCCCAGTACGAATGCTAATTCATTACCATCTCTTTCCCAATTACATTTGAATTCAAAATCCACACGTAAGCATCAATGCACGGAGTACGTTAGGCGAACTTGCGACCCCTAAACTTCTATTTAAACAATAAACGGAAATCAAAGGCACATCCACATATTACACACAGAGAAAGAAAGTATGTACAAGTCCCTCCTCAACGAGCTCTGCCAGAGAACCCGCCGGCCGTCGCCGGAGTACTCAACCGTTAGGGAGGGCCCCGACCACATCCCCACCTTCTTGGGCACGGTGTCGGTTGATGGGACCACTTACTACAGCCCTTACCCCGCGAAAACATCGAAGGACGCCCAGAACACTGCGGCCGAGGTGGCGTACAATGACCTCCGTATTCCATACCCTGGGAGGATGAATACGCGTCCCGCTGCTACCGCCGATCGACTATGTGGAGGTAAGTCATACCGTAAGACTTCTGCGTCCATGTTACGGGAAATTTATTTATTTTCTAAATTGTTAAAAGCCTTCATTGCAGGGCCTCGCACCGCAACGCCTTCAGATGCAGCGCCTTCACTTAACCGCGAGCACTCCAACAGCGAAGAGTTGGAGTGCTTTCTGGAGGACATGCTCGTCGAGCTTGCGGAGAAGGAAGTCGTTCTCTCCGAAAAACTCGACAGACTAAGAACCCGCACGGCCCAAGTGAAGAAGCTCATCCAGGGACTGAAGGTGATATGATAATGTTTTTTTTCAGTTTTTAGATGTATAAATTAGTATGCCTACGCTGGTTGTAATAGAACTCCGGTTCAACTAAAAATTTTGTGAAGGAAAGAAATTTGTTCCTCTGTTACGTTTTGATCTTTAAACCGATATGTGTATATTTCAACATCGGCACTAAATTATAAACGTCGACGCCTGTAAAAGGGTGGGCCACGATATTTGAAAAGCGCGAGTGTTTGTAAATAGCGAGAATAGTTTTCACACAGAGTCCTCGATGTGTGAAGAAGACAATTCAAACATAAACATCGAATGTTAAGTGAAGACGCACGCTAATAAGCGGTGTCATGCAATGTTAAACGGGGAGAACCCTCGTTCTCGTTCGTCGATAGTTAACCGCAGATATCGATAGTTAAACGGTAAAGTGTAAGGGTAAGTGATGACGGTTATATTTAAACAATGATGGCGAGTTTCATAGATTAAATACCACATTGATGTTTACAAAATAGGTTCAAAACCAGAAAATTTGCATTGGAAAATGCTGAAACGTCGCATGCATAAATGGAGTTGAATTTAGGCTAGTTACGGTATAACGTAGTCAGATAAACCATGCAATGTGAATTTATTATTAAGTACTCCAATTTAATGTTGAAATGCGAGTCAGTAAAGCGTGAACGTAACCGATGCCATTTACTATATTCCATTTATTTCACCGAAAACCAATGCCTTTTTTTTTACAAATAGTTATGATTGTATGTAAGCATCAAGCCGAAACAAGATACAGACGCAGATATTATCCACATCCCACAACAATGTTTAAGTCACGTCTAGCAGACTTTTGCCAGATGACACGCCAGCCCTCGCCGGAGTACACCACTCTCCGTGAAGGCCCCGACACCAACCCCGTCTTCCTGGCCACGGTAACAGTCGACATGACCCCTTTCTCCGGTTCTTCATCTGCGGAAAGCGCCGAGCAGGCGCAGAACATTGCTGCCGAGGTGGCGTTCAAGCAGCTGTGCCCTTCAGGCAGCGTGGAGATTACCAAGGCCCTGGTTGCTGACGATGACGTATCTGACGCAGGTACTGCATACTGTAAGACTTGTCAGTTGAGTGTAAAAACAAAAAAAGAGCCACCTTCCATACGTAAACCTTCAACTCTTCATTGCAGGGCCTTCACGAGCCGTCGGGGATTACACCAGTGGTGAAGAGTTGGATTGGGTTTTCGAACACCTGGTCCGTGCACTAAACGCAAAACTTGAAGGAATAAAAGATCGAAAAGCACGTGTGGAAAAGCTGCTCCAAGATTTGAATGACAAGAAAAAGGGGGAGTGAGATTATGTTCGAGTTGATGTCGTTTGTAAATTGCGCCATCTAAATGGAGTTCTCTATATTTAAACGGAGTCGTCTGAATCCAAACGTAGTCATTAATATTTAAACAGCTTAATCTATATTTAAACATACAAACCTAAACGGTCATTTTTATTACTCACGGCGTGACTCATTAGCCAATATTAATTACTTTCACCATTAATTATGAAAACTAAAATCAGTCTCACATCTATTTCAAATTCATGTAATTTCCGTTGCGAGAAGCGTAAGTTGCAGATATTTATGAAGCAATTATTGTCACATCGAATCGAATAGCAAACGGAGACTCGTATAATTACACGGGAACTCTAAAGAGTGAACAACATGAACTATAATTGAACATAGCCAACGAAGTTTAAACGGAGAGCAAATCATTTTGGCAGGCCTTTATATTTGAAAGTTAACACCGACTGCTAACCAGATACTATTACCTTTAGCGCACAACTAATATGTTTATGTTAGGATGATGAATTACATGATAATGAATTACGCAAACTTATTTTATTGTCGATGACTGATATGTGACAATAGCGACATGAAATTTTTTTTACCGCAACGTTAAACGTTAACAATAGCGACAAGTTAAACGACGGATTCGAAAGTTAAACGTTATTCTTAATGTGAATGGTAAGTCTTAAAGTTAAACAGATACGTAAACGGTGGATATACATTCTGAGTAATGCATGCATTCGACGAAGTGTTGTGAGATAGCATTGGGAAAGTGTGCATTGGTTAACCCGCCGGTGGACGTTACTGTTATCTGTTACGATTAAATTCGCTGTTTTGGAATTCAAACGTCGAATAGTTATTGGCATCAGACTCGAGAAATAGTGCAAACGTCCGTTGAATACATTTGTATTTAAAGAAGAATCGGAAACAAGAAACGCACCCAGATATTACTCGCAGATCTAGCAGTATGTATGTGCCAATTCTCAACGCGTCTTGCCGGAAGACGCACCGCTCCACGCCGGCGTACTCCACAACCGGGGGAAGGCGCCCGGGCGCCTCCGCTTTCGTGGCAACGGTCACGGTGGATGGGACCACGTTTTCCGGCCCCGAAACGAAGAGAGAAAGAAGAGGCAGCCCGAACGTTGCTTGCCCGGTGGCGTTCTACGAGCTATGTCCCGTGCATCTTAGGACGAGCGGTGCGTCCCCGCCGATGTCTATGCGTCTTTAGAAATATTTATCTAAATCGTTCATATCTTCTTTGCAGAGGCGATGACCTATCCCCGGGAGCGGTTCCTCGAAGATTTGGTCGGGGATTTGACGGAAAAAGCAGCATCTCTCTCCGCAGAACTCGAGCGAGTGGTATCCCATAAGAGGGATGTGGAGAGGCTGCTCCGGTACGCGAAAATGTATAAAACGGAATGACGGTTTTTGACCTGCTTAGTGTAGTTTTCATCCATCAAATAAGAACTTTTTGCTTAGTGTGATATTTTAACTTCGTTCTTACTCTCTCAGAAATGTTAACCGTTGCGGACGCATGTTAAACATCCACGCATGAATTTTAAATGGAGAACAATGTTCCTTAAGCAAATTCTAACCATTCGTGCGCATGACAAGCACGGTTTAAATAGAGACGGACGCGAGTTAACCCTATCATGAAACGTTTAAATGGTAATATTCAACGGGAACGGTGATATTAAACCAGTAACGGCGAATGATAAACACAGATTGCCTTCTTGGCCTGATAATTCTAAATTTTAAACGGTTACAACAACACGTAATTGGTGACACACTGAAAAAAATAAAAATTCCGTACTTGAGGACCCATAGCGCGGTTGATGAAGACAATTAAAAATTTACATATAATAGGGTCTCTCATCTTTAAAAACAAACAGCGCAAGTAGAATAGGGTCTCACCCGTCGAAGAATAGCCGCCATATTAAACAGGGACTGTAATATTAAACATGTAACGACAAAAGTTAAACAGAGAATACCTTGTTTAACTGCTAGCTCTGCATTTTAAAAGAAGATAACAACACAATGGGTGACATACATTGAGAAAAGAATTCTGTGCTTACGGACCCATAGCGCAGTTGATGGAGACATTTAAAAAGTTGTGTATAATAGGGTTGCTCACCTTTAAAAGCAGACAACGGAAGTAGATTACGGTCTCTTTCATTTAACAACAGCCTCCATGTTTTAAACAGGGACATAGGGAGTTAAATGTTTACCACTAATATCTAAACAAGGAGTATGTGATCAACCCGGTCCCCCTGGTGTTAAACGGTAACGGTGTATATTGCACGAAGATCCGTATTGTTAAAGTGTAACACAATGTTTTAATAGTGACAGCGTCATTTTTTTACAGAAGTACTTAATTTTATAAAGCAGCGACGACCCTCAATCGGTACCATGGAATTTTAAGCAAAAAATGATTGAATATGAAAGAATAACGAACATTATTAGATGTACATTGAAATTTCTGCCATGTCGTTGGCAAAGAATGAATTGAATCAATTGAAATGAATTTCGACAAAACTGTTTTACTTCCCCACAGCTGGACCCTCCCCGCGTTGCTTGATGCCGGATGCTCGTCCTTCCTTAAGTATGTGGGCAGCGTACTTCAATCGCAGATAGGGGACGTCCGTGTGCGCTATCCGCAGCTTTTCGCCGCGGAGCAATTGCTCGATAAACCGCATCACGTAGACGGCGCAGTCGACGGTGCCTTTCTTTTGACGCGGTGTGTCGTCATCGTGAACAAGCGGAGTCCGTGCCGTCGCCATCGTGCCGTACTCCATTTCGAGACGAGTGTCGAATAGTTCCCGTTGTCGCATTATACAAACCGATGTTAGAATAGAAAGCATCTATGTCACTCGATAATCAAAATCTATATCGCGAGAGAGCTTACCATTGCTACCGCGTCTCTGTTGTACTCTTCACTTGGGCATGAGGTGTAATGCCTGTACTCTTTCTTGTTATTGTCGAGCACCACGACATGGAAGTGGCCATTCAAGATTATGGGAAGGATGATGATGTCAACGTCATTGACGACCTTGGTGGCATCTCCGATCATAGCCAAGGTCGTCTCATGTGCGTCTTCCACCTTCGACATAAACAACGCCGGTGGTCGAGTGATGGAGGCGCGCTTCTTATGAGGATATGGCTTTCTGTTAAGTGTGTCTTGTACGATGCACACGAAGGCGTCCAACACATCATCTGTCACCATCTCTTTCCCGTCGATCGAACGAATAGGTTGGCCCGGGTGGTGCCGACATAATTATTCCTCCGGGCACGACGGAAGCTGCGGTTAAACGGCAACACATGCGATTGATTAATAACACGTAGACGTTAAGTGGAAACAACACATACGTAAATGATAATGTATAGGGGTAAACAGTAATATCGTTAGTTAAACGATACATTACTAGGTTATATGGTAACGACTGTAATTAAACGGAAACGCAACAACGTAAATGGGATGATCTCTATATAAACATTAACATCTACACTATCATACTTACTCGTCCATGGGGAAGTTGAGGAAAATCTTGATCGGCTCCTTCTCGAATACGTCGAGGCGCGATTGACCGGCGTATTTTTTCTTCGCCGGAACGAAGTCTTACCGCACTTCTTCATACTGCTTTGGTTGGCGAAGGTGACCGATTTCTTTTTTTCTCGGCGACGTTCCCTTCGCCCCGGCAATGACTTTATTGGGATCATCCGTAGATGCTTCTTCTTTGTTGCGGGATCGCGCCCACACTGGATGTGCCAATGTGGGTCGGCCGTTCCTCCGTGGGAAGGAGCTCCTCCACAATAGAGGCAACGATCTTCTCAACCGCGGCCAAGGCAGTCTCATCAAGGGGAAGCACACCCTCGGGTGGTTCTTCTTCTTCAAAATTAGTGGCCACCACCCTCGATGCGCCGTTGTCGGCCGCGGCTGCCGGCTCCACCGCGACGCAGATTTCGGAGTCTTCCGCAGACGCGGCATTACCAACGGGGTCTACAATCTCCGCCACCGGGGCGGTGAAGTCATCAACTGCAACGGTCTCAACAACCGCATCAGCCGCCGGTGGTGCTGCCATTGTTTCATCCTCGGCCGGTGGTGGACACACAGGCGGTATAGTTTTCGTCGCCTTTTGTGCAAGCCTCTTCATACGTGACCTCGTCATACGTGGCCGTCTTGGAATGGCCTTCACGACGAAGTCGTCGTCCTCAATTTCCAACGGCTCATCCGTCCCGGGCAGGTCACGTATTTGTCCCGACGGTGCAACCCTTTCAAACGAATCAAACCTTGCCTCCAATGCCTCAACCCGAGCGACAATCTGGGGGAAAGCGTTCATCATCACCTGGCATGCCCGCATAAAGGATGTAGTCACGTCGTCGGCTGATGACGTTGGTTGGGCTACCGCGGTCGGGGGGACTCTGGGGATCCGGGTGACTCTCGTTGTCGCGGCCGGTGCGGGTGTTGCCAATTGGCGGGGTAGGTGAGGGCCTATCCGACGCCGAGGGTTGCGTGTTGGGCTGGAAGGGGGGGAACCACGTCGGCGCGAACGGACGGAAGGGGCTGGCATCTCCGCTTGCAGTCGTGCAAGTGGTTCCCGCGCAACAGCATCCATCCGCCAATTGGCCCCAACAAAAGTCTCCTCCACAGCATTCGCCGGGACCAGCTCAGGAAACTAACATATATAAAGAAAACAATCTTAGACAAATCATTCAATTTAATCCAAAACAAACGTATTTAAACATTTGACATGTATACGTAAACGATATGGCACACATTCAAACGGAGTATAACAAGGTTAAGCGAAGACACCAAGCGTTAAACACAAACTACATTTCCTACACGGATAAGCCTATCGTTAAACATTAACTGCTCTTTGTAAACACATTAACACTGATTTATTACCTCTTTTCCTTCGAGAGCTGACCAACTAGTTTCTATCGTCGCGTGCTTCTGGTAAGTACTTTCGCAGTAGCACAGCACCCTTGGGGTCTTGCCGAAACGGGCTTTCTTGCCGGTTCCGGTCACCTCGTAAAACCAGATGGTCAGCGCGATCGAGCAACCCTTAATGTACCCCGTGTTTACCTTCCCCCTCGCATCGGCTTGCACTCGAGCGGCAGCTTGTGGAACGTCCTCCATAAGCCATTTGTGCGTCGCCTGCGCCCATGCGTACCGCCCCATGCCAGGTAGATCGTCGACATAATCAACGATCCAAGTGGGCACCGAGCATGAGGTATTCGGGAAGAGGATTGTCCCCATGAGGTACGCCATCAAGAGTTTCACAAAATCCTCCTCTCCCCCCCTCTGTCCAACAAGACGCTCAAGAGTGCGCCTAATGGCGTCCCTGTGTCTGTCGAAGCTTTTCGAAAAATATCTCCCTTCGAAAGCTGACGGTGTCTTCTTCTTCTTAAACAGGACCGCGTCTCCGTCGCAGCGCAGACCCATAACGAGAGCCACATCCTCGGCCTGAGCCGAGCGAGGCTCGCCCCAATCCCGAATTTATTAGTGCGGCCATCGTACCTCTGCGAAGCGAATCGAGAAGGGCCCTCTCTTGGAATACGGCTTCCACCTCGGTGAATGCCGCAAACGGTGTCCTTTGGATGATCTCCCAATGTCGAGAGGTCGTGGACTTTCAATTCGGCCAAGGTCTCCACCACCGGTGTCAAGTAGCATCTCCCGTTGACTAGGTTTACCGCCATAATCACAACACCGCAAAAATGACAACACTTGTTAAACGAGATACATCAAACGCTACACGAGAGACAAATGTTTTACACGAAAAGCTCAACACTTAAACAGAGAGATGCACCGTTAAGCGGAGACAAACTCTTTTACACACGAACTCATTCATCACACGGAAATCTCTTTTACAAACTGCAACCATATCAAATGGAAGGGGAAACGCACATTGTAAGCATTACACAAACAACAACAACCGATATCTCTTTCAATGATCGTGTGCACAGCCGAAAACCCTAAACCCTAAACCCTAAAACCCTAACCCTAAACCAAAACCCAAAACCCAAAACCCTAAACCCTAGAAACCCCAGCCGAGAAATTCCCCCGCACACTAGAACCACGCAAAACAAAACCGACGAATATCTCTGTGTAACAGAGTACTTCATATAAAAGCCTTACTTTAGAAACAGCTTCTGCCATACCTTGAGCTGCAAACTGATGGAAGTGCAGGATACTTGCGCACGGTGGACTGAAGTTACAGAGGATGTCGAAGCAGAGAGAGCTTCGGAGAGGGAAAAGCTGAAGAAAGTTAAGCAAAGAAGAAAAACGAACACTGCTCTCTGCCTCTCTTGGGATTCCCATTACGAAAAACCCTCCACTTCCTCTCTAACCGGCTTAATGATTGCACCACGATTTCCCATGCAAGGTAGGGGCAATTCCGTCCGTGAATTTGAAAAGTAACTCCGTTAACCACCGTTTCATTATTTGGGGGTTTGAAAATCATTGTCTTTAAAAGGAAGGGGTTTTTATAGATTTGGAAATTAACGGGGTGTTTTTGGCCATTTCCCAAACTTTGGGGGTGTTTTTCGCCATTACCAGTTAAATTTAATAGTTAAAATAATTAATATGCACTTAAAATTATTAAAATAATATTAAATATTAGAATACAACATTTTTACATATATCTAACCAAACACTAGATTTGACTTCACTGAATTTTAAAATCCAGGTACTTCATGTAATTAAAAATTCACTGCATTTAGAATTACAGTCAACCAAACACCACCTAAAAGTGAACTTGCATGAGTTTTAAACGAGGCATTTCCTAGAATTTTTTACTATTCACATATTCAAGTTATTTTTCATTGGAAGGGTTTTCTATGAAAATATTTTAATTATGCAATAAGACATAACTTTGATACCCTTTATTTATTGCCAACAGTTTTATGCCAAACAGCCAAAAATTGTTTTTTTATTTGGTTGTTGAAAAAATATTTTAGTCTTAGTGCATATTCATTTAGATTGTTTTTCTTTTATAGTCATTCAAGTTCTTTAGAGACTAGTTAAAATGATAATTTTACATAAACAATCAAATTTATGATTCACTAATTATAAATTTATACAGATACCAAAAACAAATTCTTATTTGATGGTTAACATCTAAAACTAAAATGTACTTCTCAAAAAAAGAAAAAAAAAAAACCAATGTAATTTCATTCATTTTTTAAATTAATTTTCCTAAAAAATCAAATACATGTCCATCAAGCTTCATGCATTAATACCCCTACATGAAGTTTATATTCCCTTTAGTAGGCATATTGTCAGAATTATGAGTTTATAAGAGGGTGTCTATGAAAAAAAGCGCAAAACCCCTGCATTTTTCTCACCATCTAAACTCCTTTTCCTCCTCGCCGGAGGCCATGCTCGCCTCTGGAGCCGCTCGCCGGTTCCTTTCCTTCTCTCGCTTCGTCTCCTCCTCTTCGACTTTACTGCGCCATCTCCACCAAGGTCATCCTCATCCTCTCCATCGCTCCTCTGTTATCCTTTATCGATTTCTTTCTCGCTTTTATTATATTCAATCCATTTCTCAGGTGCTCCGAGACTCGACGGGGATGCTTCAATCCACCCCTGTGCAATCGTTCATCCCGGCGCCGTTCTCGGCAAGGTCGGTCTTAAACCACTGTATCTTCTCTCTTTCACGCAAAAGTTGTTAGCTTGATTGTTCTTGCAGGCTGTTTCGGTTGGTCCCTTCTGCACTGTTGGGTCTGATGCGAGGATCGGTGATGGATGTGAACTGCATCCTGGTTGCCATGTCGTGGGGGACACTGAGTTAGGTGAACGCTGTGTTGTACTCAGGTGAAGCCATGGATGTGGCGCTTTGATTGAATAAGGTTTGCATTTTTGTTATATTTGGTAAGGTGGAACTTTAAACTTGTTGGCAGTGGAGCTATTGTTGGTGCAGATCTTCCAGGGCGGACTATCATTGGGAGAAATAACGTTATTGGGCATTATGCGGTAATTGGAGTGAAGTGCCAAGATTTGAAGTACAAGGTGTGCTTCTTGGCTGCTCTGGTTTTGCGTTGTCGAATTTGCTGTTTTGGTTGGAGTGTATGTAGTGTGGCTTAAAGTCCATCAATAGCCAAACTGGTTACAGCATCTGGATAACTGTGCAAAGATCAAGCAATAGGAGGTTTTTTTAGGTGCTGCTGGAATGTATTGAATTGTAGCTTGGGCATGTTGATCTCTTATACCTCTTATTAGTTTAGAACATCTCTGATGCACAATGTCTCCATGTTTGTTCTGAGACATTTAGCTGTCTTATTTTGTAAGCTTGTATTTTCTCCATCAAAGGTTATTCTATTGTTGAAAACACGTAATTGTTTGCTGTTATTTGTGTTTTAGCCAGGGGATGAGTGTTTCCTTATTGTTGGTGATAATAATGAGATCAGGGAGTATACTTCTGTTCATCGGTCTTCTAAATCAAATGAAAGAACGGTATTCGACTGTGATTTTCTAAAGTTTTTCATTGCTTTTACATTTAACTTATTGTTTTCTTTTATCAGGTTATTGGTGACAACAATCTTATTTTGGGATCTTGCCACATTGCCCATGATTGCAAAATTGGGAAAAATAATATTTTTGCTAATAACACCTTGTTGGCAGGTCATGTTGTGGTGGAGGTGAGCCATCTTCTCTTCATATCTATGTGAAGGTATTTTATTTTTAGTAAATGCTCCTTGATAGTTATTAATTAAAGTAATTGCCTTTATGTAGGACTATACGCACACCGCTGGCTCTGTTGTCATTCATCAATTTTGTCACATAGGATCATATTGTTTTATTGGTGGGGGTTCTGTGGTAAGATAGACCGAGGAATCTTGCTTTGTGCAGTTATCCTTTTTTCAGTTAAATTTGTAGGTATCAGCAATAATGTTTATGTTGAAATGTGAATCTGTACTGGATTATTTTTTGTTGCACAAATTAATGAGACAGATTTCACAAGATGTTCCAAAGTATATGATGGTTTCTGGAGATAGAGCAGAGCTTCGTGGCTTGAATTTAGAAGGCCTTCGGCGTCATGGTTTTTCAAGCACAGAGGTTAGTTTTAGGAAAAGATTTCGCATGCTTATACTTGAATTCACAGCCAATTGAACTTTCTATGTTTGAGCAGTTGATAAATAGTTTAGTAATTTAGTCAAAATCATGTATTATACCTTCACAGATCACATATCTTGTTGCAATGTAGCATTGTAGCAACTATGTTGACTTGCATGCATCTGTGCTAAAGGGAGAATTGGTTGTTGTAGCAACTATTGCATTGGCTTTCATGTATGAGTGTTAAATAGAGAACGGTTGTTGCATTCCCCCCCCCCAAAAAAAAAGATATTTCCTTCAATTTGATGAAATTTTTATCAATAACACATTTTATTGGTAACCTTCTCAAATGAATTTTTGCTATGAATCCCTAGCAACATGAGGTTTTATAGTGTATTTGCATGGGATTTGAAATTTCAAATAAGTTAGTATATGGGTATGAAAGTTTGAATTTGGTTTTGAGAAAAATACTTTTATCCCAAGTTGACCCAAATTTAATTTAATTAATATTGATTAGAATAATATTTTTTTAATTGCAACTATATTACTCCAATTAATTAATTAAGTTTATTAATAGAGAATGAATAATCATGTTTATTTGCATACTTAGATTTTGTATAAATAATTATTCCTATATCAGGTTATTTTATTTGATTGGGGAACTTGAAATAGCATGAGATAAACTTGATTGAATCATGTGATTCCCCAACAAAACTCACCCTTTGTGTATTTATGAACTATGAATTAAATCCAAAAATTCCAAATTTTATAATCATACCACTTCTATGAAATATATTTCTTCTTGTGCACTTACTACGGAGATCTATGCATATGGTTCCTCGTTGGACCTATCTTCCTCACTTTCTCTCTCCCCTCCTTCATGTCTTTCCTCTGCATTTTGGCAGGAGAGTTTTATTGTAAATGGGGACTTCAAATATTCCCTGCAGCATGCTTTATGATCAGGCAAATGAAAAGTTCAACGTGAACACCATCTTTGAAAAGATTCGCTAGCTATTTGATTTCTCAACTTGATCTCTGTAGTTCGTAATAGTTTTTTACATGCATGTATGAAATGAACATTGACATCTGAACTATTGTAAATCAACCTGGTATCAGAAGATAAAGAATTTATATGGTTATGAAATTTGGAAGGGTTGTGATGGTTAGTCAAGGTTTCAAGTGAATTAAATTTTAAATGAGCATTTTGTAGACAATTGCTGACTCTCTCTTGTCTCTGTGAATTGAGTTTAGAGTTCTTGCCTCAAGACACTTTGCTTTCACAAAAAATGCTATTTGAAAATGAATGACCCTGCCCCAGTGAAATATTGTGTTACCATGGTTGTATCTTACACAATTTATTTCGCATTAACCTAGGTAGTATATCTATATTTTAATACAACTGATTCTTTAAAAACCGTTGATTTAAGGTTAGAAGCATGAGGAGTGCTTACAAAAAAATATTCATGCCCAATGACAAAGAATCTGGTGGAATTGAGAACCGACTTTCTGAAGTGGTAAAGTGATTGCTTATTGTGTTTACTGTTCTGGATTTAACTTTGAATATAAATGAATGATGCAATCCCATTTACAGGCACACGACAAAGAGTTAGCTCAGTTCTCGGCTGTATGTTCAATGGTGCAATCTATTCATGAGTCATTTGCGGAAAATCGCCGTGGAATTTGCAAGTGCAGGAATTGGTGTGGTTCTTGATTAGCTTACAATGCTAGTATAAATCTTTTTTAAGTTTTTTTAGTCAAAATCACCATGGTATTATTGTGTACCAACTGAAGGTCTTTTTTGATTTATATCAGAAGACAGCTCTGCCTTAGCAGCCACTTGTAGGAACTTAATTCAGATCATGTGCCAGTATTGTTTTTCAAGCATTCTTTCTCATTCACCTTTCTTGTTTATCTCATGCTCCCATTTTTTATAAAAATCAAAGCTGTCAATTGACGTTTATTAAGAAAAGATATACTCTATTTTAAACTATGTTGACGCTGCCTTCATATGTACTAGAGGATTTGCACTCATATCTAGTGCATGTTTCTCACGGCCTTTTTTGATGGAGAATAGCATGAATGGTGGAGGATGATGCACATCACATGTCATAACTCTTTGTAACTTCTCATGTAAACAATAGTTGAGAAACTTTTTTTTTTTGTAACTATCTAAAGTGAATTATTTGTCATGTATTGTTAGTTGGGGTTTATAGATTGGCATGCTATATTATATTAAAAAGTGGGGAAAATACTCATCATGGTTGATCTTGCCATTCTCTTAGTCAAATCCTTTCAAAGGTTTGCCTTTATGAAGATTTTCATTTTTCATTATACCCTAAAAATATTGAAAAATTAAAATAGCAATTAATAGTGGATCAATGCACCACTTGTGTTAAATTCTAAACGATCAGTACTTTGCTAGATTTCTCCTCTCCTAGCGCTATGTTAGCAAAAGGAAATGACAGAAGCTGGCGTGATTGGTTTAGGTGATGTTGCAAGTTAGTCATTGGCTTATTTCTAGTACTGCATATATGTTATTATTATAATAACTACATAAATAGTAATTTTACCTTATTTTTGGCTCAATTGTAATGATTCTTGTGCATTGTTGTCAAGAGATGTTAAAAATGGATACAAGTATTTAAATGATAGAAAAGATTTCTCTGGTTCAAATGTCAATTTTTCTGCATTGTTGGACAGGACAAGCAAAGGATAAGGAAGATGGATGCGATTAAAATGCTAGCTTTCAACACCTGGCGACTTGCATCAATTGGGCTGGTTGTACAATTGCATCTAGTTACAAGCGTCACAGTCCTGTTAATCTACTTCAGGCAATGTATTGATATTTTTTTTTTCCAGAGAAAGTAGTAAAATTGTACTGTACATTCTGAACTACCCACCTTTATGTCAATCAGCTTGGAGGACTTCTTGAGGTTATTCGTATTTCTTACTAGAAGGGTGATTTCCCCTTGGTCCATAAATCATTAATGACTTCAAATGCAATTAACTGACAAACATTATTCCATTTTATTATCTCTAAAACATCCTGCTTTTAGTGCTTGAAAATGAGGGAAGTCCTGTCTGATAGCAACAGCAAGGAAGGTCGGAAGTTACTTCACGCATTATAAACGAAGATTTTAAAGCTCATGCCTGATGTTATTATGGTGACGTTTTTGTTTTTTCCTCAGATTTTCTAGCTGTGATTGTTCCATGAATACAAAAGCATTTCCTGCCTTGCTTTTCATATGAACAAGAATGTGATCTGATTGCGAAGGCCTCCTACCCTGAGCTTGCTTTAATTTACAAGTACTTGTAGTCAATTTGTAATGTTAGTTTGATGTATAGTGATTGTGTTATTAATGTTGTCATTTACGGTGTACTATTGGATCATGCAGTTTGCATATTTTGAAGTCACTTTACAATGATGTCTTGAGCATACAAGATATAACACTTCAGAACCATGATGTTACTGTCTTGTGGCGAGTTTGATCCTCTATCAAAGCTTTATTGTTCTCTGCCTGCATCTGGACCTGGAGCTAGTGACTCTTGTTGGTTTGTTGCTCATCTTCCCTCTTTTATATACATATGTAGATCTTTCACAGCAAAACTCAGCATCGTTCTCTTTGTTTATGACTCTAATTATAAGGGATATTGGTACACTTGGAAATATAGTTTGGGTAATGGCTTAGTTTCTTGATATCCTGTGTTTCTTGGTACACAAATAACAGCATATGTTGTAACTGACTATTTCAGATTTCTGTTCATGCATTAAGAAAGTTTCAAATATGAGTCCCTAAACTTTTAATAAATGTGTCATTTATGCTGTTTTGTAATGTGAACGTTCCTTTATTTGCTTTCCGAGCACAAAGTGCATTATCTAGGCAGCTGTACTCTAGCCATTACTGATTGTAGATAACCAAGGTCAGTGTATGTAGTGATGTTTACATTAGTTTTCGTTGGTTAATTTTATACACTTGAAATCTTGTAACTAAGTAATAAGCTTGAATGCTGTTTTCTTTTGGATCTTGGTTATCTACTCATAGAAAGGTAGAAACCATATACCTAAACCTTTAAACCTTTCTTAAAAGTTAAAGCTTACCCTCTGTAGTTCTAAATAATATAGGAAACAACACCATTAGGATAGGGACCCAATGTCTCTGTGCCCCTTTTTGGCAACTTGTATCTTATTATAATCCTAACTAATAAAGTATTTTTTTCAAATGTGCCCTTTGGTAGACAAGATGCTTCTTTAGATCTTTATCACATAAAAAAAAAACCCAATATATTGTACAGTCTGGGGGGTCTACATGTTGGTTTAGATCTTTAGATACAGTGAGATGCTCCTCTAGAATCCCTTGTTTTTAGTGATCAATCACTATTTCAATATGGACCCTTTTTTAAGCAAACCCATATATGGGTTTGCTATTGAAAAGCTTTAGTGGAGGACAGTCTTTGTCAAGCAGTAAATACAACTAATGGCCACCAACTATATGTAAATTAAATCACTAGTTTGTCTGTAACTTTGAATTGTTTATGTAATCTGACAATGCATGCATGATTCCTAGTAATCTCTGGGCTTGCTATTGATCTGAGAATTTTCTTTATCATTCAAGAAAAATTATTGTAGAAATATTTCTGCTGCACCTTCTTGTTTATGATTCCATGTGCTTTGAGTACAAAAGGAAACTAGATCTGGAATCTAATTATGTGGATGGTGAAAGTGTCTCTGCGTGTTCTCTACGGAGAATTGTCTTTTTCATTATGGAAAAATAAATGCAGATTTTTTTTTTGCTGCACTTATTATTTGTGAGAGTTTAACATTTATCTTTTTGATACAATGTACTTGAAATCAATAAAGAAACTTGAGGATCCAATTCCATTACCTTTGAAAGTGGATGGGCTTGTCCTTGACGGTGAATTTTCTTCATCATTTGGGAAAAATAAATGTAGAAATGCTTTCCACTGCACCTTTAACACTATCTTTACGTCGGTGACAATGAACTTCAAGTCCTGAAGAGAAAGTTTAGAATGCAATTCAATAGTTGTTGAAAATGATGGAATTATTCTTGATAGAGAATTTTCTTCACCCTTGTGGAAAATTACTGTGGATATGTTTAAGATTCATCTTTATGTTTGATGCAATGTAGCTGAAGAAGTGCAAAAAGAAAATTTTAGAAACCAATTGCATAGCTGTTGACGTAGTTAGCAAGCCATGAAGCAGATCCCACCCAAAAAGGTTGTAGGGATAAAACATAATCTAATCAGTAGTTTATTAGAAAGTGCTTGTAAAACCACTTCCTGAATATGCAGATATTTGCTCCAGGTTCTGGATTCAGCTTCCCTGTTGTTATTCTAATTGTCATTTAGATTTGTTTTCTCTGCTGCTTTTCCAGCAAAGTTAATAGTAAGTGGTCTCTCCGCTGACAGTGGCTCCAATCAAGCAATAAAGTTGTCTTGGAGTATCGAAAGTGCTTCTAACATTAATAATCGGTTAGTGATGATCATCTTATCTTTTCAAGAAGGTATATGTTGGTCCAAACTTAGTTGTTAAGAACTTTAAATTTCTTTATTGTTTTATTATGGTGGAAAGTAAGAGCATTAGTGTTATGATCCTGACAAGATAACCTTCAATAGGAAAAGTGGCATAGGGCTTAAAGGGAAAGAAGAGAGTATATATTGGTAAAATTTTTCATGTCTTTTCCTTCCATTGCTTTAGTTCTTTTCTTTTGATTTAAAATTCTCTCAATCCAAGCGTACTGTTCAATTAAGTAGGTGATTGACAATGAAGCTTGGAGGATTGAATATTCCTGTTCCTTATAATGACCCAATGATCATCATATTACAAGCTGTGTTATTTGTGGTTCATGGACAGATTCATTTGATTACCTTCAGCTTGAAATTATGTTCATTAATTTTACTCTATAATTTTCCTTGTTATACTTGAATTCTCTTTATTTCTGCCTCTTTAGGTAATTAGGTTTTTGTTTTCTAATTTGGCAGCAATTATAATGAATTTTTCAGTTTAGATAACCTTGTATTCTTGAAAGCATACAATAGATGGATTCCATACCAATAGGTCAGTAGTCAAAGATACTACCTTATGGGCATATCATGCAGATTCATAATATGAAATGACTCACCAACATCCAACTCTATAATTTGAATACACCGCCAACTTTTCCTTCACATCACCTGGAAATCATTGGCTGATCATGTCTACCACCAACCACCCCTATCAATTGCTTCGTAAGATACGAGTATTCGTATACGTTGTTGTTTGTATTTGACTACATGACCTAAGATACTGACATTCACATTTGTTTTTTACCCCTTTATTGGCGTCATCAAAGATGGTAGCTAGCATTTTCTCAAGTGGGGCTCATCCAAGCAACACTTTCTTGGCTCTCAGATACTCTTTATAAGCCACACCTTAATATTGGATAGCAAAACAAGTTGGGGTTGTATGAGTGAGTGCCTTGAATCTGAATTTGCCGGAGATGAAGATAGTGAGGAAGTGCTCTCATTGTGGGAATAATGGTCACAACTCAAGGACTTGCAGGAACCCAATAAGTGGAGTGAATATTTGTGAACTTAGGCTTTTCGGCGTGCAACTTCATATTGTTTCTCCCTTGAAGAAGAGCTTTAGCATGGACTTTCTGCCGTCTTCTTCTTCTTTGCATGCTGTTGCTTCTCCATCTTCGTCATCATCGTCTTCGTCTCATGTTTCGGTTGATGAAGCTGCTGAAAAGATCTCCGGTGGTTATCTCTCCGATGGATTCTTCGGGAAAATACCCGAGAAGAAGAAGGGTGAGTCAACAATTATACTTTAGTTCCATAAACATAGAATCAGAATGAGTGTTCTCCTATTCTTCTGAATTATGATTTTAATGGTTTGAATGTTCGGCAGGAGTTCCTTGGACCGAGGAGGAGCACCGGTCCTTTCTAGCCGGTCTTGAGAAACTCGGTAAGGGTGACTGGAGAGGAATCTCCAGGCACTTTGTGATGACAAGAACACCAACTCAAGTGGCCAGTCACGCTCAGAAATACTTCTTGAGACAAAACAACATCAACAAGAAGAAGCGTCGATTGAGCCTGTTCGATACGGTAAAACTATTTTTCTTTGCTTTGTTCACTAACATTTGTAACTGACCACCATTTTTCGATCAAATCTCTTTCAGGTTGGACCTTGTGCAAGTGTAATTGACCTCAGTTTATGTCCTCTGCCGGATCTAGAGCTCAGTATCGCCTCGGCACGATTGCTGGATCAATAAAAATTATCAACCATATCGGCGCTCGGAATTTGTTTGTAATGGCTTGAGGATCAAATAGTAAATCAACAAGTTCTTGATGAATATGATTTTCATCTCTTGAAGCTGATCCTTTTTGTGCTTGCATTGTCTTGCATGGCTGTGAGTTTTCATCCCACTTGAATGAAGAAACAAGTGGTGTTTGTTCATTCATGGCTATAAAACAAATTATAAGGGTGTCTTTTCTATGTTACTTTGTATATATATAAAATATTTTGGCTTTCATTAGTCGATGTGGTTGTCTCATCTTTTTGTTTTATTTGTTTTTTTTTTTTTTTTTTTTTGCATATATAGCATTGTAGAACCGAAATTTTTACATATTTGATTAAATTACAATTGTGATGTTTAGAGTATAAGCGAAAAAGTGAGCATATATCAATGTCTTTTTTCCCTTAATTCAAGTGAAAAAAGAAAAAAGGGACTAAGTTTTCTTTCATCCTCTCAATTCAAACACACTAACAAGAGAGTGTGATAAATGGTTTTGATGTATAGTAGTAAGTTTTTCATTCAAATATTAATTATCTGGTGTAGAAATTGGCTTTTGAAAGATGGTGACATGTCATCCTCTTTTTCACAAATGGGCTGAAGTCATTGTAATTTAATTTATAAAAATAGTTAAATCACTTCATATGTATTTATTTATTTATTTGATAATGTGTACAAGTTATCGCATACAGTCACCTATTTACACTCCGGTAAGTAAAATCCTTAATCTCCTAGATAGAAGTCAAACACTTTAGCCGTTGATATTTAATTTTTAATATCCACCAAGCTTAATCACTACAAACTCAAATTTTAAATTTGATGAAACTTAAATCTCCAAAATCCAAGTTCCAAATGCAACATCCAATTCTATCATGGTACTGTCTGTTATTTTTTTTTTTAAAAACAAAGTTGGATAACAAATTAGAGATAATGTTAACTGTTATATTTAATTGTATTCTTACTCAAATTTGAATAAATTTATAATTACTATTCTTAAATGATAAAAATAATTAATAAATTATACATAACAATAATTCTATATATATTTACATCAAAAAAGGGCACATTTAAGTGGAGAAGGAAATAACACCTATCTGTTTCATATCCACATATTTTCCAACATAACTTATCAATGTATAAATGGATCACAACTTACAATCACAGGGATATTTTTCCATTCCCTTTTTTTTTTTTTTTTTTTTTACAAAAACAATAAACACCTGTTAATATCTGTATCAAGTGTGAATTATATTTTTCATGAAAAATTGGAACTCTCACCACCTCGCACGCCTTCAAACACATTTATCAAGGCATATACGCACTGATTTATTATCTCAAACATATCCTCACCTTGTGGGTGTACGTAAGTAATGAGTGCAACATCACCCGTGAGTTTTTTTTTTTAAAAAAAAAATTGGAACCCTCACTATCGCATGTCGCATGAGAGACTCTTATTAGTGTCTCTAAAGACTTGAACCAGGTGGCTTTGGCTTTCATTCCCTATCTTTGACATGTCCTTTTGTTTGCCCTTTCTTCTTTCTGTTCTATTTTATTTCTAATATTTTGTTTATTTAAATTCATTGGTTTTTTTAGTGTGCTTCATGTTGATTTTTAGTGAGGAATTATACAATTTGAATGTTCAAATTAAATATATGTTTTCCTAATTTTATGACTAATTTATTAATATTTTTTCCGGCTGTTACATTTTTATTTATACTATTATAGGAGCATTTAGGCAAAATTATATCTATATAAAAATAATTATAACGTTTGGCATGGTGCAAATGCAAAATAAACCTGAAATATCATTGTGGTAAAAAGTAGAAAAAAACACACACTCTTATTAATGAAAGATGGCATCCCAATAAATACTGCGTTTAAAATTTGGCAAAATTGGCAACCTGAGTTTGAATTAATCAAACAAAGCACCTTCACTAACCGTGGCCATGACCCTTCTCATACATCAAACCACATTTAAGATTTAATATATATAATGGAGTTTAATATATTTATTCAACTCCATTGTATAGATACATCTTTCCGAATTTCCAATTTGAATCTATAACACCAATTTGAATGAAACCAAAATCAATATGTTGCTAAGTTGCAGAAAGACGAAAAATGAAAACTCAAGTAAAATAAATTACTGCAACTCTACAAGTGTGTATAATATCTCAATTCATTTTGCATGTCTTCTGTTGTAATTTTGGCCAAAGCTCCCTTCTCTAATTTTCTGATCCATTCTTTGGTTACATGGAATAGCCTCCCAATTTCATCGAGCGACTTGCATTTACCGTCCTCCAAGCCGTATCGATGTAGCAATACCTGTTTTTCATTTGGGTGTAGGACTTCTAAGAGTTTGAGAATGTCTTTTCTCATGTGTTGTCTTGCGATGATTTCATCAGCGGAGATTATCGATGTGTCCGGTGTGACTTCCTGCATGTTTTCGACAGTTGTTAAAGTCAAGTATCAGATTATCAGTGATACTTTTATCTTTAAATAATGAACAGCAACGAGAAAGATTTTCGAACACTCTTGTTTTAAAAGGATCACTATTTCGATAAGAAACAAAATGAAAATGACAAGGCATTGTGTTGTACCATGAATTTTATGCGCCATCCAAAGCCGATTTCCTTGTCAATTGAACCTACACCTCTTGCGCACTTGTTCGCCAATCTGACTTTGTCAACAGAAAGACCAGTGAATTCGGCTATCTCATCGTCTCCTATATATTTCTCATCTCGTCTACGCATTGCTTTCTTCGCGTTCTTCACTTGACTGATAACCTTCTCCAATCTCGCCTATAAACCACAAGAAATAAAAAATATCCGGATAGGAGCAAAAAACTACTAGCACAGAACCAAAATGTATCAATCAATCTTATACCGGTATTTGAATTCCTCTAGAGTGTCGTTCCACCAAAGTTAATATTGACTTCTTTATCCAGTACCGAACATAAGTGGAGAACCGATTCCCCCTTGCATTGTCAAATCTCTCGGCACCTCTAAGAACACCCATATTTCCAGCCTGATATTTTGGCACTGTTTTATAAGCACCGTCAAGAACATACATCCAATTTCATCATCGGTAAAGAGATAAAGATGCATTGCTTAACCTGCAGTAGATCATCAAAGGCTATTCCCATTCCCCTGTAGTTCTTTGCCAAGTAAATGACTAAAGATCTCGTGCTTTTTATTAGTTTATCTCGGCAATACCAACCAAACTGCAATCGTTGTCGCAATGTCTTCTGATCAATTCCGGCCGCTTCTGCCCATTTGGCATAACTGACTGCTTTCCCGCTTTCCACTTCCAATTGATTTCGAATTCTTTCTAACTCTGCAAACTCCTACAAATCACAGCGGAGTTCATAATAAAATCCCTGAATCTCTTTGGATTATACGAACCTTATGACGTGCATAAAAATTATATTCATGAACCAAAATGAACATGTTTTGGTTTGAGAACTAAAGTGAATATAAAGGCATAGTTCAAGGACAGATTACCTTAACTCCCCTAGACATTTCTGCTTCATTGCTAGCAATTACAATCCTTTTCTTCCCGGCCTGTGTAGAATCTAAATTTTCCGACAAACTAGAGGGAAGCAAAAATGATGGTACTCTAACTTTGGCAATTCTTTTCGAGGTTGATGATGGAGCTGTTTTCACCTTTCTAGCCTTTTCTGAAGCTCTAGCTCTTCGTAATTTCCTCTGCTCCTTTTTCCCACTGTGGACAACAATTTCATTCTCCGGTTTTGTGCCTAAACTCTCTGTTGGACAATCTCTAAGGAATTTGTTTTTTATAGTAGATGATGCCGAGACAGTGCTTGAAAGACATGCATGAAATAATTTAAGAGCCCCGAGTCTTTGGATGTGAACAAGAATCTCTCTTTCCAGCCTGACCAAGTCCGTATCACAAACAATACTTTCAACTTCATTAAGGTTCTCCAATAACAATCCTAGCTCTGAAGAGTTGCTAGCTGCTGATGAAGTGTTAATTACTGTCGTTTGTTCATTTGCATCATGAGTACTTCGGATATTTTTACCGATGTTTCCCTGGAACATATTTAGAGAATGAAGCGGGTCAGAAAAAAATAATAATAAAGGATTGGATTTTTTGCTGCAATAATTATTCTTCACCTCTTTAACTTTGATAGATATGTCTCCAGTGGTTATTTGTTTATCTCCGCAGGAATATCCATAAGCTCTCAATGCATCCTTTTGCCGGATTTCATTTTCACTTCCCTCTAAAATCACATGTAGAGTTGATAATTTTGCAGAACAAGGAACTCCGCTTCTTACTGTGAAAAGAAACAAGGTAAGAAGAGCTAAAGTTCAGTATGGCCGGGAAATTTTTCTACACATTATAAAACTAGACTTTTCAAATGAGATGTGAGTATCAAATAAAATTACAAATATAAACATATGAAAATGTTTTCTGTGCTCATCTTGATCGAACTACTGTCACGGCAAAGATGAGATTGAAATGTGAACAATTAAGAAATTCAATTTAAAAAAAGAAAAAAGAAAAACTCAATCACATCAAGTACATTGTAAACATAAACACATGAGCAAGCTACTGTGTTGTTTGCTCAACTCATCCAAACTGCAAGCATATGACAATGGAAATCAAACAAGTCCAATTAAGAAAACCTCAATCCCATAAAACACATTATCAACATAGACACATAAACATGTGCTCTTTCCTAACCTTATCCAAAATGCAAACACATTTTCAATCACTGAAAAACTTCCATTAAATTAAAACAAAATCACAAAGACATTAAACAACTTAAAACTTGGCAGTCCACCAAAAAACTTCAATCACATCAAATAACTCACAAACATGAGCACACAAACAAACAAGTATCATGAGCATGACAAAGAACAACAATACCATTTTTTCCCAACCTCATTTTTGGAATCAATTATGTGAAGTTTGAACATACAAGTCCTACTGAAACGATGTCATGAGACATTTACATCACAAGTTACAAAGATGAAGCCACTTAAGAAACAAGAAAAACAACAAGACATCAGATCAGTGTCAACTTACAATAACAAGGGAGGTGTTGAAGTTGGTATCTAGCAGGAAGGTGAGATTGGAGTGGGAAAGCCAACCTCTTACAGGCAGCCATGGATGGAACTCCAGTTTGTCCAGTTTAGATAAGAAAATTGGTCAGACAGTGTCAACAAGTGTATATTTGAGATTGTGAGCAGGTGGATAGAAAGAGAAAAAGAAGAGGACTCCACTCCACTGATTTCCCATCTCTGCTTCCGTTTGGATGGACTCAATGAATCCCTTACATGAATTTAACCCTATGTTTGGTTTGTTGAATATTTTTTTCATTCCCCTTTGTAAAAGAAAAGGAACCCATCCCATGGGGAATAACCATTCCTCTCAAACCATTCCTCTCAATATTGAGAGGAATGGTTATTCCATAAAAGTTAAATTACAACTTTGCCCCCTAGGGTTTTGTTCACGTATGAAAACTTTGAAAACTTGTTGTGTTGTATGGAATTATAGTGTGCAAGTATGTTGCATATTTTGATGTTTGGATTTAATAAAATGCTATATATCTTGAACCAAAATAAATAAATAAATAAATAAGTATGTGATTTTAATCGAATATTTAATAAAAAAAGTTTACTTTAATTAAACTTAATTAAAAATAGAAAATAGAATATTATATAAATAAAAATAAATTCACAATTAAACTATATCAATTATATTATTAAAATAAGGGTAAGATTTGTAATAAATTAAATTTGAAAAATTATTTAAATATTTTGTATATAATTAAATCATTCCTTTCTAGTATAAGGGGTAAGATGGTAATTTGTCATATTCCATCATTTTTCTTTTTATCTTTCCCATAAAGTTATCCCACCAACCAAACAAAGTTTTCATTTTTCTCCCTTCCTCCATAAAGTTTTCATTCTTATCCCTCTCCATAAAGTTTTCATTCCCGTTCCTATCTTCATTTCATCATCCAAACGGAGAGTTAATGTTTTATCTTGATACTGTAATTTCTATCAAAGTTATCTATAAAACCCACTAACAGTTGGGATGCTGTGGTGTAGTGGTTATCACGTTAGTCTTACACACTAAAGGTCCCCAGTTCGATCCTGGGCAGCATCATCATTGTTATCTTTTTTTTTTTTTTTTTTTTTTTAACTTTTAAATTTTTTCAACGTTGACTCATTGACCTGGCAGCTCAGAGGGGCACCAAAAATTGTAACCCTCTCTCGCTTCTGGGTCTTATTCTTCCTCATCTCCTATAAAATCCCTGGTTAACACCCTCCCCAGTATAGGCCACTAAATCTTTAGCTTAGAACTCATCTCTCTCTCTGTGTATATATATATGTGATGGTTTAAACTAATCTCTTTATGTTGTAGGTGTGTTAGTGTTAGTGTGTTAAGTATCTGTGAGCATAGAAAAGAAAGAAAAATGGGAAGAGCTCCCTGTTGTGATAAGGCCAATGTGAAGAGAGGGCCATGGTCTCCTGAAGAAGATGCAACTCTCAAATCCTATCTCAGTAAACATGGCACTGCTGACAACTGGATTTCTTTACCCAACAAAGCAGGTCTACTTTTTTTTTTTTTTTTTTTTTTTTTTAATTTTCATCCTTTACAAGCAATTGAATTGGAAAATTTCACTCTTTTCAGGCCTCAATAGATGTGGAAAGAGTTGCCGTTTACGTTGGCTCAATTATCTCCGGCCAAACATCAAACACGGCGGTTTCACTCCTGAAGAAGATAACATCATCTTCACTCTTTATCAAACCATTGGCAGCAGGTATATACACACACATATATATGTTTAAACATAGCTAATTTATTCTCATATATGTATATATTTTGTTTTTAATATATATATATATATATATATATAGGTGGTCTGTGATTGCTTCACATTTGCATGAAAGAACAGACAATGATGTGAAGAACTACTGGAACACAAAGCTCAAGAAGAAGGTTCTTCATCAACTCTCTTCTCCTCCATCATCACATGATACCTTAATCACTCCAACCATTAAATATGAACAAAAGGAGACCAGAACTTCTTTGATTCAAGAGTACTACCATGAGTACTACTATAACATTGATTTATTGCCAGAGCTGGCTTCATCATCATCATCAGTTTCAGTAGAGTATAATGGCAGTAGCAACACTGGTGGTAGCTTTGCTGATTGGCCTTCTTGTAATGGAGTAGCAGATGATCATGATGTTATGTTCACTGAGTTCAGCTTTGAGTCATCACTCAATGAGCTCCTTGCTGGTTAGAATGGTTCTTCTTTTGTATGTTAACTTTTCTTGTGTACTATTTTTTTGAAGTTTGTTGGTGTCACACTTTCATTTATGTTACTGTTGGTGCTGTTGTTTTTTAAATTGATAATGCCGAAAAACCACTACACACACACACACACATATATATATATATATATATGTTAATTGTGTATCGAAGGGGAGCTGAACTTTTAAGTTTTTGTGTGATAAGTAAATATTTTAACTGCTCAGTTATTATTATGGTCGCTCATTCATTTATACTGTTAGACATTATTGATGTATTTAAAATCACATTTGTTTCAATAAATTAAAAGCTATATATATATATATATATAAACAAATCAGAGATATATAAACCTTTCAAACATATTGTGATTCGGGTGGAACAAGTATATATATGAACATGTACGATTGGGATTAAATTCTCAAAAAAGAAATAAAATACCAATTTCTTTGTTGTAGGGTTAAAATGACTTAATGACTTTTCTATTGTACAAGTAGTAAAATATATTTATGCTTTCATAAATATTTATCTCTATAGAAAAATTAATTAAGTCTTATATATATATATATATATATATATATATATATATATATATAGTAACCTCATATAGTGTGCGTGAGACTTTGTGACACCATTTGCTAGGATTTTTAGGTAGTATTCCGAGGTCATGAGAGTTGCATGGTTGGAAGAATACAACTATATATTAGACTAATTCTAAGCTATGGAAAAACAACTTGTTTATATATCCATTTGTCTTTTTACCAACTTGTTTTCTCTCTTCTTTATTGACATTTTTTAAGTACTTTGAACTTCAATAAAGTTTTAATTTAATGCTAGTTGATGTGCGTTGCTTTTTTCTTATTTTTCCCATGCAAGGACCCTGTGTATTAGTTTGAATGTTTCAAGAGTATCAATTTCCTAGAAGCTTCACCAAGTGACGCCCATCACCATCCATAATCATAATGCAAACATATGCATATTAATATACATTTTATTAGTTGGTGGTTGTTAAGAAAAGTGATGTTATTCCAAAAAGAAAAATGAGAATTGGAGTTTTAATATAAAATTAATATCCATGCTAAAAAGATATGATTTATATATATATATATAAACCATATTGATGATTTTTTGGTTATATGCAATGAAGTTTTTCTTTTGATTTGCTATCCATTTTCATCTTCTTTTTCAATGTTGTTCAGTGTTTCATTTTCATGGAAATAATTAATTTCAACTTACATATATTCAATCATATCTTTCATAACGATAATATTTTATCACTCCAAATTAAGAAAACATATATTGATTACTTGGACCAAGTAAATGGCATGAAAACAACATGTGTTTATATGACTGTTGATAACTAATTAAACTAATTAAGCTCCAGGAATTTGTCTGGTTTGTCAAACAAGTCTATATTTTATTTATATAAATAATTATGGTGAAAAGACATGTAAAGCACTCCAATTTTTTAAGTCACCTCTAGATAATCTCTTAGGTGTCACTAGTATTTAATTTCTATTCATTTGTTATTTTTCATAATGTTAGCATGCTATATTTTGTTATATATATATATATATAGCACAATATTGTTATATGGACGGAGAGACAGCTGGCGGTATCAGTGGACCCCATTACCGGAGGTGCCCTGTGTCTCCCGCACAATATTGTTATATGAACGAAGAGACAACAAGCGATATCAGTGGACCCCATTACTGGAGGTGCCCTCCGCCTCTCTTCTCCCGATAGTTGGTGTCCCTCCTCAAACTATGAGGCCCCCTCCCCTGTCCGCTGTCCGGCCAGCTCCCTTTTTTCCGGTAATTTCGGGCACTGCTCCTTATATATATATATATATATATATATATATATATATAGTTTAATATTATGAAAAGGGTGGATAATATAAGCTTGGTCTTGGTGGTGACTTTGACTTTGGGTGTGTACAAGCTCAAACATTTCTGTCAACCTTGTGAGCGTTGACTTCACATTTTGGTGCTACATTGTATTCCAATTTCCAAGGGTGTGTTTTTGACAGAGAAAAAAAAAATATATAAATTAATAATAAAAAATAGAAATAATTATTCATTGGTCTTATATTAACCTTCATATATAAGGAGTTTTGAAGTTTGAATTTCGGCTAGGAGATAATATTATATACTAATTAATATATGGTTTAATTAATACTTTGGAAACCAAATGGACTATAAACAAATGAATTTTTAATTGTTAGTTTTGGAAGCCAGATGGATTAAAACACATGATATGAAGGCCAGGAAAATTATAATATTGCTCCACTTGCATTTGAATCCTTGATGTCTATCCATCAAGTTCTGTTTTTTTATCAATAATTTAAAATGTTTGACATATCAATGTTAACCTTCAATCATTTATTTTGAATGTATTAAATGTGATTAATTTTCTGGATTTAAAATGTTATATTCCTATAAATGTTGTGATAAATTGTGAGAACATGTTTGGTTGGATGTAGCAGTCAAGCAATATTTCAAATTTAATTTTAAGCAAATTTAAATTTTAAAGTGAAATAAAATTTGTATCAAAATAATTAAATTATAATACCAAATAAATTTAAATTTAATAAAATTTGCATATTTTCTCAAAATTCCATTGTATTTAAATTTTTAAATAAATTTAAAATAAAAATAAAAATAAAAATAAAATATTTACAAAAATAATTAGTTATAATACAAAAATTATTTTTTTTGAAGTTGAAGATATTTCCAAAATAATGTCATTCAAAATTAATCCATTTATCCAACGAATAAATAAATATGATATCAAATCCAAAAAAATACATATTTGTCTAAAAAAAACTACCACAAAACATATAATAATGTTTTCATATTATTGTGAACCAAATGACCCTTAGATAATAAATTGTCATGCATCTTAAAAATTTGAGATTTACGCATGCAGCCCTTGTGGGTTTGACAGAATTAATTTAATTTTAATTTTGATTTTAATTTTAATTTAGTGTCATGATTGTAGATAAATTTCATTTTCTATTTGATATATATTAAAATAATATGTGAAAATTACCAATCAATCCCTAATGTTTATAACTTTTCCATTCAATCCCTTTAACATTTTTTTTTCCCACTGTCAAAGTTTATTTTTTTGTAGTTTTCCTCTCCTATGGTATATTTTTGTTGGGCATATCATCAACGCAGGCTGTAGTGAATAAGACTAAAAACAATATGATAATTTTATGAGTTTAAATTTGAATGCAAATGATTGAAAAATAAGAATAGTTTAAAAATAAGAAAAGTTTGTGGGATTTTTTTATAAAATTAGAAAATAAGATGGATCTCTTGTTGATTTTATTAAATAATAATTATAAGAAAATGTTTCAACAAAAGGAAATCAAAATCCATATTGGAAACTCTTAGCGGATTCGGGAGTTTTTTAGATCCGATAAAAACCCGGTTTGGCTCAGTAAGGATCCGACCCGTTTCCACTTCCACCCAATATATAGTGCGTTTGAACTCCCGCCTCCCATTTCCCCCCTTTTGGCCATTCTCAAAGCTCGGAGCTCACTCAAACGATGGTATGTTCCTGGATTTCATCCGTTGATGTGAACGGAAGTCCTCTTATTTGGTTGATTTTCTATTGATGATCCACTCTCGGAATCATCGCTTGTAGTTTTGGTCATCTCCTACTATGACTTTTCTAGGGTTTTCGGTTTTCCGTTAGTTTGATTTGGGATTTCAATGCTTTGCTTGCTCATACTGCGATTCCTGTTGGTTTTATTGATTTCCTTGCTATATTACACTTGCTGAATCATCTGGGGTGTTTTAGTCTTCTCCGAGAGACGTGATTTGACTGTGATCGAAAGGCGTTTTTGTCAAGATTAGAGTTTGAAGGCTGGAAGCATTTTCCACATTGTAAAACCACCAATTTTCAAACTCAAACGGTGATGTATTGTTAGACATGACATCGTAGACAAGGTTAAAGTTCATGTCTTTAAGATGAATATTCCATCATGTGTGTTCCCCAATTAAGTTTCATGCAATCAATTACTTTCGTTATTGGTGGAAATGCAACTGTTTTACTATGTAAATGATGTTTTATTTGATTCTATTGTACTGTGGACTAGGTCTTTTCTATTCTTAAAGCATGAGCTTCATAAGAGAAGAGGTCTGATATTTAATTTCTTACTCATGCTTTAGTCAAAGAGAAGAGGTCTGTCTTTGGAGGAAAAGCGGGAGCAAATGCTTCAGATCTTCTATGATTCTCAGGGCTTCTTTCTTGTGAGTTCACTGTTCTGTCATCAGGTGCCAGTTGTGTAACATTTGTCTTTCATATGAGAAAGTGATTGGATCTGCTATGTTGCCCGGTTTTCCTATATTATATGGAAAACCATTTACATTTTTCATATTAGAGTTTGGTTGTGCCATGATTGCATTAAAGGGTAATCGTATACATTTTTTGCATTGATCATTAAACTGGTTTTTGAATTTTGTTAATTTTACTGAATACACTTCTTTTGTTAAATTGATTCAAAAATAAATTTCCAGCATGCATGTTTTATTCATTTTACTATTCATTTTCAGCTTAAAGAGCTTGAGAAGCTGGGTCCCAAAAAAGGTGTAATCAGCCAATCTGTGAAGGATGTCATTCAAAGTCTAGTAGATGATGACCTTGTTTTGAAAGACAAGATAGGCACATCTGTAAGTAGACATTCAGAATTTCTCAGGTTTTTATATGCAAATAAAGACTCTACTATATCACCTTGTTTTGAAAGAAAAGATAGTCACTTTGCATGTATATGCAAGCTTTGTCTGTGACTATAGATATCAGCAATTGTACGGGTGGTTGTTCCTAAGAATGTTTTATTCTTGTTTGAGCTTTCAAAAGAAGAAAAGAAAAAAAAAATCCTTCTGAGCACATCATAGCACCACTGAGAACCTTCATTTTGTCTATACCATGAATTCAGTATTCTTCTTTTTTAAATATCAACTTTTCTAGGTGGGAAAGAGAATCATATTTTCAAGATTTGTGCTTTCTATCCAGCATGTTATTTTATGCTCCGGTTCAGTTGAAGCTTTTCTCCCCTCACTCAATGCATTTAGGTCACTGCTCTAACAATCCCAGCTAGGAGATTTCTTTGTGTATTTCTTTTGGTATCATCTTTTTTAATCTTGCTATCAGTCCAGTTAGGCTACAGAGAAGTCTGGGGTAACCTATTTACTGTTAGGTGTATACATACCTTGTATTTATATACATGTATACTTTTACTTATATGTATCTCTTCTCTCTATATGTACACCAATATTTCTCAATACAATCATGTTGTTCTTTCTCTCTTCTCCTCTCTCTCTATCATGGTATCAGACTAGACTAGGTTACTCCGTTCAAGGGCTTCTCTTCCTTCCCGTCGCTGCTGCTTCTCAGAGCTGCTGCTGCCGCTGCTACTTTCTCTTCCTTCCCGTCGCTGCTGCTCTGAGTGCGCTGCCGCTGCTACTTCTCTTTCGTGCTGCTGCGCTGCTGCTTCTCTTTTGTGCTGCTGCGCTGCTGCTTCTCAGAGCTGCGCTGCCGCTGCTACTTCGTGCTGCTACGCTGCTGCTGCTGGCTGGTTCGTGGTGCTGCTGCTTCTTCTCAGACTTGCTGCTGCGCTGCTGCTGGTTCATGCTGCTGCGCTGCTGCTGCTGCTTCGCGCTTCTCAGAGCTGCTGCTCTCCGACTTGCTGCTGCTGCTCTCCGACTTGCTGCTGCTGCTCACCGACTTGCTGCTGCTGCTGCTCCGACTTCCTTCTTCCCGCGCTGCTGCTGCTGTCTTCTTGACAACCTGCTTCTTCACTCCGGCGATCTTTGGGACAAGTGTCAAAAACCCGTGAAGCTTCATAAGTTCCAACGCCCTTTATCTCTGTCAATCAACTGCTAAAGCCTTCCAGCTTAGCATTTGATTCTTTCTTATTATTATTATTATTATTATTACTATTACTATTACTATTATTACTTGTTAAAAAAAAAAAAAAGGATCTTTTTGGTTTCAGTGGCGTGCTTCCCGAAATTCGCCACCGAAATCTTCACCAATCCGACGTGGTGTTTGACGGCACCAATTATATTCCCTGGCGACTTACTATCAAAGGGATTCTTGACGGTATTCGAGTGCTTCAACATGTTGACAACACTGCCACTGTTCCTGTCGCTCCTACATTTTCTGACACTACCAGCTCCTCCTTGGAGAACTCTGCTCTTCTCACCGCATTTGAACAAAAACTTGAGAAGTGGAATGCTGATGACTCTACAGCCAAAATGATTATCTGTCAGACTGTTACAATTGAGATTCGTACCCAGATAGCAGATCTTCCTACTGCTCGAGCCATGTGGGAATACTTGGAACAGCGTTATTGTGGTTCCAGTCAGGCACAGTTGTATACTTTGTACCAGGCTGGGGGAAGACACTGTTGACAGCTTTTACACCTCCTTATTGCATCACTCATGCTGCTCAGATTCTAACATGTTCTGAGTCTTGTGCTCGTCGTCGTCGTCATGACGAGACCCGTCGTATGTATGAATTTATCATGCGTCTCCGCCCTGAGTTTGAGTCGACTCGTGCCCAGCTTCTGCACGCTCCCTCTGCATACTCTTTAGAAGAGGCCTTTGCTTTTGTTCGTGCTGAGGAGATCCGTCTTCAGACTTCCTTTACAGGGGGGGGCAGTGTACTCGCTGTCTCTTGCCCTACTTCTGCATCTCAGGTGTCTTCTCTCTGTCCATCGGCACCGCTTGTTTCCTCTCGACCTCCTCCACGGTCAAAGAAGACCGTGACTTGTTACTACTGTGGTATTGTGGGCCATCTTGCACGTGACTGTCGGAAGAAACAGCGTGGACTTCCACGTGTCTCTTCCATTGGTACTTCTTCACAGGCTCCTGCTCTTCTTCCCATCCCGCAGTATCCCCAGTTGCATTCTGTACAGGCCCTTCCGGCTCCTATCTCTCCCACAGATCAGCAGATCTTGGCGATGTTTCGGCAGTTCCAACAGTCTCATCTGACTGAGTCCTCTACTGGTCATGCCCGTTCTGCTCAGGGTGCTCCACCTACTCCAGGTAGTTCCTGTCCACTTTGGCTTCTTGATTCTGGTGCTTCATTTCATATGACTCATGATGCCACTAATCTTCATAAATCCTGCCCCTCTCCTCTTGCCACCCGCGTGCGTATTGTTGATGGCACACTGCTTCCTGTTTCTTCTACTGGTCATCTTTCTTCTAATACTTTCACCGTACCTTCTGTCTCTCATGTTCATCATCTATCCATGAATCTTATGTCAATTAGTCAGATTACTGATTATGATTGTCAGGTTATATTTGATCGTACCTCCTGTCGTGTGCAGGATCACAGTGGAGCGGTGATTGGAGCTGGCCGCCGCCATAGTGGAGTATATGCGTTGGACTCCCTTCATCTTCCTGTTTCTGTTGGACAGGTACCCCACTGTCACGCTGCTATTATTTCCCATCATATGTGGCATTCTCGTTTTGGTCATTTGTGTCTTTCTCGTTTGTCCTCTCTTGTTCGTCATGGTGTTCTAGGAACTGTCTCTCCTCCTTCTGATGTGATTTGTATTGGCTGTAAGCTCGGTAAACAGCTACAGCGCCCTTATCCTTTAAGTATGTCTCAAACTACTGCTCCTTTTGAAATTATTCATTCTGATGTTTGGGGTCCTGCCCCATTTGTATCTAAAGGGGGCAATCGTTATTATGTTATATTTATAGATGACTACACTCGTTTTACCTGGCTTTATTTTATGCATCATCGTAGTCAATTATTATCTATCTATCGCTCTTTCACTACCATGATACATACCCAATTCTCTGCCTCTATCAAAACCTTTCGGTCTCATTCTGGCGGTGAATACACTTCTCAAGCCTTTTGTACCTTCTTATCTTCTGAGGGCACCTTGCCTCAGTTATCTTGTCCTGGGGATCATCCTCAGAATGGGGTTGCTGAGCGCAAGCATCGTCACATCCTAGAAACGGCCCGTGCTTTAATGCTTGATGCTTTTCTTCCCCCTCATTTCTGGGCAGATGCAATCAATACTGCTGTTTATCTTATTAATTTACAACCCTCTTCTCATCTTCAGCATCGTAGCCCAGGTGAATGCCTGTATGGCACACCTCCTCGCTATGATCACCTTCGTGTTTTTGGTTGTCGTTGCTTTGTCTTGCTCTCACCTAGGGAGCGGACCAAACTTACTGCCCAGTCTGTCCCTTGTGTTTTCCTAGGATATAGTCTTGAACATAAAGGATATCGTTGTTATGATCCTGTCACTCGTCGTATCCGTATATCTCGTGATGTCACCTTTGATGAATCCACACCTTTCTATCCTTCTTCTTCTTCTTCTTCTTCCACTGAGTCTTCCTCTCCCAATGTGACCCTGTCTTTTCTTTTTCCTACTTATTCTACAGATGATCCTTCCTTAGGACCTTCTTCTTCTCCTATCTCTCCTTCTCCAGATATTATCTCACATTCCCCTATTGTTCCCTCTCCTTTATCTATTGATTCTTCCTCTCTCCCTCCTGTTCATCCACCTATCCATATTACTTATCAACGAAGGGAACCTGCAGCATCTCTCCCTTGGCCGGCCTCCTCTAACATCACTCCTACTTCTGATCCCGTATCCGAGGTACCATCTCATACTTATTCTTTACGTGATCGTTCATCTTTACTTCCTCCTCACCGTTATGCCTCTGCTAGCACTAGTGTTTCAAATGTCATTGAACCATGAACTTACAGGGAGGCGGTTAAGTCACCTGAGTGGCAGCATGCTATGGCAGAGGAACTTGATGCCCTATGTCGGACTCATACATGGGATCTAGTTCCTCTCCCTTCTCATGTTGTTCCCATCACATGCCGCTGGATTTACAGGGTGAAAACCCGTTCTGATGGGTCTCTTGAGCGATACAAAGCGCGTTTGGTTGCTCGTTGTTTTCAGCAGGAGCATGGTCGTGATTATAAGGAGACCTTTGCTCCAGTAGCTCATATGCACACTGTCCGCACTTTGATCGCTGTAGCTGCTACTCGTAGATGGACTCTTCATCAGCTTGATGTGAAGAATGCTTTTCTTCACGGGGACTTAAAGGAGGAGGTTTATATGACTTCTCCTCTTGGTCTTCAGGTGCCTCCGGGGTCAGTTTGTCGTCTATGTCGCGCTCTTTATGGTCTCAAACAGGCTCTACGAGCCTGGTTTAAGAAGTTCAGCACAGTTATTGAGATTGCTGGTTTCACTGCTAGCATTCATGACCCAGCAGTATTTATTCACACCTCCTCTCGAGGTCGTACCATTCTTCTTCTGTATGTGGATGATATGATTCTTACTGGGGATGACTCTGCTCACATTACTTTTGTGAAGCAGAAACTTCGAGACACCTTCTTGATGACTGATCTAGGACCACTTCGTTATTTTTTGGGTATAGAGATCACTTCTCATTCTGATGGTTATCGACTCTCTCAGCAGCGCTACACTCTTGATCTTTTTGCTAGATCTGGTTTGACTGATACCCGTACCACCGCTACACCGATGGAGCTACATTTACAGCTACGAGCTTCTGATGGTATTCCTCTATCTGATCCATCACGCTATCCGCACTTGGTTGGCAGTCTAGTCTACCTAACTGTCACTCGTCCTGATATTTCTCATGCTGTTCACATCCTCAGCCAGTTTGTTGCAGCCCCTACATCTGTTCATTATGCTCACCTTCTCCGAGTACTGCGATATCTTCGTGGGACTGCATCACGTGGTCTGTTCTATTCTCGATTATCCACTTTTTAGCTGCATGCATACTCTGAGGCTACTTGGGCCAGTTCTCCAGATGATCGATCTTCAGTTACTGGTTACTGTGTATTTCTTGGATCTTCTCTTATTGTTTGGAAGACCAAGAAACATGCGACTATTGCTAAGTCCAGTGCTGAAGCTGAGGTTCGTGCCTTGGCTTCCACTGTTCAGGAGATACTCTGGCTTCGTTCTATTCTTCAGGATTTTGGTGTCATGCTCCAGACCCCCACTCCCATTCACTGTGACAGTACTGGTGCGCTTCAGATTGCTACTGATCCGGTCAAGCATAAGCTGACCAAACACATCGGTGTGGATGCTCACTTCACCCGATGTCATGTTCGCACTCAGTCTATATCACTTCATTATCTTCCCACTGAGGTTCAGGTGGTTGACTTCTTCACCAAGCCACAGACGCGTGATCAGCATCTCTTTTTGCTATCCAAACTCAAGACATACGATCCGTCTTGAGTTTGAGGGGGGATGTTAGGTGTATACATACCTTGTATTTATATACATGTATACTTTTACTTATACGTATCTCTTCTCTCTATATGTACACCAATATTTCTCAATACAATCATGTTGTTCTTTCTCTCTTCTCCTCTCTCTCTATCATTTACTTCCTACAACCCATGTGCTTTTGTATCTTTAGATCTACAAAACTTTCTGGTATGGTAGTGTCAAACTTTTGAGCTTTATCTTCCTTCGATAAATTTGCTGATTAGTTTCTCTCCTGGCAGGTATACTTTTGGAGTCTTCCTAGTTGTGCTGGAAATCAGGTACATCTATTTTGTTCTTTATGTCACCTACTGATTTCCAGGTTTTTCTCTTTTTACTCCGGCCATAAACAACAGGGATTTGGTTCCTTTAAACATCTAAGTGATCATATTTTTTTTAACCACTGTTGTTTCTGAGGACTAACTTTCTCATAATGTTGTTTATATAAGTAGTTGAGGAATGCTTATAGCAAACTGGAATCTGATCTTAAAAGCAGTCGAAAGCGGCTTGCAGAACTTACTGAACAGAGGGAAAACTTGAAAAAAGGCAGGGAGGAATCTGTAAGTTCACGTCTCCAACTTGGTTGATCTATTTGTTTTTTCATCGAGAATGTGATTTTACTTTATGGGATATTGTTGAAGCTCTTTATACTCAATTTTCATGTTCATATGATAGGACGAGCGCAAGGCTGCATTAGAGGAACTGAAGGCTGTGGAGTTGCAACATAAAAAGCTGACGGTCATTACAGAATATCTTTTTGTTTTTTGTTTTTGGTTTCTGAATGATTAAGTTCGATCAGTATTTGGTTTTGGGTTGATTTTATCTATGCAGGAGGAATTGGCCTGCTATGCTGACAATGATCCAGCAGCTCTTGAATCAATGAGTAACAACTTTGATTTTGTTTGAGTCTTGCTTTAATTTACACAAATATGTTTTGATCACATTAGTGAAGTTGCATTATCAATATTTTTTCACGAGACTTTTGATTTCTGCTTCCTGCAATTGTTTGTTCATGTTTCTGAGACTCATCATATATACAATTTCAGGCTCATGTTTTAGTTTATCATTGTTTTCATGGCAGAAAATGCAACTGAGGTGGCCCATACAGCAGCCAATAGATGGACAGGTAAGTCTTCATAGGGCGAGCAATATACTTCACTCTCAATGGCTTACAATCTTCATATTGCTTCCCAGACAACATATTCACCCTTCAGCAGTGGTGTTCAAACAATTTCCCTGAAGCCAGAGAACAACTTGAACATATGTACAAGGAGGTGGATGCCTTTCCTTGTTCCATCACTCTGTTTCTCGTTTTTTAGGCTATTGCTCATTTTAAGTTTGTATGTAAAATCTGAATCAACCTATATAATATCAATGTCGTATCCAATTGCAGGTGGGAATAACAGAGGATTTTGATTATGTGCAATGAGAACGATAGCAAATGGATTCTATGTTTTGTTGCAAAAGATATACAATGTTGGAGGTACACCTAAGATGGAAACCCATGAACATGTCAATTTCTCACCAACTTACTCTTATTCTCCAGTGATTTGAGCAAATGTACCTTTAGGCTACTATGTTCTTGGCATGGGTTGACAATCTTCAGTTCTTTGTTAGTGCTTTAAATAAGCTTTTTGCTTGAGCAACCTAAGTCTGAAACAACCTCAGCTTGAATGGTAAGGTAAATCTAGTCAAATTGAATCGAGACCGTGTTTGACCGATTCTTGTATATTTCAAGTTGAGCTTAAACTCAAGCTGAACTGGAACTGCTTGCTAGTTTTTCTGGTTTGATCTTGGTTTATTGAAGTTCATGCTGCAAGTGCACCCAAGAAAGCCCCTTTTTTTTTTTTTAAGTGTGTGTAGAGACTTTGATGTTCATGTGGTGTTTTTTGCAAAAACCTTTGTGAAATATTGAAGAGAATCTTGCCGGGTTTAGAAAATAGCATTGCAATTTAAGCCTTATTGGGTGATAATTTTTAAATTAACACAGAATATCTTTTTCGTGATGGGAAACTCTTTTGTTTACACAAAATAAGTTTTGGATAATTTGATGGTAAAGGTTTATAAAAACCAATAATTTATGGAGATTTTCTTTTTTTGGAGGGTGAAAGATCTAAATTACATGGGTTAGTAGAAGCATCTTCAACAAGTGTTTTAGAGATTGATTTAGCCTTGAAACTCAACATCATGATAAACATTAATAAGAAAATAAATCACTCTTTGAGAATTCCATCTTGAAAGTTTTCTTAAAACTCTTTAAAACCATGCTTTTTTCTCTCTCTCGGTGCAAATCTTTTAGTACCATGTGGCATGTAGTCAAATTTATTTGAATATAATTAATCATCGTTGAACATGATGTTTATAATCAGTATATTGTTATTACAATAAAAATAAGAATAATAAAATTTTTTTGGTATTTTCTCCACGGGCCAGTGATGGACAACGTCGGCGCTTATGCCAAAAAAAAAACCCATAAATTTATTTATTTATTAAAAGTAAAGATATCAGAGTGGGCGGTGAACCATGATGGTTTCGTCAGTGGATGTACAAGTGCCACCCATTAACCACGTGTCTCGCTAAACAGCCACACGATTGCCTCGGGATCGTAACTAATCGGATATGAACCCACGGAGATATTTCCCTCCATCGGAGACCGCGGAATCGACCCATCGCCAAACATCGCTCGTCCTCACCCGCCAGATCAAATCTCGTCCGTCAATTAAAGCCTTGTTTAAATCCAAGAAAAATCACCAGCCCTACGATCTCCATCACTATCCCCTTCAAGCCCTCACCTTCCGCCATTCTCCCCATTTGAGATCCAAATCCCAACCCTCCTCCTCGATCTCTCGATCCCTCGGGGAGGAGTTGGGAGCTGAATCTCTCCGCGGCCATGGATTTCATGAAGGTTTTGGATCAAACCGTGCGAGACATGTATGTTTTTCCTTTCTTGTCCATTCTTGTCTCACCGATCGATTCCATTTCTTTGAGTTTATTGATTTTTTTTTTATTTTTAGTAAGAGGGAGGTGAATCTCAAGGTTCTCAAGATCCCAGAGATCGAGCAGAAGGTTTGGGACCAAATCATTTGGTTTGGTTTAGTGTTGTTCTTTGATTTAGTGTTTTTTTTTCCCTTGATTTTCTGTGTTTTTGTGGAGTTTTAGGTTCTTGATGCGACGAATAATGAGCCTTGGGGTCCTCATGGATCTGATCTATTGGAGATTGCGCGGAATAGCAAAAAATAGTGAGGATTTCTTTATTTCTTTTTTAAATTCTGTTCCTGTGAATTTTGATTGTTGGATTTAGAGTAATCAAGGTTTGATTTCATGCAGCACTGAATGCCAGATGATTATGAATGTACTTTGGACGAGATTGAATGATACTGGCGCGAATTGGCGTCATGTTTACAAGGTCTGCTTATTTCAACTGCTTTCTAGTTCATGTGGAGCTTTTGATTGATTTACTGAAGAAGTGTATTTTGCCAGGCATTGGCTGTTATTGAGTACCTAATTGCAAATGGTTCGGATCGTGCAGTTGATGACATCCTTGAAAATAGCTCTAAGATAGCTGTACAGCTTCCTTACTCGCTTAAATGAGAAAGAGTTTTTTTTTTTTTTTTTTAAATTTATAAATTGCTAGTGTTCATGTTATGTGGCTTTCATAAATGATGTGTTTCTGCTTTGTTGTGCTTGTGAAGTCGGTGTCGAGTTTTGAGTATATGGAGCCTAATGGAAAGGATTCGGGAATCAATGTTAGGAAGAAGGCGGAAACCATCTTAGGTCTTTTGAGAGACAAGGATAAAATCCAACAAGTGAGAAATAAAGCTTCAGCAAATCGTGATAAGTGAGTTAGTTGTAGCTTGTTGAATAGTCTTCTGTGTTTGAGTTTTTCTTTCAGAAGATTGTAACAAGAAGTTGGTCTCTTGAATGCAACCATAAATAGGTATATTGGGCTGTCCTCAACGGGGATAACATTTAAATCCAGTGCTTCCTCATATGGTGGTGGCGGCGGTGGCTTTGAGAGTGGTGGTTATGGGAGCTTTGGCAATAGAAAAGAGGGTGACTCTTTTAGAGATGGTTATAAAGATGATGAATACTGTGGAGATGGAGCTGATGTGAGTCGTGGCAGCAAAGGTGGCTTGAGTAAGTCAACAGGAAGCTCTTCTAATGGAAGTGAAGGCTACAAGTCAAAGAATGCATCCAATTATGGTGTCAGGTGGCTTTTTTTTCACTTAATTTCTCTGTGAATGATGTTGAATGAACTATCTATCATCTAATAGACATTTATTTGTGGAGTTGCTGACGGATATCATGATTCTTTTTTGTCAAGTACCACAAAGTCATTGAGTAAGCCTGGCGCAGTTGCTTCTAAATCCTCTGCTGCAGAATCAGAGAATGTTCAGGATGATTTTGATGATTTTGATCCGCGTGGGTCTCCTGCAGCAGGTAAGAGTTCTGTTGCTATTAAGTGCATTTTGTTACCTGTCATATCATTCCTATTGAGTTGTGCTTTATAACAAATGGATCTTGTAGTTGAAATCTTAAGTCCTGATCTGGTTAGATTCTTGCAGGTAATAGGTCATTGAACTGTCATTCCAATCTGTTTTGTTTTAGAAAATCTGAGTTCTATGCTGATATGCTTAAAAAGTGCTTGTTGATTGTCTTTCCTTCCTTATTGTTTGTCTATTCTTTTCTAAAAGTTTGTAGTATGAATCACAAGCTACCCTTTTGATATTTAGTGTTAGATGACTTAACTTGTTATGCTGGTAGATGGAGTATTAATGTTCTTCTGAAGAATTATTGTGAAACTTTCATGTAAGAATAATTTGAGAGCAAGAAGTGCTGATGATAATATATGAAGGAAGCTAACTTAGTTTTCTTATTGTACTTCATCAGTAAATGAAAAGAAAATGCCTATATAGTGGTGTATTTTGCTGGAGTATATACTCACGTAGTCTGATGCACATTCTTTTGCTATTTTCTCTGGGTGATCTAAATTTACTAGGAGATGAATTTTCTTTTTGACCTTGGGTGTCTAGGCATTGGATTTTTGTTGCAGATATCTAAATTATAGTCATAGATCCTGATTAGCATGAAGTCTTATTTCTTCTAATGACACCATCTATTGGAAGATTGAGATGTTTGAGAATCGAGACTGTTTTATTGACGCTTTCTTTTGTAATTAGATGGTTTGGATATGGTTCTCCATATGGTTCTCCATGACTTCTGTATATAAAATCCCTTTTGTTTTGTTAGTATATGTCTAATACTGCAGCAGGTCGTGGCTGATGAATGTGAGATATTATGTCATGCATTATTTTCTTATTGTGGCAGTTGGTTATTTTGTTTACTATATTCCGTAGGATCCTCTGCCGCTAAAGCTAACCAAGTGGACTTGTTTGGAGAAAGCTTATTAGTTGATCTCATGGATGCACCACCATCTGTTTCAACTGAGTCAACTACCACTAACCATGCTGTGCCATCTGAAACTGATCTCTTTGCTGATGCGACATTTGTATCAGCCTCACCTCAGAAAGAAGCTACTCAAACTTCTCCCCCTGTGTCATCTGAAACTGATCTCTTTGCTGATGCTGCATTTGTGTCAGCCTCATCTCAAACAGAAACAACTACAAAGTCTCATTCTCAGGTCAGACTTTCAACCCTCTCTGCTATTTATTGTAATCAGTTATTTTGACATTTGCCAGTATCTGTTTGTCATTGTGAGAGACCAACATTGCTTCTCATCTGCATTTTAGTTTTTAGTACTGCACCTTTGAACAGAAGGATTAGAGATTGGAGAGAGGAAAATATTAGATCATCTTTTTTCCCTTTCATGTTAGGATATTGGCAATGAAAAATTTTCTTCTTTTATTGAACTGTCTAAATTTCTGAGATGGTAGGTTCCTTGATGAGATATGTTGCCATCGAACCAATAGTGTCAAGAATTGCTTTTTAGAATATTTCTTAATGCTATCATAGGCTTTACTGTTCAAGCAAGAAAATATGATGGATGTCAATGAACCCATACATTTGAATAAGTGGTTCATATGGTTTTACGGGTTGTGTTCTATAATATCTGTAGTCATACAAATTAAACGTCATTGTTGATATCTGTTGGTTCTGTGCTGCTATGCAGGGAAATATTGATCTCTTTGCCAGTCAACCTACCTTTTCTTCTAATGTTGACTTCTTTGCAGCATCAGTTCCACCTTCTCACTCTGAAACAAATTCCTCCGAACCAAATTCTACAAACAACAATGTTTTTGATCCTTTTGCTGCAGTTCCCTTAAACAACTTTGAAGGATCCGATCCATTTGGTGATTTTGCTTCTCATTCTGATCCTGTTGGCAAAGAACCTTCAAGCAAGCCTATGAACAAATCAAACACCCTCAACAATCATTCTTTGACGGCATCATCCCATCCAGCACCCAAGAAGGATACTTTTCAAGTTAAATCTGGGATATGGGCTGACTCTTTAAGTCGTGGCCTCATTGACCTGAACATAACTGCCCGTGAGTTTCTTTACCTAAACTATGAAGTAATTTTTGCCCGCCATGATCAGTATTTTATATCTTCACATTTTCCTGATGGATATGTGATCGGTCTAGTGTATATCAGAGTTTTCATGTATCATAGATGACTAACTAAAAGGAAAGAACTGAGTTCTCACTTTCTTTTTCTGGCCAAATATGTATGTAGCCAAGAAGACTTCTCTTGCCGATGTGGGGGTTGTAGGGGGACTTGACTTCTTTGATGAGAAGGAAAAAGGACCTGCTGCTTCATCTTACAATTACATGGGCAGAGCCATGGGAGTAGGATCAGGTGTTGGATGGAACCCTGGGTTCTCTTCATCCACAATGGGAGTTAATGGAAATGCTCCTACTTTCAACCAACAACAATTTGGGAACTTCAAGTAAGTTTTTCCGCTTGTCTGGATCCAATCATTTTTTATTTTTTAAAGCGCGGATGTTGCCAGGCAGTTGGCATTGGTATTGAATCTGATTTGTTTCCATTCTTTTGGAGGTTGATGTGTGTTGCTCATTAGTATTGTTCTAAATACACATTATATTATCATCACTGTTCTACTGGTGCATGGCCCCCTTAATTCTCTGGTGAGGATGGTAATTATATACATTTGAGTGCTTATATGGTGAGCCTTTCTGATGAACATGGTAATCAATTATGATGTGATGTTGATTACTCAATTGAGAATGTATTTTGTTTTGGATCTCCATACTAAATCGATGCATAGAGCTTGTTTCTCCCTTTCTGAGATAACATTGAAAATCTCATGTTACTACTGTCTGTTGTAGCAATTGCAAATATGCTTGTAAAAGCCACAGCATATTGCATGCACATTTGTTCTTCATTATCCACTCAACATTTAAGTAATTCAGAAATTTTTAATCATTCTATTAATAGGAATGGAAGGGGATTATGTATACAAAGGGCATTTTCCTAACTTTTGAATGATAGATTATCAATTATACGGGTAGTATCTCTGGTAGATTAGTCTCTTAATGAATATGACTTAATTATGAATGGAGATCGTAGCGAAGCACAATGCAACATGCGCTTTGTTCATTCTTTAGACACAACGAGTAATATTAATTAATCAAGGCCTGGATCCAGCCTCAAGTGAGCTAATGGAATGCGTGACATATATATATATATATATATATATATATATATATATATATATTTTATTTTATTTTATTTTTGAGCGATATTGGAGAAGTCAAACCAATAATTAAATAATGCAATAAAACTAATCACATTAGCCCAACCATTATATGAGATATTAAACCAAACTTCAACGGCAAAATGATAGTAATATTTTAGTGCTATGATGATAATTTTTCCTTAAACCTGACGCCCCAAAAGAGGCCCTCTTTTTTAGTGGCTGCAAAGAGGACTCCACACACATATATATATATATATATATATACACGTGTGCCTGTGTGTGTGCATGGGCGCGCAACTTGATGCAGCTTTGCATTCCTGGTGCCGTTTACTGAAAACTCAAATCAATCTGCTAAGATCTCACGAGATCCTACACGGTACGGGCTTCAACATTGAAAAGAAGATTTAGTGCGTTTTGAGCTACAGTCCAGCAATTAAACTTCTCACAAACTTGATCAGTTTGGGTGCAACTTAACATTTGTACAAAACTAAAGATGCAAATTAGCAGAAACTACCTGCTATGCAAGCGCTGCTAAAAATAATATTTTCAAGTCCAGAAACAAATTAAAGCGAAACAAGTTGGTATTTTCCCATAAAGCGCCAACAGACTCGCATGATAAATATGTGAGAAAGCTAAGTCTGATTTACAAAATCAATAACAAGGCTTAATGGGCTCATGTAGCCTTGTACCCGTTCTGGATCATAAGTTCACAAGCCGAGAAAGCTTACAACAACCGGCTTTCAGTATGGTACAATAGAGTTCACTTCTCAATTTACCAATTACCATCTCAGCTGATCAAAGTTCAATTTAGAAGTTGTTTCAGTTCCTACCTCATTGTTTGTTATTGAACGAACTTACCTTCTTCGCAATCTCAATAATGTCTTTCATTTGTTTGTCGACCAATTGGTTCAATTGTTTCTCTTGTGTGGATTGATCGCTGGCCAGCCTGCCATCTTGGTCATCCACTTTCCCATCAGTGTCTGATTGGAATACAACGAAGGTCATGTCATGACCGTAGTCATTTGGTACTTCGATCAGAAGTTTCCCATTGTTCTCTGAATCTTTATCTAAAATATCACTTCTAACGCGATCTGAAAGGGAGGTCTTGAAATTATTTATCCACTTTTTATCCTCGGGATCAAGGTTTAAATAGATTAGAACCTCCCAGCATCTAAGAAACTGTTTCTTGTTGATCTTTAATATTTGACGTACAATCTCAATCATGCTTGCCGGTGGTCCAGAGAGCAATTTGGATGTCTTCTTGGATGGGTTTCCTTCTTTCAGGGAAGAGACAGCAGAATTAATGGCCGGCTTTAATGGCTCAAAAGAAAGCAAATGAAGGGTATCAATGCAAGTTCGAAGATGTTGGAGATACTCAGATGGTTCTTCAAAAGTAACGTCATAAACATTCTCAGATACTGCAACAAAATTCACTGACTCCAGAAGGAGACGGCCATAACCTTTACCCTGATATGGCGGATATACCAATATCTGCAACACAATTTGGGCCATATGTAAGCAGAATTGTTGAGTTGTATATATATATACATTCAAATGTAGAAAACTATGCCATGAATGCACAACAAAAGCAAACTATCACTGTAAATCAAGAAATTACTAATGTCAAATCTTGAGAGCAAATCTTGTTTGGATGCATCAAATTCCATAAGTGGAAAATCCTCACATAAAATGTCTACCTGAAAGTGCATGACAAAGCTAAAAACAAACAATTGGTGGCATTGGCCTAATGGAAGACTATAGGACTCTCAGTTGGAAAATAACTTCTACACCAAGAAAAGTTTCAAAATAGTATCACGTGGTAGATCAACAACTGACAAGCCTTTGGCTTGAAATTTCTTGGCTGGTATGTGCCAGTGTAATATATCGTTCCAAAATAGTAGCACTTGATTCAATATGTTATGGTACATTTGTTGTCAACCGATTCCTAGTTTCAGCATTTCTATTAAATGCAAGGCCTAAGCAATGATAACTTCTAAATATTTGCAGGAATATGGTCCAATGATTTCATTAAGATGTATATCATCATAAAAAATTAAACAACTAACCTGGCTGATTCTTAACCGTGTAGAATCAGGGTAATGGTAGAACTGATAAGCAGCTGCAAAACCTAGCAATTTCATCGAATAATCTCCTGATTTCTCCCTTGTTTTTTTCACCACAAAATAAATTTCCCATCTTGGATCTGCAATGTCAATAGGGCTGCCCCCTAAAGAGAACAAGTTAAATAATAAGCCTCTATCAGCAAACACAAATTCAGCATGTAAACAAAACCGCTGGCAACAGAAATGTGAAAGTCACCTTCAACAAGAAGGAGAACAAGGGGTATAAGCCGGCTGTACAGTAATCCAACAGGCATGCTTTGTAGATTCATGCGAATAACCTGAGAATGCAAAAGTGAGACATAACAAAAAATGAAACTCACATGAATGTAAGAAAGAAAATTAGTATAAATTTACAAAAAAATAAGTCTCTTTGTTGTTACTAATTATTTAGAAGATCATTTCTCATTAATGTTTGTCTGAAGACCAGTGGGTAATGCACCACCCTACCCTAGGAATGTGATCATTTGATCCCAACTGGTAGGGATTGGCTTAAAAGAAGAATTAATTTACAATGATACTAATGGTAATTTCCATGTCCATTGCATTAGACGGTATCACCAAATTATATTATTCTTTTTGATAAAAAGAAAGCACTAAGTTATAAATGCTATAAAAATATACGGAACACCTCCACAGCAGAAACCTCTTCATCCACATGTGTTTCAGATGTTTCATCTCCTATCAAGGGAACACTACGCACAACTGCTCCATCTGATAAGATGGTTCTGAGATCCATCCATGAGAAAGACGGCAGAAGAACAAACAATTAGATGATCAAGTTCTTCCGGGGGGTCATTTGCATGGACTTGGAATAGAATCTTCCCATGAACAGATTCAGAAAGAATACCTGATGCATTGGCTTTCTCTTGAGAATGTCTTGAGGAAGTCAGTTTTCTCGTTCAAAGATTCACCAAATATATTCTAATGCAAAATTCGAACTCAACATATTAGATAGGGAATCTTGAAGGAAGCCTTATTTTGCACAGCATGAAATACCTGAAGTGCCGTTTTCAGATCAGTGATCCCCTTTCCTCCCTGAAAAGTGTGGATAATAGCAAGTATTAGAATTCATACATTACATTTGACACTGAATTATGCAGATAAATTAACATATCCGAAGAAGAGTTGATGAGCAGAAAATGAAGCCCTTTCCCAGAATTCAAAACCATTTAAAAATTTGACAAGCGCAATGACACCTTTTGCACAGAAGAAAGATGCCATGCAAAGGTTATACACAATCATATGCTCAGCATGGTCCTTTTGTAAGCCGCATGACAAGGGCCATGCCAGAATCAAGGGATATTTTGCATACAAACATATGAAAGCCTCACATAAATGAGCATATGGAAAGTATTTCAAAAGTAACAGAAAAATGTAAATAAACTCCATAACTTAAATGACTAACAAACACAATGTAATAAAGAGGCTGAAAATGTGCTATACAGGATGATGGCTAGCATGTTGGCTGACAAACTGATAAGTAACACTAAGAACATTAAGAACAAAGTACCATCGAATACTTACATCAGATGTACTCTCAAATGTAATTTCTGCATATCCATGAAAAGATACAATGCTCAGCCAAATGTCAATCTGCATCAATGTTTTCAAATATATAAAAAAAAATTGAATATGTCAAGATAAGCCAAAGGATATTGCTTAAGGAAGATGATGGCTAAAATGGTTGCACTGATATAATATTTCACTGGAAGTTAAATAGATTACTACTATCAAACTTGAACAGCACTTCTGTCATCCCATAGTGAGGATTTAAATCTAACAACAAGCATAAGACTTATACCAGTTTTTTAAATGCATTTTTTAGACATATTAGTTACACATACTCTAATTATATGGCAAACATGTGTCAGTCAATAACAGAGGCAGATGGATAAAAAATAAGAGCAGAACATCGAGATTTTAGACTTTAATAGCTGCAGCCACACTTACCTTCAAGCCTTTGTAGCCATATATTTTGCCATCCTCGCCAAAAAATTGGTTTAGGTCAACAGGGTCAATACAAAAGCTGCTCCTATCACCCACCTCATCCTGCTTTTTGACTGTGATTAGATCAAGAAAAAAATCATGTGTGTTAATGGAGGGGAAGCAAACCAAAATCAAATGAAGCGAAAGAGGCATTACAACCATGCAGAATAAATGTGCTTCAGAAGAAAGCATAATTTATATTTATAAGCTACTTTGCGAAGAACATGTGAGACAGTAATGGTGTAGCATGTTACTTCCAAAAGAAAAAATGCTAACTAGCCATCTTCCTTACTGTTGGAATCTTGATTTTGCTGTTAATATGCTGTTTAAGGGATCAGGAATGCTAAGAAGACTTCCTTTTCCTAATCCTTTAATGTGAAGATGTAGATATTTCTCATGACTGATATGGTAAATTGCAGCAGCTAATCCAAGCCAAAACCATGTTAAGCATAAGTTGGTGTTGTGGAGTCAATGAATCTAAGATTTTATGGACTCATAGCAATTGTAAGCTGAAGAACACGTGCTACCATAAACAACAGAATAAAGTCAGCCTCCCAAGAAAATTCAGCCAGCCATTTAATGTGTTTAACTCAGATATGATGACGCATTTACAAATCAGGGGAATGAAGATCACTGTATGAAAATATAACTTCATGTGCAATGATGCAAAACTCTTTAGGTGTTCAGTATAATGAGTTTGGCAGTAATGAGTCTCACATAGTTTAGAATAACAAATCAGCAAGCATGCATTTTATTCCAGCCTGTTGCACACAAAAGAGTGAAAAAATGATAAAGGTCATCATACCAAGGAAAACTTTGATGCATTCATTTGCCTCAATTCCAGGATCTGCATTGCAGTCAATAAAAAGGAAGGATTAAGCAATAAGGCAATGAGCTCATCAAACAGTCACTAGCAAATCAGCAAAACAAATTTTAAACTGTGGGAAAATTAGTCCAAAGCCGAGATTCCATGGTGAAAACAATAACAACTACAGGCAAAAAAGTATCTCAAATTCTAAACTTCTCAAACTAACGTCTTGCAAACCATATAACTCAGCTTCATCAAACAACAATTGAAGGAAATCAATGAACAAAATTGTGGTTTAACAGTAGGCATTCCGATTAAACACAACAAATCACGTGAGATCAAGAGGTAAACTTCCAGAGCGAAAACTAAACGTAAAACAATTTCGTTATCTTTGCTAGGCCAAAGATATAAATCAGACCAAAATGGATTTTAAATAGAAGAGCTGGCAGCATCTGGCATAGAAGTATTAACGCCAGCTAAACTTTAATTATTTCCGATCTAATCACAAGGAAATCAAACAAACCTAGCAAGAAATGAGAATTCTAATGCCTAAGAAGAGGCGGGAACACCAGCTGAGTGCTGAAAGCATGGACAGCGTCCAATTCATCGATTTCAGAGCTAAATCCAGAAAAGGAAAAAAATCCATGAAGAAACCACGGAAGTAATAGTGAAATCAACTGAAGATGAATGAAATCGAAAATTGATATATTTTACGGGAAATAGGTTACCGATTTTGGTGAATCCAACACGCTTCCGCTTCTTGGCATCGGGCAGGGGTTCTTCACCCTTGTGCTTCAGCGCCATTTCCTTTTCTCCTTCGGCTCCAATGGGTTGGAAACCCTAGATTTCTAGGGTTTCAAACAACGAGAGAGCGAGAGAGGCGGGAAATTGGGGGACGATGGGCGGGTTCCTGAGTGATTTCTCTTTCACTACTGAAAATTTGGGCTTTTTGCAAAAAAAAAAAAAAAAAAAAAAAAAAAAAAAAAAAAAACCCTATTTTATTTTTATTTTAAGAAAAAAGCCATTTTCTGAAATTTTTGCATTCAATATGTAATTAAATTAATAACCCAGGATGTTATTGTCATTGTCCCTGAGCCATCGCCCAAATTTTCGTATAGCCCCTCTTTGTTCTAGCTGCCACGAGAGTTTTCACTGTTTTGTTTATTTATTTATTTTGAAAAAAATGATAGACCACATAATTAAAATAAAACGAAAAAGCAAACGTGAAAGTGCAATTGACAACTACTATAAAAATAGAATGATGTACAAAAAATAAATCTCCAATAAATAATAATCTACCAAGAGTCGATCTAAGTCAATTGTAAACAAACAATAATAATTACACAAAACAAAAGCCAAGACAACTACACAACAACCATAGTAATCCTACTAAGAAAATAAACAATTGATACTCGACGACACTTCTTATCTAACTCGTCCTGTTAGAATGATATATGAATCCACATTCGTCTTTAAATATTCCAAGCTACGTTTAGGAGCGTTCATTTTGATACAAATGTGGGTGGGGTGAGGGGGGATGTTGACTGATTTTATCCATTTTTAATATTTTTTTAAATAAATAAAATGATCACTTTTTCCAATGATTTCCTCCTCTTTTAATGATTTTCTCCATTTTTCCCATTTTTTTTAAATACTCATTTGAAGTCATGAGAAGGGAAAAATAAATACTAAAAGTAGAAGTGGAAAAATAAGTACTTCATAAAAGTGATACTTTCTGCAAAATAAAAATAGGAGTGGTGGAAATCATATCATTTGTAAAATTTCAGGGAAGTAACACTTCTCCCACTTATTGACTTATCCCCACTTACACCCAAATAAACGCCTCTTTAGTTGTGACAGCCGAATTATCTCATTTTTCCTATTTGGTCTTTGAAACTACATAGAAAATATTTTTAAAAATAATTCGTGCATGCTAAGGCCATGTTTTGATAGTCTAAAATTATGGCATAATTTATGCAATATGCCATAATTTAACATTTTATGATAATTATGATACATTGGTTGTTTGAGTACTTAATTTAGACTATAGAATTACTACATAATATGAGGTGTTATGGCATACATTATAAAGTGTGTGACTTTTTTTTTTCATTTTAAAATGTATTGAATATTTATGTAATAATATTTTATTTTGTTAATCAAATACTCATTTCATAAGAATAAAATATACTACAATTTATGTGATAATCATTTACGCTTCTTACGTAATAAAATGATGTAATATTTTTTTTATTTTATAACCAAATATAATTTAAAAGTATTTATAATTGAATAATACAAGCATTTTACTTAAGTTATATATTCTAGATTATTACCTTCACTATTAGATCCCCTAGCATCTTTGAAGTTCGAAGTGAGTGAGGGAGTTGTGGTTTCCACAGACCCCATAGTTTTTTTTTTTTAAGTATGTTTAGGGGAAGGTGTTAGGAAGTCTAATAACATGAATTAAAAAAATTCCAAATATGATCGCATGTAGGATAAAAGAGAAACATTTAGAGGCTATTTGGTTCGGAAGTGAATTGCTAAAATGGTGAAAGTCTAGAAGTGTCATTTCGGTGGAAGTAAATAGTTCAGCTGTAACTATCCACTTCAGTGTGTTTGGTTCAAGCTAAAAACTGGACTTCGGAGATCACTTTTTGTGTTTGGATGGTTGAAGTAGGTATCTAAAAAATCCCACTTCGTCACTTTTCGGTGAGTTGGTCAAATTACCTCTTCATACTGTTTACACTTGTTTAATTACATCATATGATTTAATTACTTTATTACGATGGTAATAAATAATTTATTTATTAAATTAAAACTTTGCACACCACATAATTAATTTAATACCATGCTATTAAAATAAATTAAATCGGTTAATATATTATGCTTAATTATTAATTAGTGATAGTAGTGATTTAATTATTTCATTACTATAGTAACAATTATTTTATTTATCATTGAAAAATATTGAAAGTGGGCTGAAGTGGGAGGCGGGATTTTTTCAGCTGAAGTCAGACACCGAAGTGGCCGAACTCAGAAGTAGTCATATCATCACTTCCGGGTCCAAATCAGTGAAACAAACATACAGAAGTGGGCTGAAAGTGGCCACCTCGACCACTTCGGTGTCCACTTCGGTTAAACAAATGGCCTATGTTGGCTCAATTGTTGTCTGTCAAAGCACACTAGGGTAAAAATAGGTAGCCGATTGCGTCTTCTTGCAAACATATTTTTCAGAGTGAGAAATTGATTTTCAGTTAAATTAATTACTGGGTGAAAAAACACCATTTCTTATATTCTAAGTATAATGTAATTAAATTAATTTACAGCGTTGATAGTTTTACTATGACCATACATACACTTTAAATCAATTTATTGGGCTTTTATGAAAAATTTTGGCTTTTTATGTTTGATCCAAAATGGTTGCTTCGCCGCCAAATTTTGCAAACAGGCCCCCGCTGAGAACTTCGTTCTTCGTTCCCGTCGTCAATGGCGAGGTTCGTGGCTCGAAGCGTTCCCCTCTCCTCTCGACCTGCACTTCCTATCACGCCGCCACAGATCTCCTCCGCTTGCCTGTGGCGCTCGCGGATGTCCACCGTCATCGCTTTCTCTCTCCCTCCTTCCTCTCTCTTCCCGCCCTTGTTGGGAGTATCTCAATGGAGAGATGTCCATTCCCAGACTCGCTATTCCCCGTCTAGGATCCCTTTCCCGGGGTCCATCGTCAGTGCGCGGGCGTATCGCAAGCAAGGACAGCGGAGGGCGGCGAAGAAGCAGAAGTCGAAAAAGCAGCTGCTTGAGCTTGATGTCAAGATTTGCATCGAGGAGGAGCTTCCTGACGATCCTGAAACTCTGGTATCTCTTCAATTTGGTAGTTATCGTTTATGATTTTTCGGTTTATAATTTGATAGGTTATAGCGTTTTTTTAATCCTGTTATTAGGAGGTTCGCGGTGAGCTTGAATTGAGAGAAAATCCAAAAGAGGAAAAAGAAAAGTACTATTTCGCACTGTATCTTCGTTCATTTTATTATTGTTTTCCTTTATTCTACTATACATCAATCTATATTTGCCGTTGTTGAATTATGACACCTCATATATGTTTAGTATCTTCTGACATCAAGAAGGAGCTATAAGGAATGTTTAGAGAAAAAGAAAAATATCTTTTATATGCCATTTTCTATATGAATTCCACATAGTGAACTGAATTGTTAGCAGTTAAAGGGTCTAAGCATTGTTTGTAGGCTATTTTTAATCTTCAAATTACTGTGAAATTGATGCTCTGTTTCATAAATTTGGTTGAACTTTTTCAGTCCATTTGCTTATTTTAGATGTGGCACCATCCTTGTAACATAGACTTATTGAGCTATAATTGGATCATTTGTTTTTTTTTTATTTGAATGTTTGTGTGTATGCTTGACCTTTTTTTTTGCAATAATTCTGCAGAGCATAGCGGAAATGCTTAGAACAGATGCTCCAATGGCAATGAAGGTTGCATTTGACGGCCTAAAGCATTCTCAATATAGAACCAGAGATTCTTCTATAACTGATGTTGACAAATTTGATAATATTGAGCTATCTGTATTGCTCTGCAATGATGATTTTATTCGAAAGCTGAACAAAGAGTGGAGAGATGAGGACCATGCCACTGATGTTCTCTCCATGTCCCAACATATCCCTGGACTTGATATACCCATTGTAAGATAATATATTTAGGTTAGAAGCCTTTTCTTTAATTTATAATTTAGAGTTACTTAGCGGCTTATGCATATTACTTTGTGAGATTTAACACATTTTCATGGCTATTGTAGCTTATGTTAGGCGATATAGTAATTTCCATTGAAACTGCTGCACGGCAAGCTGAAGAGAGAGGACATACAATTATTGATGAAATTCGAATTCTTTTGGTAATTTTCAACTTTTCTTTTTTGTTGCTTTCCCGCCCTGTCTTCTGTAGCTCTATTTTGTCTTGGTGGCAGTAGGATTATTAATAATTGGACATGCTCAATCTTATAGCTGGATATTTAAGTGTCAAACTAGTCTTGAGGTTGAGGTTAGCTTGATGAAGTTTTTGTGGGTTGAGGCCAGTTCTCAACTTTGTTCGTAATTGCACTTCCTGAGCAGCATTAATTTGTTCCAATTTATTGTTTAGACCTTACTGTTGCATATTTCTACATAATTTGATTGCAGAACTCGGTATGAGATATAAATTTGAACATAAATAGGTGGCAGCATAAAACTTCATTTAGTGACAGTCCTTAATTAGACAAATTGAGATCTCAAGGTCAAACCCAATTTCTTCTACTAGGCTTTCTGGCATAGTCCCTGGTCAGTTAAAAACATGTTGCTTGCTAATTAATATTTCTATGTATATGATGTACACCACAAATGACAATATTAAAGATGCTCTTCTATAAGAATAGCATTTGGTTAGAGAAGGGCCATTATAAAGATGCATTTGCATTGTGAGTTTTATGTGCTCCCACGAGATACATATCATTAGTTTACTATATGTTGAAATCCTTTCCCCATGAGACTTGCCTCATTAAGTGTTTTATAAAAATAAACTGGAAAAGACCTCAAACGAAACTAGACCTTCCCACTAGAACCCTTGCAATTATTTGGCCTACATGTTAGTTGAAATTAATTAGATCAGTCAAATTGAATTTAACTGTGTGCTCCTCTTTCTATAGGTTCATGGTCTATTGCATCTTTTAGGCTTTGATCATGAGATCAGCATTGAAGCTGAGACTGAAATGGAGAAGGAAGAAGAATTGGTTTTGAAAAGTCTTGGTTGGAAAGGGAAAGGCCTGATCAAGAGTGCACATGATGCTTTGAATGATGGAAGCCTTCAGGCAGGAAGTTCTGATGGTGTGTCTTTGGTTTCTTCACCTGGTCAATTATTGCTGGCTTAAATTCTATGGCTCACTCTGAAAGCATTCACAGGGTATGCTAGCAATGACGTGAAGAAAGCAATCAACATGCGCTTGGATAAACCAAAATTTAGCTATATCTTCTGTGATATGGATGGTGAGTTAAGATTGTTTGTAAAAAGTTTGTCATATGGCACTTCCTTAATCTTTCATTTTTATGCTTACTGTTTGATTCTTTTAAATAACTGTTTTTTGCGCAACAAGGTACACTACTTAACAGTAAATGTCAGATCAGTATAAATAATGCTGAAGCTCTGAGGGAGGCTACCTCAAGGGGTGTAAACATTGTAATAGCTACAGGAAAGGTGAGATGGGTAGTCCTTCTTTGCTTGTTCTATCCCAATTTCCTAATGTTCATTGGCAAACAACTTTTTGGTTCCTCTGAGATTAACCAGTCTCTTCCTTCCTTTCATCAATTTAAATTCCAGCTTGCAGTTAAATTGTTTGTGCATTATCTTTTAGTTACAGAATGAGGATTTTCTTGAGTAAACTGTTGATTGTTGACCCCTGATCTTTTTTAGCACTGGTTAATCAAATGATAAATCCAATGAAAAGGCATTGACAACTTTGATAATACCTTTCAGCAAACGGTCCAATCTTGGTATCATATTTTATTATATATTGCTTTAGTCGATCTTTGCTGATCATCTGATTGCTATTGCAAATCAATTAATATGTTCATCTTTTGCAGACCCGTCCCGCTGTTATCAGTGCTCTGGAGGTGGCTGGTTTAGCTGGAAAGGGTGGTGTTGTCTCTGAAACTTCACCAGGCATCTTCGTACAGGTTCTTAATTTCTCATCACCTCCTTACTTTACAAAATGATATAATAATACAAGGTATTATCTGCACCTTGTTACCCTTTTTGAGAATGTACTGTTGATAGGCGGAAGATACATTTTTTCTTGCAAGATTACATCTCCTTTATCTCTGTGGTGAATTGCATTGGTTTTTTTTTTGGAAAGAAAATTGAGATTGTTAAATTTTATAAAACTTAACAAAATGCTCGCCATGCTGCTCATATCTGAACCACTGCAAACACGCCATGCTACTTGTATCCAAGGGATATGTCGTGGAGGACTATGCTTGCTTATGTCTGTATCTTTAGATGCTTGCATTTTGTTTCCCAGATTTGTCCTTTTTCTCACTTTTATCTTGAACGCCAGGGGCTGCTTGTTTATGGGAGACAAGGCCGAGAGATTTACAGAAGAAATTTAGATGAAAATGTCTGTAGAGAGGTGAAGTTTTTTTTTCCCCTATGTATTATTATGCATTGAACCTCGTGTTTCAGTATTTGAACTTTTTTTTTTCTTTTTTATGTATGTTTTCAACTGAATAATTAACAATCATCAGAAGGCTTGCCTTCTCAATTCTGGTCCTGCTACTTGTGAAATATCAATGTCACTCTGTTTTACCAATGCTGTTTTGAGGACCTTATATTTTTAAGAGTCAACGTAAACCCAGTCATGATGAAAAATTTCTTGGACCCACAAATTGAGGACCTAAGTTCTCAAGTAACCAACCAGGAAACTACCGTGCAAGACCAGTGTTTTGAATTAAACATCGTTCATCATTTGCTTTAATAGATTGCACACTTTTAGGTGGCAACCTTTTGTTGTTCTTAACTGCAGGCTTTTCTTTATTCTCTGGAGCATGGAGTTCCTCTAGTAGCTTTTTGCCAGGACAGATGCCTGACATTATTCGAACATCCTCTGGTTGATTCACTGCACATGGTTTATCATGAACCAAAGGTACTGTAGATTGCGTGAGTTGATTAGCTTCTTTTCATTTGTATGCACCCTGATGTTTAGCACTCTATTTGCAGGCAGAGGTGATGCCTTCAGTTGAGCACCTTCTAGCAGCCTCTGATGTACAGGTTAGTCATTCCCTAAATTTAGTTAAAAACTCATTCATGATTTCATGCCATGGTTGCCCAAATGCTTCACCAACAGTGTACTCCAGGTTGATGTTTATCTTCAATTGCTTTTATGTTACCGGATAACTTTCTGTTTCACAAAGTATTCTTTCAATGTTGCAGAAATTGCTCTTCATTGACACAGCTGAGGGCGTTTCATCTAATTTGCGACCACATTGGGAAGAAGCAGTCAGAGGCCGAGCCGGTGTTGTCCAAGCGCAGGCAGATATGCTTGAGATTGTGCCTCCTGGAACTTCCAAAGGCAGTGGTGTAAAATTGTTGCTTGATCATCTTGAAATTACTGCAAAAGAGGTATGTGCTAACTATTCATCTGGTATTGCCTCTTTTATTTGTATTGCAAACAGAGAAATCTTATTAACCTGAAATGAGCAGCCATTTGATTCTTGATTCAAAGAAATCAAGATACATTACTCTGGTTGTTATGATAGCTTTTTGGGTTTTAATGGCGGCCATGTTGCCCAAGCCTACAAAAATATTATTATTGGGAATGTGTTTTTGGAGGAAAAAAATTATCTTGTGTAGTTAAAGCTTGGGTTTAACCATTTGGAATGCGGAAAAGAGAATGTGACGAGATCAAAATGACTAAAAGGTTACCAGTTTTTTTTTGCCAAAAAGAACAAACAACCCAAGTGATTCATATTAGTCGAAATGTAGGGGTGAGGGGTGTGCGTATTCCGGCTTGTGGGGCCCACACACATGCTTTTGCTCACAGCTTTCAGATGCACACTCTTATCATGTGGATTCGAACTCTCGTCACTTCTGGAGCCTCTTTACGGGGGACCCAATGTCAATTGACATGAAGACCGTTGGCCTAAAAAGTTCCCTGTTAGAAATGATTTGAAGTATATTTTGAAAGAGCTCTAACGGGCTTGTCACAGTGGGATTCATCCTGCAAAGTAAATTTCATTCCAATTCCATTATTGCTAATCACAGAGCCTAGCATAGTACCTTGTACAGGTTAGAGCTGTCAGAATTACAGAAGAATGCTGTCTATTACTATGTTTCAGACCTGTGTTGCTTGTCTTGATGCTACACATGATTGTTCAATTGTTTTTTGTGTTCCTATTTTTCCGCAAATCATTGTTTATATTGAACTGCTTATGTTGAGCAAATTTCAGAAACCTCAAACTTACACTGCAACAGATCATGGCAATTGGAGACGGTGAAAATGATGTTGAGATGCTACAATTAGCATCATTAGGCATTGCCCTCGCCAATGGGTCGGAAAAGTCTAAGGCCGTGGCTGATGCAATCGGAGCTACCAATGATGAAGATGGTGTTGCGAAGGCTATCTACCAATATGCTCTCTGATCACAAAGAGCATATCCAAATCAGTAGTTATTCTTACTGGGGCATATACATGATGAGCTCGAACCATGCTTCCACTTTTACATACGGTCAAACAATGATACATCCTCTTTGTGGTTGTTGTTGTTGTTCAATTTTTTTTTATTTGCTAAAAATATTCATTGATTGGACTGGGGATTAGGGATTAATGTGATTGAGATTGATGGTTAATACTTGCTTTCAAATTAGGAAAGCAAAAGAAATTTCACATTCAATACTTGAGCTGCTTTTGAAGGCATTATTTGGCAAAGTGTGTGTGTGTGTGTATATATTCTTGTATTTCATATGTATGGAAGTGAGAGAAATTTGGTTTTTGTTTGACTGTAATTTTTCTCTTGTTCTGTTTTTTCCCTTATGCTGTGAAGATAAAATTTTAGTTGCATGAATATTGATGATTTGATTAGGTTATTATAAATTCATGGGTAAATTTTTTTGTAAGGTATCAAACTATGGTTTTCTTTATTTTTTATTTTTTATTTTGGGATAATTTTATATTATCTGTTGATGAAAAATTTCTGGCATGGTAGGATTACTGTGAAATAAAATTGAAATTGAATATCGATATTGATTCAAATTAAATTTTAGATCCTAAAATAAAAAATAGCTATAATTTAGTACTTGCTAAAAAATTTACCGATAACTTCATTATATATATATATATATGAGAGAAAAGAAGACCGATAACTTATTTTAATTTTTAACATTGAAATCCAAATAAAATAAGCGACCTGGATTTGCAACCCGAAATTTTAACGTGTCGATAGCAAGATATAGCCGTCCGATCAGTGGATCGGACGGTCATTAATCCGAAACCACGTCATCACCCCGTCTCCGCCGTTGACAACCGTCCGATCCAGATCTGACGACCCAAATGCTTCATTTGGAGCCAGCTTTAAGAAGCTTCCCAATTGTTCCGATATTTATATTTCGAGAGTATAAAACCTCATCGGCTTCATTGTTGTCTAATATCTTTGCTGTTCTTCTCGATCTATCTGTTGGAAATTTCCAATGTCGACGCCGGGAGAGTAAGTTCAAATCTCTGCCCAATTAATGCATTCGCTTCTTTCACGAATCGCTGTTTGATTTTTCTAGATTAGCATTGTTTTCCTGAATTTTGCCGTGCTTCATGCTATCTGATCTTTGTCGTGATTCAATGTGTGATTTCTTCTAGTCAATGTGTTTCACAATCGAGTAGGAGTTGTGAGATGCTTAATTGTTGCTCAACGATCGCAGCAGAGAGGCCTTGATGTTTCCTATGACTGTATGAGATTAGAACTAGGAATTTTGTTTTTGTTTTGGAAACCCAAAGTTTTTATGGTGTTTTTGTGTGTGGTTTGAGCGAAATTGGAGGAAAGAGAACATAAAGGGATGGAAAGGTGTATGCTTGTTCTTACTTGATTAAGAAAACTTGTTTTTATCGAGGGAGAATAAACAAAAAGAAATATGGGAATAGTTTTGAAGAAATTAAACTAGAATAGCTGATGAAGGGAAAGGCAGTACTAATAACTTTCCCTTTTCTTCTTCCTTTTCCTCTCAATTAGAACACGGCAAATTTACAAGGGGAAAAGAAAAGAAAACAAGTCAAAGATTGTTCTGGTTGTCGTGTTGAATGGAGAACATGAGATGAATTAAAATTTGTGTGTGTGGGTGTGGTGGTTGTTTTGGGTGGGAGGGGAAGGGGGCGTGTTGCTGTCTCTTCCTTGATGTATATATACCTTTTAAGTATTATTTATGAAGTGCTTAAAAATTTGGTGTTTTCCCCTTAGTTATTCACATATGACTAATTCTGTGCTTTATATTCAATTGAGTTGTATGCCGTCTGTGGATTTTGGTTATTATGTTACACTTATTATTCACTTTTGATTTCATGCTGTATATTCTTTTGGGTTGTCTTTCAGATACTACAACTCTCTCCCACCAGTGAGCAAGGCCTATGGGACCTTGTGTTTGCTAACGACAGCAGCAGTGCAGTTTGGCCTACTTAATCCCTCGTTTATCGCGTTGTACTATCCCTGGGTATTTTACCGTTTTCAGGTATGCATGAATGTCATGTTTCTTTTTCTTAAGCTGATATTCTTGCTTCACCAGTTTTGTTGCTTTGCAGAATCACGTTTAGCTAGAAGTTAGATTGGTCTAGACTTAGCTTTCCCCGGCGCGCGTGTGTGTGTGTGTGATCTGTAGAAAACTGAAATTTTTTATTCATGTCCATTTATGTCATTCCTTTTGTCATTAGCTTCTGTTTTTGCATAAGTTTTCTTATATGAATTATGACCTGCTTACTTAAACTTTGACTGCTGGAGGATGTTCTCCCTTTTGTGCCATTGATATATGTTGGCATTCCATGGAAAAGAACTTTATTAGATCTGAGATTACGTACTTATCTTTTTTGATTGCATAGTTTTCCACCATTTACCAGGATGAGTGTATTGTTTTTGTGTGGTGTTATGCCCCTAAGAATAAATATTGATTAGTCTAGGCTTTTCTTTCATGCATGTTATTGACATTTGGAGACCTTTCACGGCACCTGAGATAGTGAATTGATCTTAGTTTATTGTTTACTCTTTCACCTTGTATGTTATTCATAAAAATCTTATATGTCTCTACATTCAACTTTTCATTGTTGACCAGATTTAATCATCTTCGTTCCATTCTTGAGAGTGCCATTCTTTGTACAAAATACACCTTATTTGGCATGTTTCCAGGCTTGGAATTTTTAGGGAAGTTTGCTTTTGTCATAGTTACCACTCATAGGTGATGTTTTTCCCCATTCTTCCCCATTGATCAAAATAATTATAGACTTCAAAAATAATAACCACAACCAGGTTTCAACACCTGCTTTACCCTGAAGGATATGAACTCTGGTTTCCTTTTTTGATGTGTGCATCTACTCTTGCAGTTACTGTGTGCCAGTCCTTTATTACCATGGTTTTTGCAAGAAGGCTGTTCTTCCTTATCTTTGTTTTCCTTGTGGTAACAACTGGATTCAGTTCTATGCTTTAATTCTTATTCCAATACCACACTTGCGTGGGTTACTAAAATTGTGTTGTTGCAGATTTTTATTGAAATATCTTTGTTCCTTCTTCAATCAATATTTGTCTAAGTCTTGTTGATCCTTGATTCAAGTATTATTTATACTAATGACTAATCTCGCTTTCACATTCTGATGTAAAGCTCTTCATATTCTCATCTCTGTTTCATATATGCATGAGATGTCTCTTCTGTTGTTACAGGTGTGGAGGTTGTTTACCAACTTTTTCTTCCTTGGAAAATTTTCAATCAACTTTGGTATTCGGCTTCTCATGATGTGAGGATCAAAGTTCACTCTCAATTTGTGTTTCCATTTGTACTAGTGATCAATTGATTATGAGACATTAATATGACTTTAGCTTTGATATGCAGAGCAAGATATGGGGTACAATTAGAGAGGAGTACATTTGATAAACGTATGGCTGATTATTTGTGGATGATGATATTTGGTGCTCTGTCTTTACTGGTTAGTTGGTTCACTTGCCATTTTAGGATAAAATTATTAAGCTGATTTCATATACACCTCTGCAAATGTCAGGTTGCACATGTACATCTGCGAGCATTGTCATTGCAATTACACCCTATAAACCTCAGAATGTCCCGTATCTGGGTTAGTGTGATTGTTTGACTGTTCATTAAGCAATAGAATCTGGGAAATGTTTATTTCTCATTTTCTTCTCATATCCCCCCTTATAGTTTAATCAGCGTATTTTACCCTGGAAAGAGTGAAAGCCAAAGTTGGTGGAGTTAGAGCCCTTACCTTTCCCAAGGAAATTTTGTTATTTTAATGGGCAAGGTTCCACCCAAGACAACCCCAGCTAAGACATGTGGGAGAGAGTAACTTCTGGGCACTGTGGGGGTATCCATGTGCAACGATGTTGGTATATGGGGGCATGTAATTAGTTGCAGCATCTTGTGGGACATGTGCAACTCAAGTCATTTGCATGGTTACATATGCACGCAACCCTAATTATTGTTGTATTCTTTTAGAACACAAGTAAAATGTGTACTTTCTAGACTTAATTATTTCTTGATTTCAGGCATTATCTGCGATCCCTTTACTGCAATCAGCCTTCTTAGGCATCTCATTAGTCTTCATGCTTGTATATCTTTGGAGTAGAGAGTTTCCTACGGCCCAGATCAACATATATGGTCTTGTCACATTGAAGGTATTGTAGCTTTTATTTCTTAACATTGTTCTCCGAATCTGACAGCTTCTCTCATTTTTTGATTCATCTTCCTTCTTGTTCAACTTGCAGGCTTTTTATCTGCCTTGGGCTATGCTTGCACTGGATGTTATCTTTGGTTCACCGATTTTGCCTGACCTCATGGGAATTATTGCTGGACATCTTTATTACTTCTTAACCGTTTTGTACCCACTCTCCACAGGCAGAAACATTTTGAAGACTCCTATCTGGGTGTATCCTTTTCATTTACTGTCAAATTTGTGAATATGTGCATTTCGAACCATCCACTATCTATTAGTGCATTTTCTTTACTCAGCCTTTTACCTCTTTAGAGAAAACCTTAACTTTTTTGTGGCACAGACACAAAATTGCAGCGCGGTGGCAAGTAGGCGCACAAATAAGCTCGCCTGTGCAACCCGGTAACTCATACTCCAGCGGGGCTTTCCGAGGCAGGAGCTACAGGCTTAACCGATGAAAAAGAGATCATTGGTCTGTGTTGAAGTGTCTGATAAACAACAAGAGCATTTGATAGATACTTTCCGACATGCACCTAGTGAAAATGTTTGCTTAGATGGATTATGATTCAACTTGTAATTCCAGGCAAAAATTTTACATGCAAAGATTTGACTGCTTGAGCTGATTGATTTTCTCATTTGGTTATATTAGTGGTTGTTCTTGTGATAACTGGTACCAAGATTACCACCTTTCTTAGGTCGAAGTTGGGGATTTTTTGTCACTGATGGTTGTTGCAATGGTTTGTGGACATTGCAATAAAGCTGCAGTATATATTTAAAAAAATATATTTTTTTTAAATTACCAACATATGTTTTAATGTAGATAATTAGCTAACAAATGCCGCAAGCATTTTGCAGCTGGTTGGTTTCAGTGCTACTAAGAAAACATGGACTGTTTTTGTTTTGTTTGTTTGGTTAATTGGTTTTCTAAATTATGGATCTCAATTAAGAGTTTTGTTCACATACATTCCCTTATAAAATCCAAAAACTAAGGGGGCATTTGGTTGCAAGGAATGGAAAGAAGAAGAGTGGATGAGTAATGAAAATGAGGGGTATTAAAAAAGTAATGGAAATGATAATTATGTTTGGATGGAAGAATTGAAGAGGTAGTTTTTTAAGAATGAGAAAAGTGAAAAAAAGATAATATAAAAAAATAACTATTATGTCTTTTATCCAATAATAAGTTGTGATAATTATTTATTGAGATATTTAGGTATTAATTATTACCATAAAATAATTGTTATACATAAATATTTAACTTTAATAGATCATAAAATCTCAAAATTTTTATTAATATAATTGTTATTGACAAGTAATTAACGGAGGTTTAATATCCAATTTTTTTTGTGGTAATTAGAAATTAATTTGCGGAACTAATTACATTTTCAAAAAATATATATACACAAATAAATTACTAACTATATTAATTGACTTTTTAAAATATCTAAACATTTTCTCGTAAAAAACTAAAAATTCAACATTTTATTACAATAACAATTAAACATTAACAACAAAATAGGATTAGACCAATGAGAGATTTTTTTTAAAAGCGGGGCATTATGGACATTTCTTTGATCATGATTTATTCCTTCCCCAATCCCCTCTTTTTTTGGATGATTATGAATCCTTCTCCAAACACTCCTCACTCGTTCTTCATTCCCTCCCCGATCCCATTACTCCACATCCAAACAAAAAGCTTACTCAATGTAAAGATTCAATCCCTTCTCAATCCACCCAACCAAATATCCCAAATATTTTTTGAGAGGTTTCCGATGCATACGTATCTTCATACTGTAATATATTCTTTAATGAATATTAATATAAACAGTTTACCCAAAAAAATTAATCATATTTTTTCGTGCTCATAATCCTACACTAAATTAATTAATCACCATTAATGACAAGTGTATCAAAAACATATTATATTTTTCTATATAATTGGGCAGAGATCGTAATTATAAACAAAATCATGGGCAATAATTTTTCCCCTCAATAAACGCGGACTTGAAGGCTACTTATTCAATCGGGCTAATTGGGCCGTTCATAGACATTTGAGATCCGTCCTTTTCTTTCCCTCTCCTGCTCCACGAACTCAGTTCTCGACGAAGAGGAGCGAAGAAGACCAAGAACAGCGAAAGAGGAACGATGTCGTGGCAAACGTACGTCGATGATCACCTCGTGTGCGCGATAGAGGGCCAGAAGCTCACCTCTTCCGCCATCATTGGCCTCGACGGCAGCGTCTGAGCTCAGAGCTCCTCCTTCCCAGAGGTATTGCGTCCATATTGTTTTCCTTGTGTTTTGATCTCCATTTGGACATGATTATTATTCCAAGTGAGAAAATGGAGATGCAGAATGTGTTTCGGTAATTTCTTTGGTGGTGATTTCGCGAGATAGGGACTGGTTTTTGGTTCGCATTCCTTCGGTGATTTCGTTTGTTGCATTGATATCGATGACTGTTTTGTGATTAAGACGACATTTCTCATTGTTTGAACAATCTTGTTTTGCTTACATGTTGATCTTGTTTTTCCATTTTTTTTTAATGTATATTTTGATCATTCGTTTGTGCTGATGTATTGGATATAGGTGATGGAAGAGACTTGGTTTCGTATTGTATCCATTTGGAGTTGATATGAACTTCTATTCTTAGAAAGTGGATGTCTGAAGAAATAGTTGCACGGTTTGGTGTTAGTTTTGGTTTCAAAGGAACTATTATATATAGGAAATGAAGTTAAAATTTTGTGATGTCTTTCTGAGTGAACTTAAAAAAAAAAATGTGCTCGTTGTATTGGTTTTGGAGTTAATTAGAATCACATCTGCGGAAGAGTAGTTTTTTCAGAAAATCTTTATTTAAGGATATAGAAGTAATAACCTTAGTTAATAATCTTTTAAATGTTGAGATGATCAAAGATCATGCGCTCATGAAAAGATTATTCTAGTGCTTTTCTTTGCAGATCTGAGTAGTTGCAGCTCTATATATGCTGCAAAAACAAGAACGCACGGTTGCTACACTTGAGCCTCTGTTTCAAAATGAAAACCTTTGTAATGTCATTTTCTTAAGGGTTCTAGTTTGGATCTCTTTTAAATTGTTTAATCATCATATAAATGGGTTCTAAAAAGTTGTTCATAATCTGTCTCACCTCTTTTATCTGTTTATTGCAATTTAGCCCTGAACTACTGTTGTTCTATAAAGTAACTATTTTCTAGTTCTCTTGATAAAATAAAAGACGTTGTATATATAATTAATATTGAATGATCTTGATGTCTTGTTTCAACATTGATCCATGGTTGTTATTTAACTTGGTTTTTTATATATTTGAGTTTTTTGGTAGTATTATTTGTTGTTGTAAAGCCATCTGGTTATCTTAGGTTGGGATTTTGACTGAATATCAAATACATTACCTGTAGTTTTGGCTTCTTAATGCCACATCATAAACTGCACCACTGTTTTCTGAAGCAGCCAGTGGCTTTGTACTGCAATTGTTGCTTGACTACATTTCAACATCATTTCTTTTCTTTGAATTTTTTCCCCTTCTTCTATTTGTTCGATCCTCTTTCACTTTTTTCTATTATGGATGGTGCACTAGAGAGGGGTTGCATGGACATTTACATTCTGTTGCTTGGACTTGTTGAAACCAAGCAGAAGACAGTCTTACTCTGGCTGATGTTCATGTTTCTGTTAACAATCTTTTTTTTTAATTAAATCCTTCACTTCTTTTTTAAGGATGATTTTTTATAATCAATAAGTTTGATGTTGCAGAAGTAGATGAATATCTTATTTTTCCTTAATGGCAGCAAGATTTCCTACAATTTACGCTTCACAAATTGATGTTTTTGCCTTGTTTAATGTTTTGATACTACCTTGTTTGCATTCTAGATGGCCTTTGGACCTCTTTTCTTGTTAAACTATTTTTCTTGTGATCATGCAGTTTAAGCCTGCGGAGTTGACAGCCATTGTCAATGATTTTAATGAACCAGGTTTGCTTGCTCCTTCTGGCTTGCATCTTGTGTCTACAAAGCCTATGGTAATACAGTGAGAACCTGGTGCTGTTATTTGTGGGAAGAAAGTAAGGACAATGAATTCCTTTCTTCTCATTTCTGATGCATACTTTTACACTACATTTTAATATAAGATTATGCTCTTGAAATTTGATGATTCTGGACTCATTTTATGATGTTTCTGTGAGGCAATATTCTTATGCCAAAAGTGCTTTTAATCTCGTTTCATAGTTTCTCATTAACCAGAGCCTGTAGATCATCAAAGGCCATTCAACTTCTTAAGTACAACTTGTTCCTGACAATGGGATTGTTATCATACCTTTGCAAGCTACAAGAAGTTCTGTTTAGGATGGCCTACCTTCTAAAATATGTGCCTTTGTAGCCTATTCTCTTGTCATTTTTTAATTGGAGTTGGAACATTATGTATATCTATATATTATGGCACATGCTTTGATAAATAATATATATGACTTCAATATATAATGTCTTTGCATGCAACCATATTAACGGTTGGTTCCTAATGTGGATTCGGGATTGTCACTTAAATCTCATTTCACTGGGTGAGATTAAATGGGTTGGATGATTAAACCAATTTTTTACTTTCCTTAAATAGAGGCGCTTATGTCAAAAATAAAGAAATAAAATAAAATCATTTTTATGTAACAAAAATGAAATACAATCCTTTTAAGAGAAAAAAATAAAAAAAGTTGTTGAGAGGGCGACCGATTCTGACAAAGAGCGAGATGGTTGTGTCATTACAGGGACATCCCACCAACAACAGAGTCCTTGCCCCCCCAGCAAGATAGTGTGCAAATTTTCAAATTCTTTGATATGTGTTTATCTGAAAAGTTGCTGTCCATGGATATAATAATATCAAGCGTTTCCATTTTT